>JAVDPK010000987.1:715915-764152 GCA_034780415.1 Cichlasoma orientale | reverse complement strand
CACACACACACACACACACACACACACACACACACACACACACACACACACACACACACACACATACACACACACATACATACAGACAGAGAGCTGTTGACCAGAGAGAATGAGGACCCTCTCTTGAAACATCGAAGCAAAAAGGGAAGTGGCTAACCTCACATCTCTCTCTGTCTATCCTTATCTTGCGCTGTCTCTGACTCTTCTTTCTCTAACCTCTCTGTCTCCTCACTTCTGCCTTCACACATCTCTTTATTCATGCTTTACTGCTCTTGAGCCTTTCTCTCACATTCTCCACCACCTTTTCCCTTTCCGCTTCTCTGCCACTCATCCTCCCTTTGCCCTATTCTTTCATTCCAGCCCTTGTCACTCATCTCTTCCCTCTTTTTTTTTTTCCAGTGGCAATGGTGATTGACAGATGATCTGACAGAGGAAGACATCAGGTGAGACCAAGTTAACTTCTTCTTCCCACCCTGCTTCTACCCCTTCTTTGTCTTCTTCCTCCTCCTCTTCCAGTTTCAGGGAAGTTAAGTTTTATATTTAAAGTTTGTTACTTCTCTCTTCACAGTTCTCCATAGTTTATTTTAACCACATGTATGCTGATTTGTATTGCTTTCACTTCATGCTGATTTGTGTTTGAAGTCTTAGGCTGCATAGAAAGATAGTGGAAATCATATGGGCGGACTTAAATGAGCTCTGTCTGTATGAAGGCTTTTTAACATATCACTGGTATTTGAGATCTGTGGAGGTATAAACAGGCTCATCACAGAGGTGCACATATCTATCCAATATGCACTGACAGTCGCGTAATGCAAAAAAAAACAAAAAAACAAACAAGATACTTGTGCTACGCATCGTATCAACATGGCGGTGCCAACTTCATTATTGTCATTGTTCTTATCGCTGCTTGCATGTATCGGTCTAAGCACAGCTGAGCAGATGGTGTTATGGAGTCAAGTAGTGTAAAATATAAGTTGTGTGAAGGCACTAAACATTACCTCAAGTTTTCCTCTTTTTAATACAACATCATCATGAAGAGGTCAGAGGGAGCATTCTGAAAGTAAGAACATGCAGAGGTACATGAGAAGATGATCTTGAAGGGGAGATTTGCCAAATTTAAAATCAGGTAGAGTTTTTACTTTTTATGGGAGTGGTTCTGGAAGTTTATGATCGCACCTCCTGGATGCATATACTTTAACAGCAGGAGCTGATATATCTGAATGTTTTTACTCCATAAAAAAAAAAATCAGTATCGGTACCAAAATCCTTAACGGTCAAGCCAACAGCAAAAAAAAAAAAGCTTGGATGGAAAACATTCAATATTCTGAAGGGATCAAACGCATTTGCTAGGCACAGAAGAAGATTATCAAGGCCATTAAAATGTGCCCACGAAGTAAATCATTTGTATTTCATTTAAATATGTATAATATACTGTTACAATTATCCATGCAGCAGTTAAAAAAAGACTTTAATCAGCTGAGTTCTTGAATTTCCCTTCTCACTTCAACTGCCAGAAAAAGAAGAAGAAACTGACTTCTCATTAAAAAAAAGAAAAAAAAAAGTTGTCTTGTTACCCCTGCTTGCTTTCACAGAAGCCGTCTCCGTGCTGGTTATCATGGGGTGTGCCTGTTGCAAGCACAAGAAGTCTGCCAAAGAAGCAGCAGCATCGGCAGCAGCAGACATACCGGATCTGTCTCCTAGCAACGCAGATGGGTTCTCCACGGCCTTGAATCAGGGCCGTTACTGCCCTGACCCAACTCAGACCATCCCAGACTTCAACAAGGGCTTCTCGTCCGGCAGCGTATTCCCCAACACCAGCGTCAACCCGCGGTCAGGAGGCATAACAGGTAGGGCTGTGTCTGTGTGAGAGACATCGAAGGAGGACAAATGAATATACTGTGCCTCTTAACAAGTAATAACATATCAGGCCTCCTGTTGTTTTTCAGTCCATGTCTGCGCAGACATATTTAAAAGAACTGGACACCGATCGCTCTCTTGTTGTTTGTGATTTCTTGTTTGAACACGTGCAGGTGGAGGAGTCACCCTCTTTATAGCTCTGTATGACTATGATGCTCGCACTGAGGACGACCTCACTTTCCAGAAAGGAGAAAAATTCCAAATCATTAACAACACGTGAGTACAAATTCCATTTTACACGTTCCTTTAATGGAAATACACAACTAAACATCCCCGATCAGATAGAAACACATGCGTCCACGACAATGTGTGTCAGGAGCTCCTAAAACGATGTTAATGTGATCTGTGTTAAAGGCGTTAAATTAAATCACTTAGGACTTCTGAGAGGTAATTAATTTTGTTTGCATACATTAAATACCACAAGCTGCAATTAAATGCCACCCATTAACACCGTGAACTGCCAGAGGTCTCAGCTGCTGCTGGTAATGTTGACAAGCTTGTGTTCTTGAATGAACATTTTGCCCTGCTCAGAAATCCTGAATCCGTTTTATATGATTCACGCGTTACTTTTACTCCAAGCAAGTTCACATGTAAGCTGCTAAACTTCTTTCCAATCTAAGCTGTTTTAAATTCTACTTTTTAGTTATATGAAGATAATTTGGTTTGTTAAAAAGCTGTATATCTTCCCCCTAAGAGGTGATTTGCATTTTTCACTTGAGCTGGCATCTGCATAACATAACCACAGCTGGCATTCATTACAACTTAATAGTTTGGGGTCATTTAGAAACTTCCCTTTTTTTCAGGTTTTTTTTTTCTTCAAATGTAACATTTGTCAGAAATCTTTTAAATGACAATTAATGATTAATGGAGTCAGTATCTTTTTTTGCGCCTACATCGCCACCACTTCTGTGTTCAAGTGCTTCTTGTGTTTCTGTTAAAAACCCTTTTCCAGTAATTTTACCGCAACGCTAGTACACGTCAGCTGTTTTGTGTTTGATTAAAATCAAAAAAGGAACTGTTTTTATGAAACTTCTCTGCATTATTATTTAAGAGAATGTGTGACACACTGCTGCCTTCAAAGAACAGCGCAAACTACCTTTAACCAAAGCATTAAAAGAATTTGGAGACCACGGTGCACAACTGAACGAGGGGCCATATACTAGTTTGAGAAAGCAATGCCTCGTGAGCTCAGCTGGCAGCGTCATTACACAGTACCTGTGCCAGATTGTGCTGTTCTGTTGGTTGAAAACCTGAATTTTTGGCAGTTTCCTGAACGGAATAGCTTTAGTTTCTCAGAGTAGGGCTCTGCGCAAAGTTCTTTTTTTAAGGGGCATTTTGAAACTGCAGCTGAACTGAACCCACAAAGGTTGCTGTTTTAGACACACAGCTAGCTAAATGTATTGGTTCACCAGGACAGTGTAATTAGAACAAAGTTTCTCTGATGGTAAACCAGCCTTTTAATGATAACCTTGCACCGAAGCTCTGGAGTGACAGTTTCTGTTCACAAAGCGTGTTCATCATTAACTGTCATTTACAACATTTCTGATCAGTTTTGTGTTCCTTTTTAAAGCTTTTGAAAACAGTGACATTGCTGAGTGACCGCAAACTTTTCAGCACTGATGTTTTGCACCTCTATAAGCAAACGAGCAATTTTGTGTGTGTCTTTTGTAGAGAGGGTGACTGGTGGGAAGCTCGCTCTCTGGACACTGGCCATTCAGGTTACATCCCCTCCAACTATGTAGCTCCAGTGGACTCCATACAAGCTGAGGAGTGAGTACACAAACAGTAGTGGATGCTGCGTTTGAAGCAAGCGTTTGTGCTGTATGATTGACATGTAGTCTGAAGGCAGAGGTCAAGCAAGGTTTGCCATTTCTGTGGTTACCTGTGTGATGTTGTCATGGTGACAGGTGGTATTTTGGGAAGATGGGAAGGAAGGATGCAGAGAGACAGCTGCTGGGTCACGGCAACCCAAGGGGAACTTTCCTCATACGAGAGAGCGAGACCACCAAGGGTGCGATGGCCACACACACACACACACACACACACACACACACACACACACACTGCCTTTTAAAAGTTTAACTGCTGTAAATATAAGACAGATTTGAACTCCCTCCCGCCACTCTACAGGTGCTTACTCGCTTTCCATCCGTGACTGGGACGATAACAAGGGAGAGCACGTGAAACATTACAAGATTCGCAAGCTAGACAACGGCGGCTACTACATCACCACCAGATCACAGTTTGATACCGTGCAGCAGCTGGTCGAGCACTACCAAGGTAACACACAAACAAAAAATGCAGTAAATGTGCACTTTTTTCTGCCTTTCCTTCAGCGTGAAGTATTCTTTTGTTTCTGCTTCCATGGCTTTACACCTGCAGCAACCGTTTGCAAATTAATTCAGCAAATAATTGCAATCTCATTCTGTTCGTGTCGCATTCATAATTACAGTATTTCAGTGGCACGAAGTAAGTACGTTGATGCAAGTACCGCACATGTACAGCATTGTGGTGTTTCTATTTGTTGCTGCTTCAGACTCCCACGCTGCGTTTATGTGACATCTTCTGTTGCTCTACTTTGCATGTTCATATATTACATAAAAATGAATGATGAATAATGAGCTTTTAAACTATCATGTGTTGTTATAGACGGGAGTAGCCTGCACTCGATCGAGAAATTAAACCGAGCTCCACTTCAGCTAGTCACAACATTAAAATGCAGCTTACGTTTTGATGTTTCATCAAAGTGACCTACTACTCCATTTTGATGCTTAAAATACATTTTTAAAACAGCACATTTGCCTTTCACTTGTCATTATCTGTTTGTGAAATGTGGTTAATTACATTTACTTTGGTAAAGGTATTTGAGTACTTTAACTACTGATCATTGGAGACTTTTTAAACTTGATGTAGAGTTTGTGTAAAAAGACGGGCTCACACCCTGTACTTCTCCTTTCTGTCAGTGTAAATCTGCCCCCTAGTGGCTGCTAGTGAAAACATTTCTGCAGTTTGTGATGATCAGAAGCTACCTGACAGTTTTAGCAGCAGAACTCAAGTGTCCCTGTTTTCCCTTTTTGTACCTGCACATGCTGCTGCTGTTCAGAGTGTGTGTTTATGTCTGTTATGCTGAATTTTTCCTTGTGCCTTTTAGTTTTTGCTTAACTTGTCAATTGCATAAGCGCATAAGCAACCTGTCTTGTTCTTCCTTTATCTCTGCACCTGCTGTTTTCTTTTCCCCCTATTTTTTTTTGCCTGCCTGTTTGTCTCTCCCTCTCGCTCTCAGAGAGAGCGGCGGGACTGTGCTGCCGTTTGATTGGCAGCTGTAAGCGGGGCATGCCTAAGCTGGCCGACTTATCAGTGAAGACCAAGGATATGTGGGAGATTCCCCGCGAATCTCTCCAGCTGATTAAGAAACTGGGCAATGGCCAGTTCGGAGAAGTCTGGATGGGTAGGACTGGGGGGAGGGGGGTGGGTGTGTGGGGAGATGAGGGGAGATAACAACAGATGCACACCAGAATAAAAACACATTAAAACTGCAGCAGTTACATATAATGCGTGTTTGTTGAGTTCGAAGAACATCAGTAAACATTTCTGGTGTGAGGAACAAACACTGTAAAGCCCTGTGATCTGTTTTTGTGTTCTCTGCCTGCAACAAATACACCTGAGGATCAGACCACACAGACGCAGAAACGCACACGTAATTGTTAGATGAAGTCTGCACCAGTTTTTACATTTTCTGAGGCAAATACTTAAAAAAAAAGAAGTGATTTTTGTGTTTTACATCCAGGTGTGCAAAGCTGCTCCCCTCATCCCCCGTGATTGCATGTGCATGTTTCATCATCTCACTTCACCTCTTTGTCACCTCCCCCATCCTTCTTCCTTCCATCTTTCCACCCATCACTGCACCCCTTTTTCTTCCATTCTTAATCACCTGTTCATCTTCTCCCTTTTTTCATCTCCACCCTCTTTGCCACCTACCTCCTCCTCTTCTTTCTCCACCTAGGCTCTAATGACGGGCTGTGTTATTACCTGACAAAGCCCTGTCCCAACTCCACCCCGCTCACCATGGGTCTAGGGCGGGACGCCTGGGAGGTACCGAGGGACACGCTGTCCCTGCAAAGGAAGCTGGGGCAGGGCTGCTTCGGGGACGTGTGGATGGGTGAGACTGATGCCGCCAACCTCTGACACCCTCTAGAGGCATAGAGGCAGAGCTGTCTGTCATTATCCTGTGTAGTGTCTGCTGCTGTCCTGTAGCAAAGATTGTTGGTAGCACTTATTGACTGCCTGCTGCCATTTATGCCAGTGTATGTGAGCAAAGTATATTTATTCTAGTTTAATTAGCTGGCATTGCCAAAAGATGTTGTTGCATTTAAACTTATGAACAATTTCTGTCAAATCCCAGTGTTTTGGGTTTCTCAGCCGTGCACAGTTTCTCCCTGAGGCCAGCCGAGCTCTGTGTCTGTCCATGTAGCTCAGGTGCTGCTGGCTTTGACGTAAGACCAGAAAACCTCCTTCCCTCCCTCCTTATTTCACTCTCCCACATCATGCATGCTCTGTGAAATAACAATCATATGCATGAAAAAAATTGACAATGTTCATTACAGCCTGCATATTGTGCACCAGTTGTCACACATACAGATATTTATATCAAGAATATATCAATATCTGTATCTGTATGTGTGGGTGTTTGTGTTTTCACATTAGTACTATATATGCACCTATCACCTTGTCACAGTGACAGAAAAACAGGTGCATTTGTCCATGTTCTGAGCTGTACATTAACACACGCTTTTCTGTATGCCAGGCATGTGGAACGGCACCACCAAGGTAGCGGTGAAGACTCTGAAGCCAGGAACCATGTCCCCTGAGGCCTTCTTGGAGGAGGCTCAGATCATGAAGAGACTCCGTCATGACAAGCTGGTGCAGCTCTACGCCGTTGTGTCTGAGGAGCCCATTTATATTATCACCGAGTTCATGAGCCAAGGTATCAGGAAAAGTAAACCGCCACACAAGTTTCACATACTGTAGATATGAGCTGCTGCCCTTACTGCAGGCAGAAGCCTCAATGACCATGGACATTTAAAGGGAACGCCCCATAAATTGGACTGGCTTTTTCCTCTCTAAATGAGTTGTCAAACCTCTGAATTTGTCAGAATACACTTACAGAACAAAATAATAAACACATTTTACTGGGAGTAACGTATAAACAAATAATAATGGGACACACAGTAGATTTCTTTAATTAAGTGCAGCAGTTCTTGGGAAATTAAAGCTGGTTCTCAGAAACTCCCTATCTTGTAATGAAATCTTTCCAATAAATAAATAAAGAAATCCTGCTTCCAGACCTGCACTAATAATTATTTTTAATTGGCTGCCACTCTAACTTACATCTATCTTTCAAAAGGACATTTTTCAGATATCCTGCTTGCTCGGCATCAAACAAACTACCAAGAACAAAAACCTGAACAGTCACCAGAGAAGGCTTTCACTCCACACAGTAATAATTTGGCAGAAGGGTGGTGATTTAAGGTGACGTTTTGTGAAGTGGAAGGTCAAAGTTCAAGCCCCCATGATTCCCTGCTAAACAAAACATTGAATCACTACCAAAACCACAGATTCTCTTTGGTTTTCTGTTACGTTATGAGACTCTCCTGTGGAGGTGGCAGGTGAAACGCTGCTTCAAAATTCAATAAAAACTGAAAAGATGTCAAAAAAATTATGCAAATGAAATATGAACGTAGCTAATAAAAAATAAAAAATACATGATATTTGCTCTGGAGTGTTCAGTGTGGCACGGGGTCATAGATGTGCTGACTGCAGTTAGATATAAGAGGCTGTCGTGATCCCACCAGTACCTTGTTCTTATTTTAGGAAGCTTGCTGGACTTCTTAAAAGATGGAGAGGGGCAGAGTCTGAAGCTGCCTCAGCTGGTCGACATGGCTGCACAGGTAAGTTAAAGACAGGTACACTGAAAAGAAAAGAAAAGCTTACACTCCACTCTGAACACCTGTTGTCTGTGTGGGCGTGCAGATTGCAGCTGGAATGGCGTACATCGAGAGGATGAACTACATCCATCGTGACTTGCGAGCAGCTAACATCCTTGTTGGAGACAATCTGGTGTGCAAGATCGCCGACTTTGGCCTTGCTAGGCTCATCGAGGACAACGAGTACACAGCCAGACAAGGTAGCGGGATGTCATTATTAACTGTGTGAGCCTGCGAAAAAGAGCCATTCTCGCACAAAGCTATGATTAACAGTTTCTTTCTGCCTCCGTATCTATATTTTTATACATAACCTATCCTAATTATATGATTATGCATCTCCTCTGTGTTGCCATGGTTTCAGGGGCGAAGTTCCCCATCAAGTGGACGGCTCCAGAAGCTGCGCTGTATGGACGCTTTACTATCAAGTCAGATGTCTGGAGCTTTGGCATCCTACTAACTGAACTGATCACTAAGGGACGTGTGCCATATCCAGGTACTGCACATTGTTTTAATTCACAGGCAAATAACGGGTTTGTCCTTATTGACACTGAAATTGTCCAGGATTATTTTTCCATCTGTGTTCTTATAAATTTTCTATACACTACCGACCATCTGGAAAAGTAGTTGCAAATGTTTCAAAGAAAGCTGGTCGCAGCGGCTGAATGGAGACGGAGGGGCAACCATCTCTAAAGAACCTGCAACCTCCTGTCTAAACTAACATACAGATTATTTACAGGATTATTTTACAGGACTGTCAAAAAGAATGAAGTAAGATTGACCGAAGAGCAGTAATTAGAGGCGATCATAAAGTTCTGTGACGCCATCCGTAAAAATTTAAAGCCATTCCTGATTGAAATAACACATCCGGATGCCCATCAGTGTGCATTCAAACTGAATTTCATTTTGGTGAAGAGGCTGAAGCTGCAGGAACCACATCTGGCGAGTAGAGCTGGTGTGAGCAAAGATTGTTTTGGTGTGACCGCGATGGCACGTGTCACAGTTCAGATTATTTGCGGGAGCTTCGTGCTGGCAGTCTGACCATTTTTCCATCGTATCTCCAACTTGTGCTATAAAAAAAACCTGAAGTGCTGGAATTTATAAAGTTTTCAAAACTACATAGCTAAAACACTGATGGACAGACCTGTTTCACGTAACAACTCTTCGGTCGTGTTTTAAAGTTTTAACATATTATTACACAATTATTTTAAAGATCCCTTATATTACAGTTAATAAATATATAATATGTAAATGTATCTTATCTCCAACTTGTGCTATAAAAAAAACCTGAAGTGCTGGAATTTATAAAGTTTTCAAAACTACATAGCTAAAACACTGATGGACAGACCTGTTTCACGTAACAACTCTTCGGTCGTGTTTTAAAGTTTTAACATATTATTACACAATTATTTTAAAGATCCCTTATATTACAGTTAATAAATATATAATATGTAAATGGTTTAGAAAAATTCCAGATTTTTATGCTGCATTTATAAGTTAATGCAATACTGAAATGCCCACGTTCCCCCTCTCCGCCTATGTCTCTTTTAGGAATGAACAACCGCGAAGTGCTGGAGCAGGTGGAGCGGGGCTACCGGATGCCTTGTGCCCCGGGCTGCCCCACCTCGCTCCATGAACTGATGCTGCAGTGCTGGAGGCGGGAGCCTGATGAGAGGCATACCTTTGAGTACCTGCAGTCCTTCCTGGAGGATTACTTCACTGCCACGGAGCCACAGTACCAGCCCGGAGAAAACCTGTGACCACACACGTAGGGCAGCAATGAAGCAATAAATCGACGGAGACAGACACATGCATACAAATACGCTGACAGGCATGCTGTAGTACATACTCAATGCTCTCAGGGTATTCGACGTGCACGTACCATACAGGATACACACACATATAAAGAACCATATCATTGCTTTGTTTTAACAGTTTAAAGACAGTTTCCCCTCTTTGGTCTTTGTTCACTGCAGCCTGTTCAGGACAGATCAGTTAGGCGTGTTGAAGAGTCGGAGCTCTTCTGGTCAGGCCTTGCAGTAATGTTGCTTCACTGTGTAACCATGACAACAAGGAACTGAAAGAAGATGTAGATGGCTGTTTCGGGGTGGGGGGAAGTCGAGTGGGTACATGATCTGTTCAGCTGCCATATATGTTCAGGTCCTTTGATTTCTCTTTCTGTGAAGAGCTAGGTTGACTTTTTGCCTGAGATAGATTTGTTGCAACAGAAAGGGCCGCAGGTGCAACAGGTGATTATCACACATTGTTTTAAAAAGTCTCCATAAGCAGTCGAAATCAACCTCATGCACCTATGTGGTAAACGACTGAATTATGTAGATTGTGTACTAGGATCACAGTTCTGTCTTAACTGAATAGAGATCAGGTTTTATCATGAAAAGAGCCTGTTGAACTGATAACAGATTCATGCCTGTCTCTGCTTTCCATTTTATCTCCACCTTGTGCCTTTAAACTGGTCAAATGAAAGACTGTTTCCAAATAAGTACCTTTAAAACCGTGCTATAAAACTTTGAGGGATGGTGAAGAATGCGCTTTATTTGTCTGATATTTTGTATGACAATTTTATATGAATTGTCTCTTTTGTTGTTTTAATTTAACTCTGATATATCTGTGCATCACAAAGATTTCTATATCTAATTATCATGTATACAATTTTCCTTTGGGAGGGCAGGGCAATATGGTATCCATAACAGGGAAAACAAAAAATCGGAGGACTGCAGAAGGATGGTGTCTGAAATGAATGTAAGCTTGATGATGAGATTCCCCTGTCATGTTGTAATAAAGATCAGATATCTTTTTTTGAGTTGCAGGATGTCTCTCATTACGTGTGTGTTTGGACACTTACACTGTCACATCATCGCACTATTTTCTCATATGCATATATGAAATTATATGTATGGAAGTGATTTTGAGTTAGTTAAAAATGTTTTGATTGACTTGAAAGGGAAATATTGTTCTTTAACTCTTTACCTGTCAAATGAATGGAGACTGAGAACTGAGACGTTTTCCTTTAATAACACTTTAATTATGTTGCACTGATCGCCTACTTAAATAGCTGCTTTCACCTAATTATGATTTGGCCTACCAGTTTAAGTGCCATATGTATTTAAGTATCTGTATGAAAAATCTACATTACTTCCACCACTGCAACCTAAAATGTCAATCATCATAGATGAAAAACACAAATATAACTGATATACCCACATGGTATCCAAAACCATTGTTCAATATGTGAATACAGGATTTTGACTCAATAAATACTGAAGTGTGCATAGCAACCACAGACTTTCTGTGACAGAATAAACTATTTTATTGAGCAAGGTCAAATGTATGTGGAGTAAGCAGGACAGTCTTTTGCAGTGTGTTCAATGTGGATGTTATCGCCATGACAAAGAAAATCCCAATCATCAGTCAGCTTTAGTGCCTGTTGAATTGTTACTTCAGCTCAGAGCAATGTTAGTTTCTCAGTTTACCAGAGATTTTGTAACAATTTCCAAAAAAGGGACACAAAAATGTGCTTATGGTTTCCAGAAAAGCGATTAAGGACTGAAGCAAAAACAAGCTATTTTATGAGTCGTTCACTGGTACTTACTTAATAACTCCTGATCCAGGACTATATAGTGGATCTGAGAGCTGCTATAATCAATAAATGATTAATACTTTATTTTAATTATTTCTATAAATCAATCTAACATCACACTTTTTCAACTCTGAGCAGCACAGATCAGTTACCTTTTTTAATTTTTCCTCTGGTAGCAATGGATCCTACTAAAGCATTACTCAGTAGTTACTCATTACTTCTGGATTATTTTACCACTACCTAATATTTATGTGTGGTATGAGTATGATGCTTCATTTAACTTCAGCTTACATGAATCATCTATCATAAAGGCCTGGGTAAGCTGTTATTAGAATGAATCTTTGATTAACAATCAGGTTGTTATTGATTCTTTCATCCTATTCTTTATGATCTAGGCAATATTTGTGTCCTTGATTGTAACGTGTTACCAAAGACCGTACGGCTTTCAGTATCTACATTATTAATGTAATGTAGATACTGCTATTTTTTGTACTTCAACTCCTCGCACTGTGCCACCGTCTGAGTTCACCATGACTCGCTTTCTTTCTTCAGAAAACTACTGTTCCCATAGTTCCAGAGGTGTAAAGTCGAGGCAGCTACGGATGCCCGGATGGCTTTGACAGTCAGGCACGTTGGAGAGGCACAGCCGAGACTGGAGCGCACGAGAGACAGAGAGCTGGAATTGCAGAGGCACAGACGCACGGGCGCACGGTCGATTTTCGCCTCCCGCATAGTGGGGAGTCCCGTGCCTGTCACCCCAAACCGTAGCACAGTGCTCGCGTGCGGCTGTGTCAGCACCTTAATTAGAAAGAAGACTGTAAACCAGGATCACTGCTCCTTATTTTTTTTTAATTCTCTTCCCTTTCTGTTTTTTTTTTTTTTTTTTTTTTTTTTTTTTTTTTTTTTTGCTTTCCCATCTTTTGTGGTGCAGATATTGATGTGAGCCAGAGGAGCGGTTTTTCTCTTGAGCCGCTCGAGACGGTGGCGCGCGGCAGGAGAAGACAGCGTTTACATTGATGTGGGAGGACTATCTCCTGCCGACGTGGGGAGCTCAGATGAAGGGAGAATGCTGCTCGCTGACGGCTGCAGCCGTCAAGGCAACGGTTCCGTGACCCGAGCGAGAAGAGGAGTGAGCACCGCCGCCGACAGCTGCGCGAGCCTCCAGCCAGCGTTGACACCGCAACAGCTCCAGCAGGCAGCGTGAGCCCCCAAGACTCTCTCTCTCTCCCTTGGTGAGTGCGCGTCAAGCGCCTTATGTACAAAACACTCAAAATTTGCTTGCCGTCCACTCAGCCAGCTGTGCTGCGCACCTCTGGGTTCTTTTTGAGTTGTTTTTTCTTACACTAGCCTCATCGGTGCAATTACCTGGACGGAGCTCTGCATGCGTGCTGCTCGTGCTGCTGGGTCATCTGGGCTTTACTGTGGGCATGCAGCGTGTGTGGTTAGACCTTAAATGATGATGTTCAGACACACGCGCGCGCGCACACACACGCACACTTACACACACACGCAATGTGGTTCCGTGTGCGCGCAATGAACCCAGTGTACTCTCACCTGTTTTTCCTCACTATTTACAATATTCTCACCTCTTAGCCTCGTTATCAGTGAATATATAAACGGTGAAGGTAGGGCAACAGTGTACAGTAGCAGTCCAGATACTGTCACACTGCTGACACACAAACACACACACCTTCTCTCCTGTTCATTTTGTCTCCACAGATTTTTACCTGTGGGTCAGCTTGATGGGACTTTTCTAAAATTTATATTTACATATCAGTGTCCATGCACCAAAAATTTAGCTGTGAGCCTAACTCCTGCTGGTGGACAGATGTTTTTCTGAGGCAGAGCATCCATCCAGCCCTCTGGTTTCCTTCTCGGCAGCCCCCCAGATCTGTCACGGCAGTAAGGCAGGACACAGCAGCAGCACATCCTGCAGTGGCAACAGAGGCAGTGTGTTGGATACACGGCATACTCATGGTGGTGATTATCAGCTCTTGTCTGTGGTTTAGTAGAAAAGAGGGGAGGGGGGGTGGTGGGGCTGCAAAAGAAAAGAGAGGGCGCAGAGGAAGTGAAAGAGAGGAGAAGGAGAGAGGATGAGAGAAGTCAATGTCAGTGTCTGGGCAGTGACAGTTCGTTATTTAAGGGCCCCTCAGAGACGTGCACAGGCTGCCCCAGTGCAGGTGCTGTTAGTATGCAGAGTGATGCTCTGTCTGTCTGTCTGTCTGTTTCTCACTCACACAGTCTCACTCTCTCAGTGGCTGGTTGAAGAGTGAGTTCTCTTATTGGCAGGTCCACTTGGACATAATGAATAATTTCAACCCTCTGAATGCTGGAAAGAAAAGGAAATGGCCTTACCTTTGGCATTCAGCCGCTGTCTGTCAGACTTGTCTTGAGTGCATGGTAGTGTGTGTGTGTGTGTGTGTGTGTGTGTGTGTGTGTGTGTGTGTGTGAGTGAGTGTGAGAGAGAGAGAGAGAGTGAGTGACAAACAGAGGGAATGTGAACATATAACAGCTTAGGCCCATTGTGCTTCCTACCTGTGTGAGCGGGGCTAGTTGTCATAGCAACGGCCTTGTAGCTCCGTTGATGTTCCTCCTGTCCTCATTGGCAGGGTCAGCGCACCTAACACACCACATCTCGTCTCAAATCTGTGTGTGTGTGTGTGTGTTTGTGCTTGTGGAGGTACCTTTTGTTTGCGCCTTGCTGCAGTTTGTAGGCGTATAGGTTGATGGCACAGACAAGTGAGCGTGTGTGTGTGTGTGTGTGTGTTTTGAAATGTGTGTGTCTGTGCATGTAACAAAGATACACCCTGCTGATATGACAGCCGACAGCTCAACCAATCACCTGTTTCCTCTTTCTCTGCCTATCAGCATGTGAGGTTGCCATAGTCAGACGTCCCCTTGATATGGAGGTCGTCATGGAGATGGAGAAGACAGAATGGACGCACATATTCACGTATAAGTACACACACGCGCGCGCGCACACACACAAGACATAGGATGGTACAGTATATGTACTGACTTGCACTGATTCCTTGGTGTTTTGGGAAGTTTTGCACTAAGCAGGATGGTGCAACCTGTTGAATGGAGGTTTTGATGCATCGGCTCTGCACACGGGGGTGTTCACCTCAGAGACGGGATCACTAAGTAAAACTCTTTGTGGTCTTGTGATAAATCATTTCCTTAAGTTGAGCACCACACACAAATTGGGATGCACCGTTTTACTGGCCAAAAATCTAAGATAAGGTGACATTTACCAATTTTATGCTGGCTGAACTTTCAAAGATATTGTGAGGAAGAGTTGAAAGACTTTCAAACAGTTAGTTATTTTTGTCATAATGGAGATTTCTGTTTCTTTGTCACCAAGGTGGAATAAATGACTACAAAAACAAAGAAAAAACTGAAAAATGCCGGCATCAGGCCGGTCATTATAAAAATCTGTGTTGGCTCATAGTTTCATAATTGGTGCATTCTTACATACAAACAGTGGCATCAGACAGAGCTCAAGTAGTCTAAATCTGAAAGGATATCCTATATGAGATTGGATCAGTTCAAATGCTGATTTTCAAAAAAAAAAAAACTGTCTCAGGCTTCTTCTTAGATCTGCAAAGCATCTGGCTTCTAGCTGTGTACAAGACCGGTTGAATGCAACAAAGAGTAGCGTTTTTCTTTTTTTACTTTTTTTTGGGTGAACAACAGCTGAAGATCATTGCGGCTCTCAATCCTGAACTCTTTCACAACAGCATTCAGGGAAAAGGGAATTTAAACCATTTTCTTGAATGGGTCCAGCCAATATTAATGCTTTGTACTCAAAACGCCTCCCAAAATATATAAGTAAATGATTATAGGGCAGAGATTAATCAGTGCACTAATAATAAAACATTTACTCTCTTCACAGTGACAGAATTTGGTTGGATAGACCTCAGAGCTTTTCCTTAGTAAGCTTGGAGTTGTCAAGTGGTTCGCTCTGAATCGGGGATACTCATCTTGCTTTGCCCAAAGGCCACCTTTGCAAAATGACAGGAGGCCAGAGGCCAGTTAATAAACAAACAATAATATTTCTCATATAAAATGAATAAACATTAAAAGGCCTCACCTTTTTTTAAGGCCTGTGTATCATTCTGCATCCAATTGTTCCACTGCATTTTAGTTCCAAACGGTTACATGTAAACCACTCAAACACAAATTGAACCTCTTCAATCAGTTTTATTAAGGGAATTAGCCAGCTGGCACCCTATGGTGGGTCTGATTTGTCCTGCGGGCCTAAGTTGAGTATCGCTGTTTTAAGCGTGGAGATGCAAATTATGTGAATGCTTCTTTTGCTGTAGTTTCTAAATTAGAGATGGAGAAAAAAAAAAAACTTCATATACTAAAAGACCTCTAAATGAAACGTAGAGTGAAAGGACATTTTGGGAATATATTAAAACTTTTACTATGCAACAAGCCACTACCGGCAAAAAAAAATAATTAGTCATTACTATGTCCTTGGGGTGAAGGGTCCTGTCTTTTATGACTCTTTTTAATCTAATGGTTACCTGAAGTGAAATAGCTTTTGCCACAGGCAGGTAAACGTAGTTGAACTCCCACACACACACACCAATGCGCGTGCACATAGACACACACACAGATGCACCCACACACACAGCAACCATTTAGCATTAGTGTAAGCAGTGTTTGTATGCTCCATTCTGTCACCTCCCACACGATACATTCATAAAACGGCTCCTCCGCGCCAAAAGCGGTGACTCAAAAGGAGACATCTACCCTTCTCTTTTCTCTCGCCTCCTTCCTTCTTTTAACCCCGCTGCTCTCCATATACCTGTCCAGTAGTCATTCCCCCCACCTTTTTTTCTTCCACTTGTCTCTTTCACTCCTTCAGTCTCTCCTTTCCTATATGTCCTTCCTAACCCCGTGTCCTCACTCTCTTCATCTCCCTTAACACCCCCCACCCCCGCCCCCAAAGCTGGTTGCAGCCGGTTTGAGTTTGACAGTGGAGAGGAAGCTCCGACCTCTCACCTCCAGAGGATGGAACGAGGGAGCGAGAGAGGGAGGCAAGAGGAGAGGGATGATGGAGGGCAGTGGGGTGGAGGAGGCTTGGGTGGGGGGTGGGTGCTAAGGGAGAAGGCGAGAGAGAGGTCAGAGAACAGGAGGGATTTGCAAGGGAAGAGAGCTGGGGGAAGTGGCGGAGGGGAGGGAGAGCGCGGGAGAGAGGACAGAGGGGTCAGGAAGGAGAAGGGGTGATAAATGAAGGGAGCGCGGCAAAGATGGAAGTGCGGGGAGGGAAAGATTGACCGCGCAGAAGGGATGAGAAGGAAAGAAAGAGTGTGAAGCTGCTGTGTACCTCCCTAACAAGCTGGACAGAATCAGCTCAATTATTAAAGAGGAGCGAGAGATGGGGAAAACACGCAGACACAGACGTGTACACACACACGCACGCACAAAAGCCTCTCTCTGTGTCTGGCACACAACACATACGTATCATCATCACAGACACACACACACACACATGCACCTATCTGCAGATCATCATACTTTGCACATGTACAATGTTATGTTTCTTAGAGTTTCTTTTTTTTTAAGCTGTGCGTGAGTATACATGTGTCTGGGTATGTGTGTTTTAAAACAGTGAGTCAGAGGATAAGCAGAGACTTGTTAGTGATTCTCCTCAACACGCACCCCCTCCTCACCCCCCACTACCCAATTTGGCTTCAGCAGCGTCTCAACGTTCCACCAGCGTGGCTTCAATGTCGTCCCATCAATATGAACAGATAATCAGAGCACTAAGGGGTCTGTCTATAAATCCCTGCCGTGAATATAGTTTTCACCCTCTTCCCTTCCTTTCTTCTCTACCCTTCTTCTCTATCTTCCTTCTCCCTCCTCCTCCTCCTCTTCCTCTCTCTTGCCCGTTCCACCCTTGTTTCTAGTTCTCTTTCTTCTTTCCCTTTTCCCTCCTTCTCTGAGGAAGTGTATGCCCCCAAGGGACGAAAAGATTCGCTACCTTCCAAGAGAGAAAGAGACTGTGAGCGTCTCTGTGTGTGTGTCTATGTGTGTGTGTCTATGTGTGAATGTGTGTCCTCCACATATGTGCGTGCCAGGATGATAGTGTGTGCGTGCGTGAGAGTGAGAACACACACTTCCTGAGACGGAAAGGGAGACGGCGAGAGAGAGAGGGAGAGAGAGAGAGAGGCAGGGGATGAGCAAGTGAAGAGCAAGTGAGAGACTGAAAGCAGGAGGCTGTGGAGGGGGGAGGAGAGAGAAAGAGATAAGAGAGAAAGACAGAGACTAGTCGGGGAGAAGGGGGAAGATGGATGAATGCACTGCGCACCAAGTGTGTGTGTGTGTGTGTGTGTGTGTGTGTGTGTGAGAGAGAGAGAGAGATGGTAAAGAGATGCAGGTAGACAGAGAGGGACGGAAGGGTTTCTTATCCTCTCAGCAGAAGTCATAATTTCTTAGAGCGTGCACAGATGTGTATGTGTGTGTGTGGTTCATCGTGCGCATGCCTCATTGTGTTTGTGTCTGAAAGTGTTACCTCGCTCAGGCTTGAGGCCAAGAACCAGAGAGAGGTACAGTGGTGTAGCGCTGGTGTGTAGTGTGAGGAGTACATGTGTGTGTGTGTGTGTGTGTGCGCTTTCTGAAAAATGTGTATGTTGAGGCTGTGGCTGATGAGCTGTCAGTACCTACAGTTGGAATGTTCACAAGGCGGCCATTGTTGTTCAAACAGCCAGCAGCCTTCTCCTTGGCAACGGGCGCTGCAGCAGCGTCTCCCACAGCAACTGTGGAACAGGAGTATGGAGGGAGGAGGAGGAGTCAGGAAGTCAGGGCCGCAGCACGGAGGCCTCTCCAAAACACTGGCCTCAAGGTCTGAGTGTGTGTCGGGGTCCAAGCATCTGGTTTGTGTGTCCCTCTGTGTGTGAGGTAGATATGCGTGACTGTTTTCACGTGTGTCGGTATGTGCGGCTTTTAAGTGTGGGTTCTCATCAGCATCAGTGTGTAGCGTGTATCTTTATTTGTGTGTCAGCTCAATGTGTGTGTGTTTGTGTGTGTGTGTGTGTTTGCGCACCTGTGTGAACTGTAAGTGGGAGTGTTTCTGTGTTTGCACCTAAGTGGTTGGTTTCATCTTCCTGTATTTGCATGTGTTTGTGTGTGTGTGTTTGTGTGTGTTTTTTCCAGACATATCCCCGTGTATGTGTGTCCTTGTTCGTGTGTTTTAATGCGTGCGCACATGTGCACACTCCTCGCTGTTCCCAGCTGGCGCAGTTGGTCACATGACCCGAATGAGGGGCGGCCATCAGCAGCGCCAGTAAACTGCCTGCAGGAGAGTGAGAGAGAGAGCGAGAGTGTCAGGCTGAGTTGAAGATGAGGAAGGGGGTGTTGGGGAGTGGGAGCTGTGTGTTGTGGGAGAGAAACTAGGGGCAGGAGGTGGGTGGTGGTGGTGGTGCGAGAGTGGGGGGTACTAGGGAGATGAGAGAAGGAACAGTGAGGAAGAGGAGTGAGGAGGGGGTAAGGAAGGAAGGGGTAATACAGTCCTGCTCGTCTTAAAATAACTACAGCATGTAGGTTCCTGCAGAAACAACAGGAGAGAGACAGGCAGACAGTGAGACAGTCAAGTGGGGGGGGGGGGTCCTGGTTTTGTGTTGTCTACTGTTTGGAGCTACTTCTCCAATCCCCTGTGTGCATCCTTGGCTGAGCTGCCACTGTATCTGCTCTGTGTGAAGTCTGTTTACGTTAGATGTGTTTCTGTCTGTCTGAATGTCTGTCTGCCTTTTTGTTTGTCTGCACATATGGTTTATGTGTTGGTCTCTGTTCATTGATATGCTTTGTGTGCATCTTCAGTGTGTGTGTGAGCGTGCGCACGCGCCTACTCTTGGCAGGAGATGCAGCGCACGCACTGATGATGGAGATCATTAGGAATTTCCTGCAGCTGGGAAGGTGGTTGTGGAGGGGGCGGGGCAGCAGGACGGGTGGGATGTGAGTGGGTGAGAAAGAGAGGAGAGGTCAGAGTGAAAGAGTGTGTGGGCGGTGGGGGTGAGGGTCTGTATGTAAAGCGTGTTCCTCGGACTGTCTCTGTTTGACTGACGTGTGTGGATGGAGCTGCAGCTCACCAGAGTCCAGCTCTGTTCTGAAGGGATGTTGATGGTAATTTGTGTGCGGGCGTGTCGGCGAGCCGTGCGTAACACTCCTCACCCACTTTGGCACACTTACCAGCACCTCAAGCACTCAGACAACCCAGGTCTGTTGATCAGAAGAGTTTGCATATGGTTAAAGCTTAGCTGCTCACTGTTTTTGCCTGTTGGGCTGCAGTGCACTGCAGTTCAGGCAGGACCTTATAACTTGAATTTTAATGTTTTGTTTATTTAGTTGAATTAAAACTTTGCAGACACTGGCTAAACTAATAAAGATTCAATACCGAAAACTTTTTCTGAACAAAAAAAAAAGCACCTATTAAATCCAAATGCCAACCAATTATTTTAAGCTGTCTAAGTTCTGAGTAGGTTTAACTCATGTTAAATGAGGATATTCTTATGTATTATAACACAGCTTAAAATTAACAAAGTTAAATCTTCTTTCAGACTAATGGAAACAAAATGCTCAAATACACACTTGATACTTTTACTCTTCCAGACTTTCTCTACTGGGCATTTATGCAAATTAGCGCATATTTAACAAGATAATACCTCATTAACATAAGTTAACATAAAATTTCATAAACTTGTATTATCTCACTATAAGGAATCGACTGGTAAGAGTTTCATGGTGACATACTACTACTACTTCAAGTTTTTGCCTGTAAATAACATATTTTTATCGAAAAGTAGTAACAATTTTACAATTTGTAGCTTTAAAGGCTCTCATACTCTGAGCCAGAACTCTCCACTTTACATATACCAGACTCTTCAGTTTTATTCCTATCTATATTCTGAAGAGAGATTTGTTCCTATATCACTCAGAGGCTGATTTATAGTATAATGTAATCGTAATTTTTTTTCTTTTTCTGGTTGTGAACAGCATTTTATGATTTATAAAGTGCTAAAAAGATATTCCCTTTGACTCTGCAGATAAACATTATAACGTGCCAACAAAATGTAACAAGAATTGTGAACCTGGCTTTATCCGGTGTTCAGTTTTCTCATCTGGAAATGTTGGCAGATTAATTCATATTTAGATAGATAATGCCTTATTTGCATATTTAAACCTCAAACTTCAGCAAAACTTGCAATACTTACAAAAATGTCTTCATGTAAGCAATCAACTGGGGAATAACTGTTAGTTAAATTTTACTCTGTTTAATGTGTAATGTCATGCAATATTACTACATACTACTAACACTACAATATAGATATGCAATGCGCAAAGTCAACAAGTTAACAAGTTGTTTGGTCAGTGTTTTCTGTGCATTCATTCAAAAGCAGTGGATAACTGTACATTATAATCTGGATATCAAAACAAACTCAAAGTGTAACGCTTTCCATCTATAAAGGCTTAAATCATGATCAAGTACTCAAATATGAGCAATATCAGCTTTGCATTCACCTATAGCACAGGCGTAGACATGACCAAAAACTGCCCTCTGTCACATCTACTACATGATTAGAAAGTAAACACCATGTTGCTATAATTTTTCTCATGTTTCTGTTCACTGATGTTTTCCGTGGAAGGATTTCATTGTTGCGTGTATGTTTGTGGGAGCCGCAGGTTTGGGGTTGCATCAGGGTTGAGGTGACGGAGCGTCGAGAGCCTGACGGTATAGTTGAGTTGCTGCACGGTGTCACTCAGCCTCTGCGGACCCCTTGACCCACTTCCCCCTCCCCACCTCTACCGCTTCTCTCCTGGCCTCGCATACACTTTTTCCATCTTGCTCCCTCTCTCTCTCTCTCTGTTTCATCCCCCCTTCTTCTTATCTGTCTAAACCTCTCGGTGGAGCCCCCTCCTCCCCTCACCACCTCACGGTCTCTCTATGTCTCTCTCGCTCTCTCTCTCTCTCGCTCTCTCTCCTCTATGCCCCCCCCCCCACTCCCATCCTCCCCCCACCCTCCCTTACACCCCCCCATGCTGTTTCGGTGCTGCTGCCTGTCTCTTAGCAACAACTGCACACCCGTTAGAGCTCAGTGAGTGCTTTTACAAACACACCCAGGAAGACACACTTATACACGAGCACATTCGTGCGTGCGCGCACAAACACAACCATACACACTGGGTCTAGTTCCTCAATGAGGGTTTCTGCTGGCAGGCCTGCGAGTCTGCAAGCCTTTGTGGCAGTGAGATAGATGGGAACAGAATAGATATGCTTTACAGCTACCATGTACAGAGTCATTGCACCTCTTACACTACGCTCCACAGGCCAGTGGCCCAAACTGGAAATTGAGAGGTTCAAGTCTCTCTGTGGCATGTCGTGTTGTCGTTTCCTTCCCTGTGAACGCACAATTAGACCTAAAAGTTTTTGGAGGGGGAAAAAATGTACAAGATGAAAACTGTTCAAACAATATCATTCATATGAGAGCTGCTCTTTGTGAAACAGATTCAACAGATCATCATGTGGGAGCAGCGCGCACCCTTGGCTGTTTTCACAGAGACAATACTACGCCACTGTGTGTTCCAAAGCCCCAGAGCCATTCACAGCAAAATGCACCAAAACGCATTCGCTACGTATGACGGTGATTACATTGGAATGGCGGCTGATGGATGCCAGGAGTGTTTGCTTAAAACAATGAATCACAGTGGGAGCATTTGATTGGCTGGCATCTAAACCCTGTCAGAAACCCCCCCGCAGAGCACAGTAGAGGGATATTTGCATGTTTGTCTTTGTTTAGTGTGCGATCGTGCATGAGTTCACATGTGTGCGTGATATGTCTGTCTTTAAGTGTAAATCGATGTGCGAGTGTGTGGGAGGATGAAGCTGTGGGGGCATGTTTTGCATGCGCGTTTGCGTGCTGGCATGTGTCGCTGTGCGTGTGCGCCTCTGAGTGACAGTGCGTGCATGTGTGTGTAACAAGCACATGTGACGCAATGTTTAATTAAAGCATGTGCTCTTCTCGTTCTCTCACAAACTGGTCAGATGAAGCCTTAATTAATGAGTGCTGTTAATTAGACTATAAAGAAAGTGAGAATGAAAATTGGTGTGTCTGTGTGTGTGTGTGGGGGGGGGACTGGGAATGAGAGGGTGTGGTTGAGAGGGTTAAAGAAAGTATGTTTAACATGTTTGTGTTCATCTCCATGTTCATCTGTCCCAGTTGTGTCATTCCTCAGAGCAGCAGAACACTGAGGTTGCTCTGCTCCATGTGTGCAGCCGCAAACTCTGCTACAGCAAAACTCTCCCACTTCTTTTCCTCTTCTTCCTCTACTCTTTTGTCTTCCTCTCGCCTCCTCCTCACCAACTTTTTCTCTCTCATTTTGCCAAAAAATATCTGTCTGCCTGTCTCTCCCCTGCCACTGACTCAATCATATCTTTCACCTTCCTGTTCTTCTTTCTCTCGCCCTTTTCATATGTTCTCACCCATTCACTCTCTCATTCTAATGTCTCACACCCCCTCCCCATCCCCGCCTCTCTCTTGCTCTTTCTCTCTCTCTCTCTCTCTCTTTCTGGCTCTCTGTCCTTCACCCTCCCTCCTAATCACAGCCATATGTTGGAGAGGGAGGCAGGGAGATCTGACGATGGACATAATTGTGTTGAACGTAGACTGTGTGGTACAGTGTTGGACTCAGCTGTGTGCGTATGTATAAATTAAGTTTGCAAATGTTGCGTTTACTTGAGTTTGAATGCAGTCACGTGTGAGTCTCACACCACATGTGGTTGAGATTTCACAGTACTTCTGTCTGCACTTCTCCCATGCTTTGGGTTTCAATAATCCCTCCATCGCTCCTGTCTTTCTGTCACCTTCATCTCTCCATCCTCTTAACACCTCTCCATTCACCACCTCTCTGCTTCCCCCTGGTGGCTGTGATTATTCACACATTCACATTCTTGTTGCACCCTCAGAGTCTAGAGCTTTGTAATGCATTTGGAATAGTTTTGGTGAAAGGTGGCATGAACAGTGACTGTGTGTGTGAGTGTGTGCTTTGCGACATGATTCAACTGTTGATTTTACATATTTTTTAACAACGTATACATCATCTCATTCAACTATTGCATATGCGGCAAAAACATTGTCATGTATTGACGATCAGAAACCCATATGAAGTATTTATACTGGCTTACATGTGTACCCACACTCTGCTGGAACACATCAAAATGAAACACTAACTACAATTAGACTTTAAAAATTTATACTGCAAGTCATCCTCCAAAATAATTGCATGAGATAGTGCAGCCCTCACCAAAATACTGATTCTAGTCTGGCCTGGTGCATGTTGTGACATCATGTACTAATCTCTTTTTCTCTTGTTCCTTCTACTCCACCCTCCTCCTTTCTTTTTCCCTTTTCCCACTCCGCATTTTCCTCTACCTTCTTCAACTCGTTGTCCCTTCCCCTTGTCTGTATCTCTATCTTTCTTTCTCTCACTCCAGCAACCATGGGCAAAAGACAGGAGCAGAGGGGAGAGGGAGAAGTATGTGAGCTCTCCACTGCAGTATTGATGACCCAATGATCCCCTGCAGAACAAAGCCAGTCAGGCAGACAGAGTGAGGCTCAACTCAGAATCAAAATCAGAATCAGCGCCACGATCGTTCGGTAAAAGCAGCAAATTGAACAGGATATGAATGGTAAATGTAATCTAATGTTGTAATGCTGCTGTGTGGGTGGCACAGTTAATAGAGGAGAGTGCATCACGGATTAGGTTTATGGCCCGTTGCCAAAAATGTTGACGATTCTATTTCACAATCGCAATTACATCTCTGCAAATTTTTATACGTGTTCTATATTTTGTGCTTAACAAAACCCATTTTTTTGGCTCATGGGGTTTGGATTATATGTTTTAAATTCAACAAGGAGATTTTAACATATTTATGAGCTTACTTTTCAGTTAATAATACTGTTTTCATATCTGTCTTTAGGTTTTTGAATCTTCTTGCCAGCTGTTAGAGGACAACAGTTACAAAGAAGAAATACTAATTTACATACATCAGAAAACATCCATCTTTTTCCTGCCTTAGTACCAGCAAAACTGTCTACTGAATGAGTAGCTTATCAGATCACCTGCATTCAGGCCAAACTGGGTCTCCAGTGGGCTGTGGTGAGGCTCGGGCCGAGGAAAAGGGGTGTGTGTCGGGGCTTGAGGGAATCGAGGAGGCTGAGTTCTGGACCAGGGAGCTCGCGCTCCAGGGGGGGTTCCAGGATCCTTCTCATGATGGACTGGCACTGGTGACCTCCGACCACATTCCCTCCTCTTCTCCTTCTGCTCTGGCCAACGGCCTCCATCTTCAGAGAAGGCTGGGGCACAGCAGTTGCCGGCGGAGGCAGACAGAGACTCACACGACTGCAGAGACACATACGTTTGCAGAGACGTTCAGAAACATGCAAACACACATAGATCCAGATGTGCATGCGCAGGCTTTTTCTCATGCAAATATGGAGAACTGTGGACTCACGGATGTGAACTCACATACAGGTTCTGTAGGGCCAGAACACTCCAAAGCTCTCACACCAGAGGCCATACACTCACCCCAGCCCTTGTCTTTGGTGCTAGGCAATCATCCTGCCTCCACCAATCAGCTAGCAGCCCCGGTCAGAACTGCAGAGACAGACGTGCCCTCAACGTTTTGTCCAGTCCCTACTGGTCCAAACTCAAACACAGACTCCTCCCCACTTCCCATAGAGACAGAAAAGAAGTATGCACTCCGTAGCTCTGGACGTCCCCGCTTTCCCTGTCACCTGCGCAAATCCTCCCGCCTCCGCAGAAGCATAGAGGATGGAGAAAAAAGAGCAGGGAGGGAGAAGGGAGGAGAGGAGTATGAGGAAGTATTAGAGGAAAAGATCTGGAGGGTAAAAGAGGAGGAGGTGGCAGTTGGTGATAAAGAAGAGCATTCGTCTGTGGAGGCTGTTCTCCCTACAGTTACCAGTCACACAGACATTGCTCTTGCTCTAACTGTACCTAAACCTGTCCCTAAAGCTATACCTAAACCTGGGCCGAGACTTGGGTATAGACCTGGACCTAAATCCAGGTCTAGGCCCACACCAAAACCTGTGCATAAAGCAGCTCCTAAAAGTGTAATGAAACAGCGTCAGGCAGCCCAGGCTATCCACGATCACGCTACCCCTCATCTCCCATTTGGGAACACACCCACAATCCCTGCACCTCTGCTAACGATGAAGGAGGAACCTGTTGCAGAGATGAGGGTATGTCCTCCCAGTAATGGCAGACGTGGGCGTTTTGTTGGTGTAAGTTCATTTCTTAGTCAAATGTAACATAAGTTGTTTGCTTATGAATGTTTAGTCCACTTTCTGTTGCAGCTGCTTTATGCTTGTCTCTACTTTACAGGTGAGGAAGATTGTCGTCAAGGTGGCACGCATTCCAGTCAGTCTTAGTCGCCGACAGAAGAGCTACAAAATTTCTAATTTGGAAACAGTCACAGGGACAGAGAAAAGTAATGATGGCAATGTGGAGGGCTCAGAGGCAGTCCGAGAGCCAACTGCACTCCTCCGAATGAAAAACAACGGAAAGAGTGTGATGGTGATGTTCCCTCCTGGAGAACTCCCTGTTATCCTCAAACGCAGGCGTGGACGGCCGCCTAAACAACCTCTGCCAGGAATACAGGGGGAGCCTCCAAATACTGGGAACCCTGGTGGTAATGGAGACCAGCCCAAGAAGCCCCGGAGGCGGCGACGGACTAAACTCCCTTTTCCATATCCATCCTATGTTAATGATACAAATGATGTGAAAACTGAATATGGGGATGTTCTCTCCAAACTGGCCTTTTTAAATCGCCAGCCTCCTGCCACTGGCCGCTGCTCCCCACCTCGCTGCTGGACACCTAGTGAGCCAGAAAGCTTTCATGCCCCCTCGGAAAACCCTGGAATATCCACCCTGCTGCACCGGCTCACCGGATTTAGACGCCCACGGGGTGGCAGGGGAGGAGGCGTTGGTCGAGGAGGAGGAGCAGCAGGGGGGATCGGAGGCAGAGAATGCAATAAGAGCACCTTCAGTGACTTCTTTGAATCTATTGGAAAAAAGCGGAAACTGAGCCCCCTGTCTGAGCATGGATTACCTAGGAAAAGAGGGAAGGGTGTGGGTGGAGGCGGGGTTGGTAGAGGAGGTGGTGTAGTAGGAACAGTGCCTGGGGGCGAGAAAATAGTCAGGAAGAGACGTAATAGAAAAAATGGTGCATTTAAAGGGGGTGGGATGTCCATGGGGCAGGACTGGCCCAATGGGGCAGGTGGCTGGGGTGAAGAGGGACCTATGGATAAAGAGAAAGGCTTGGGTGGGTATCAGCTCTGTGGCTCTTCAAGGGGGGGCTTCTCCTCCTGTGAAATTGGACGGGGAGGTGCCTACAGCAGCCCGGGAGGGAGCAGAGGAGTTGGGGCAGCTGGGGAGGACTCACAAGGCCTCTTTGCTGGTTATTTCCGATCATTGCTCGACTCTGATGATTCTTCAGACCTGCTGGACATCTCCTCCGCACAGTCAGACCCCCGAAAAGCTTCATCCACCCCTGGATTTGAGCCATCCAGCCCAGCTACCAGTCACAGCTGGTCTACTGCTTTCTCTAAGTGGAGCACTAAGGGTGCAAGTTCTGGGGCGGAGGGTTCAGCCCAGACACATGGCTCCTCAACCAGGCCTCCATATAACTATGGAAACCTGGCCCAAACATCCCCCACCACTTCTACCTATCCTAAATCCACTCCTCCATCTCTCTCACACTCTCCCAGCTCCCTCCATCCCACCTCTTATGGCCACTACTCTTCTGGCTACTCGTGCTCCTCTCCTGTGGTGCCACAGAGATCCTCAGACTGCAGCTGGTCTGGTAACAACAGCGGTAAGACCAACCCTGTCAGTCAAATGGGTTATTCTAGCTATCAAGCCACAGCGAAGCGGGGCTACAGTGGATATCCAACAGCAAGTCATTCCTCTGTGATGCGGGGGGACTCAACAGGGCCGACATCACCTGGAGGAGGATACATGTCTGTGGCCAAAAGTAGCCCCTTCAGCTCCTCCTCCCTAGAGGGGTACAAACAATACAATGCCAATCAGTGGAACTTCAGGTAAATCACTCGTACAAGTCTGGTGTCATTAAAAGAAATACTACACTAACTAACACAAGTAATTCTTGAATTGTCACACAAACATTTGAATTGGTCTGAAAGGAATTTAAATGTAAACGCATGTAATTAAATATTTTCTTTCACTAAAACAACTAAACAAAAAACAAGTGCAAATGAATATAGGCCTGATCATATCTGATTACATTTCTCATTATGAATGTTTTGCTCCAGCACACAATTTTTAATATCACCATGTCCACCTTGGGAAAATTACAAGTTGGCTAAATGTGCGCCATGCTTACTCACCTTACAAATGCATTGTCATTGTCTCCTATTACTGATTTGTTAAACTGCAACAAAGAGCAGTGAAAACTCTTTTGCACAAATAATGTTTAAGTGGTTTTTGTTGTATAATATATGTTGGTATTTTTATATTTTTTCAGACAAGGTTATGGTGGTTGGTCAACAGACAGCTTTGGGTCTCAGTACCATGGCTATAATGAATATGGATCCAATGAGTCCAAAGACATCTTGGATATCTCAAACTACACCCCCCAGAAGGCCAAGCGACAACCCTTCCCTGAAAGTCTATCAGAATCCTCTTCTGACTCTTCACACCTTGGCTCTGCAGCTACTGCTAGTGGCCCTAGCTCCACATGTGGCGCATTCAAACAGAATGAGGCTGTTTCTGTCAGTGGAGAAGGGGGCCAATCAAGTCTGTCCAGCCTGGAGAAGTTGATGATGGACTGGCACGAGAGTGCCTCGGGACCTTCTTATAACTGGAGCCAGAACGTCCTCTTCCAGGGTGGGGGGACCAGCAAACCTGGCCGTGGTCGCAGGAAACGGACTGAACCACATTTAGAAAAAGAAGGAATTTCTGCTTTGCACTCTGATTCCCCATCCAGTCCCTCCCCAACGCCTACTCCTGGACCTAAGCGGGGAGGGGTTGGAGGACGGGGCAGGGGGTCAAGGGGAGGCAGAGGAGGTCTGTCTCCCTGCCAGAGGGAGAGGCCAGCAGGGTCCAAAGGCAGGGGCAAGGCTGCCTCTACATCAGGAGTAGGACCAGTAGTGTCTGCTGTAGGTCCAGAGGGGTCTGGGCTGTTTCAGGAAGGGCTGGATTATTACAGCGGAGACAGTAGCAGCCTCTCTCCCTTGGCCACTCCTAATCCTGCACCACCTTCCAGCTACCTCCAGGACCCCTGTGAGTACCCCTCCCCTTATTCTGCCCACCCCTCCACACCATCCTCTGAGGAGCGGTATCCAGCGTTATACCCTGGAGAGTCCTCCTCTTCCCTCTCACCCAGTGTCTCTTCTCCTCCTTATCCACCCAAGCCTACCCCTCCTCCACACCAGTCTTACCACCTTGTCCCCTCCAGGACCTTCTCCCCATCTTGCTCCCCCTCACCGCGGTTAACACCCCACTGTGGCACTGCACTCAGTCCCTCACACCGCCCCCCTCCGAAAGACCCACAGTTTTCACAGTACGACTCCCCGAGCTACTGCAGCTCCCCCTACTGGTACGGACAGGCATCGCACAGCGGCAGCCCCAGCCCACACACACACTCAAATACAGCCGTGCACGCACACAGCAACCCGCACACGAGTCCTCATGGAAGTACACCCGGTAATTCACTCTCTAGCCCAAATGCAACCACACACACACATTTGACTCCAACTCCCCATGACGCACATCATTCTAACTCACAGTCCCACCTGAGCTCACACACCAACACACATCCAACATCGCACCTACAGAGCAGCCCTCTCTCCCACTCCAACAATCAGCCCCACCACAACGCACACACCAACCTCAACACCCACCTCCCCTCACATACACACTCTAACCCCAGCCCTGGCCTCCATTCCCACACAACACCTATGCTTTATGAGGAGCGCAGCCCTCCGTCCGCCATTACCCCACACAAGCGGGATATGACCCCCCATGCCATGAGCACGGGCCATCGGCAGGGCCCCTTGCCTCACTCCCCATACCCCAAACCTCCCCTGGACTCCTCGCCCCATCAGGAGGACACTAGTGGCTACTCTGTGCCCCAACAATCCTACCAAGGCATGGGACACCGCTACCCCTCCCAGGCGGCTCAGGGTGGTGGGGTGCTGTGCCAGCTCCTGGACCCAGCCGGTGATGACAGCTTCAGCGTCACAAGCCTGTAACACCAGGTGAGTGGTTGATTTTCAAGGACAACGTACACATGGAAAAGAGTGCAGTGAAAGAAATTACATCACAAATAAATCAATCCATCAACTGTAAAGTAATTAATATTACATAATATTTACCTGGGTGATGAAGCACAAGTGTTATTTTTGTTATTGCTTTGTAATTAATTTCATATCTGAAATGTATCTCAAACACAAACCGTAACGGCAGCTGAAAAGACGTAGTGTGCTGATAGAATTTCTTTGCAGAGCAACATTAACAACAGTATTTTTATTCAGTGATAAATGGAACAGGTCACCTTTTAGTAATAACCCATCAAAAACATAATAAGCCTCGTGCGAAGCTTATATCTGTGTGCACGAGCCATTTGATGCCAAGCAAGTTTTACAGTGAAAAAAGCTACTTTTAATCTGTTTGTAAGCTAAAGGGGGGGGGGGCATCAAAATAGTTTCCTTTTTTTGGGGGGGGGGGGTTAATCCAAGAAACAAAATAGTAAAAAGTAAACAAATAAAGCACTGAGAAGGTGTAGGACACTGTCTCCACCAAGCATGTAAAAGCAAGTTTCACTATTCCCCAGTAAACAATGCCAAAGAAATGGGCCCACAGTTACATCTCATTTTTGAGCCCTGCTCTCCACATGTTCTCTAGGTCCATATTTGCACTTTTTTTTTTTTTTGCCAATTTATTGGAGGTTACATGCAAATTTGAATGTGTTTTACTGCAGTTTGTATTGTAAAACCTCTCTAGGCTGTCAAACTCCATAGAACAACTCTTTAGGCTGAAATGCAAACATTCATTTTTGATAAAAATGGCCACAGCAAAGCTGACACCAAAATGATAAAATATGCTCTCACTGGCAGCACAGTCGTCAAGGAACTGTTAAAAATAGCCTAAAAATGTAAAAAGTGTAAAATATATGTCAAAAACATTGTCTCATATTACTCTTATTTTCTCTTTGTCTCTCCCTCTCTCTGTTTTCCTTTCAGGTGCATTCAATTCAAGCTTTTACAGATTTGCAAACATTTTTTTTTTTTTTAAGGGGACTTCTTTGTGAGAGACTGTGAAATGAAGGGTGAGAATTTAGCTGCCAGCTTTGGACAGTTAAAGCTTTAATTCTCCAGCACTGACAATCAAGATCAACTCACATACTCGAGCATGCACATACACAAATGCACACGCGCGCAAACACAAGACACGCATGCGCGGATTAGTTCACTACCTAAACATGACCACATGAAGTCATACATGTGCGCCCTCACTCACACTCTGCGCTGGAATGAGGGAACGGCCAGGAGGAGCTGACAGATGAATACCAGACGCTCACGGACAAAGACAAACCTATTTCCTCATCCCTCTGAGTCCTGCTGTGATACATAGAGGACTCTGTTTCCCAGAAGTCTAACTCACCAAATCTTTGCGTTATTTTTTCTGTATCTGCAATGTGGGCAAACTAGGATCACACTACTCTCTCTCTCTCTGTGTTTATTTTCTCTGTTTTCTCCCCTCCTCGGCTAAACCAGCAACTGTGTTCTGCTCTCAGCTCTGCATTTCTGTCTTGTGCCCAAACTTGAACCGCATCTGAGCCCGAATCAACTTCTGAAATACCATAAGCCTAGCAAATGTCCCTCTCTGTGCACTCCTTGTGTTGTGTCCCATAAGAGAAAAAGTGGACTAAATCAGTTTCTGCTCTTGAAATACCAGCATCTGTACATATGACTCCAGCTCCAAGCCAGGGGGCCTCTGTTCGCTGTGAAGGCCCGTCATCAACTTGCCCTCCTCTGCGTTCTGCCATGGTTTCTCTGCTCTGGGGGGGACTGCAGCATGGAGACTTAACATCCTGTGTTTTGCTGTTTTAACTACAAGGGAAAGAGACATTGAAATTACACAATGGCCCCAAAGAGACTCTTGTTTTCTGTGTGCAAATTTGAGACAGAGGGTGCGTCCGTGTGACATGCATGTATTTGTGTGTACATGTGCCTACATGTGTGTGTATGAGCGTGCGTGCGTGCCTGTGGGGTCTAAAGGAGTGAAGCTTCCCAGACACCAAAGTCTTGGCGGGGCCTAATTCTTTCTTTCACTCTCTCCCTTCTTTTTCTGTGGTCTTGTGTTGTTTGGTGGTTTTTGTGATGAAAAAAAAATTGTATATCTGTCTGTTACATATCATGTATGTATCTGAGGTGCAAAATATTTAAATACACATTCTGTTCTTGCCATTGGTAATCTTGTCTATAGCGTTCAGCTTCTTTGCCGGATTAAGGGGGAGGTGTGAGCGTGCTTGTGTGTGTGGCTGTGTTTTAGAGCCTCCCAAAGTATTGGGCTTTGCCCAGGCTGTCTGGGACTGTGAGCGAGTGTGCGAGCGAGCGAGTTCAGTCAAGGACACAATTCGACAGGGAGTGAAAGGGAGGGGAGGAGAGGAATAGATGGTTGGGAGAGCAGGGGAGGATATGTTGGAGGAAAAAGAAAGAAACCAGACTGAGGAAATCAGAAAAGGGTGTCGAAGAGGTTTTTAAAGCCACTAAAACAAAAATGTCCAACCCCCCCCCCCCAAAAAAAAAACCCTGTAGTTTCACAATTCTTCATCCAAATAAGGAAATGTTTTAAAGCAACTAACCAAAGACTGCTGGTACCAGAGAGCTGACAGGAAAGGATCCCATGCTTATTTCATGTCCTCACAGGGAAACTTGCTACTATACAGCAAATACTGTACATCTGCAGCTTGTGTATATGCATGTGCGTGCCAGACAGAGAATTAGAGAGAAAGGAAGCAGATGGGGTAAGTTTACTGGCTGCATATTGTGTACAGTTTGTCAACAGGCTGACTAAATAGACTCAGACATGGCTGGAGGAAATGTGTTTGCTGTGACATTCCACTGTATGGTGGAAGGGTGCACGAACTGTCAACAACACTACATGACAGACAGAGAGGGGGAGGGTGCAGAGCGACAGCTCTCTGTCAGATTTTTCTTTTGTGTGGCATTTATATAAAACACTGCAATTGCAATTACATACAACGGCTTCTCTTTTGTGTTTAATTTAAGGAAAATCACAGCCAATTTCATCCCACAACCAGGAGCAAATCTAATAACAATAATCTTGTCATTATCTGTACGATTATTTCTCAAGTATGACATTTTACTTAGGTAGCGGTAACACTTGAAGTCATCCATTTTATTATTTAGTAGATTTGAGGACACGTTACGGGTTTATTAATGAAACTGATCTAAACTCCATCATGGAAACATTTATATAATTACACCATTTTGCTCATTGTGTTTATACCCCAGCCTACAAGAAAGAAGTTTCTTAAAACTGAATTAACACATTTATTTCTAAGTATGTTATGTTGTAGATGGATACAATCAGAAAGCGGTATATTCTTAGTACCCTAAGAAATTAATGTTGTGGAGCAAAAATAAGTATTTAGTGTTCTCGCATAAAATTAAAAATTAAACTTTCCAAACTTCAGTACACACCACAAGACGTGACTGTGCGTCTTAAGTTCGACAACCTTAAGTTTTATTTATTCAAATTTCAATATTTGTAATACCCTAAAAAAATAAATAAATGGTGATTTATCTGGCTCACGCTAGTTGCTCCTCATTTTGATGAAAAAGCACTTTTTTAACGTAAACATAGGCTGTTCTTCCAGTATGAAGCGGAAAGGGCAGACCGACGTGTCTGTTAATTATAACCTAGTTAGTTATAGTTATAAAGCGGCGGTCACTGTGTCAATAAGGCCACCGCTGACCGAGGAATGCGCTTCGTCACCAGCAACTTTCCCCTGGGGATGACAAGGAGGAGGAGGTCGCGGAGGATGGTGGAGGAGGGGAGTTCTCAGCTGGGACTTTCCTCTGCCCTCCGGGAAAACTAAAAAAAAAAAAAAAAAAGAGAGCGAGAGAGAAAAAAGTTGAATCACAGGGCACAGCGCCGGCGATGTTCCCCGGAGCCGTCACGGAGGTGGAGGTATGCGGACCTGTGCGCGGTGGAGGGGCCGCTGCGGTCTCTCCCTCCGCTCGGGAGCACTGCTCCTCTTAATCCCACCGCTTCTCCTCGCATTCCAGCTCCTCGTCGTCGGGTCACTTTTACCTGGAGCCGCACGGGTGTGGATGGGGGCAGAGGAGCAGGACGGACGGGTTGCATTTTCCGTTATAAGCATTGAACCGAAGTGGAGCTCACGGAATCGGGGAACGCGTTCCTGGCGACCCGGCGTGGAGGAGGCCGAGGTGGACGACGGGGAAAAGAGGGAGGGGGCAGGAGCCTTTGAGGATGAGAACGAGATGCACTCGCGCCAGGTTCGTAATGTAGTGCGGAGAAAAAGTTTATGCATCAGATGTTTTAGGTATAACAAATAAAAATGTGATTTTCGCCTACAGTACACAAACTTTAAGAATGAAGCTTACGGATCATTTCAAAATGAACTTAAGTGGGACACAGATACTGGGATCGTGCCATTGCTAAGCAGGATTCCGGTTAAAAAAAAAAAAAAGCTGCCCTGCTGCTGCTGTAGTGTCTTCATCCAGCTCATTTATTATGCTGGGCCAGTTTGTGCAGGGCTCTCTGAATTATTACAGGCATGATGGAACAGGTGAGGGCAGGGGGCGCAGCTCAGCACTGACCCCACATCAGAGAGAGATGACAGCTGTTTCGTCTTTCTGTCTTTGCCCTTCAGCTGCAGAGTGCTACAGCCTCCATCTGTGTTTGTGTGTAGGTGCATCTGTCCCCTCTTCACCTCTCACTCCTCACGCCCTCTCGCTTTCACTCTGCTCTTCTCTCACTGTCTCTTTATCTGCCCAAGGCTAAACTCTGACTCATTCTATTGAATCATCACCCCCACTCCCCACAGAGGTTGCCATGGTGACCAAAAGGTTCATTCTGAGGTGGGTGGGGGGGTTGTGTGTGCAAGCCTGTGTTTGTATGTTACGGCACCTCAGGCAAATACCAGCAGGACGGAGGTCAGTGCCTGTGACCTCCCTTCTCTGCACTCCTACCTGGGCACTTGCACACTTTACTGCCATTCCTATGCATTATTTAGCCACATTCCAAATTCTCTTGGATCTGTTGGTATTCCTTGCGCTGGAGTATCTATATATACACATCATGCATGTTCCCAGGTGGGACCCAGAGCATTGGAAGTGCAGCTGTGGGCAGCAGGCGAGCCATCCTTCACAGCAGAACTCAATCGAATCATCCAGTATATTACAAGGCCACAGGTAGGCTGCACAGAATACCATCCAAAATGCTGCAGTGATATTCACAGAAAAATCTTTCCTTCAAAAAGTTATCCAAACTGAAACAGCAAATGCAAAAGTAATCTCAGGGTTTGAAAATCCCTAACATCATTTACTTTAGGCAACACAACCTGAATACTAATTCTAATACACAAACTTATGGCTTGTGATCCTTTAAAAAAAACAATCCTGTATTTCACAAGGAAAGTCATGAAGGAGGAAAAACAAATTTTCATCTGTAGACAGTTTTCTTTGTCTTTTCCTGGCTTTTTAAAATCTGGTCAAATTTATCTTCTGACCCCTTGGAGAGGTCCCAGCCCTTAGGTTGGAAACCACTGGTCCAATAAATAGCGCAATCCTTGAAAGCTACACTCCAGCTCAGTGGGGGCTTAAAATTTTTGTAGCCAAGAGTTAGACCTTGCCAAGCCTTAACAGAAATCAATAATAATAAAAAAAACAACTTCACTTTTTTTCACTACTACACTTCTTTGACTGCAGACTAGTGTGGGGGTTAACATAGCAGTAATATGATCAGTCAAGCACTGTCAATATGCTGGCAGCAGAAATCTGCCAAATCTTCAGCCAGTAAGGACTTTCTGTTCCAGACAGGAAACTCCCAAACAAGAGTAAAGACTTATGCAACACCAAGTGCTGGGGGAACTGGGAAGGAAAGTTTTATATCGTCACCCTCAAAATAATGGCCTAAGTCTTTTTTTATTGAAAGTTTTATTTTTGCCTAAATCATCATATTTTCAATGTTTGGCTCAGCTCTTTGACTTTACAGAGCTATTAAAAACACACCCAAAATGAACACACCTGAATCAAGTAAAACAACACAAAAACATTACCCAAAAGCTTTTAAAGTTCTAAGCTGTTTTTAAAGGATAAGACAGAGTCAAGGGTGCAAAGAGAAAGTAGTAAGCTCTTCCACTAAGGTTTTGGCACTAAGGGTTGGAATGCACAATCCACCTTAGTTTTCAGATGGTTAAGTGGAATCACAAGAAGACCTCTATCTGCGGACCTAATGATCCAGCTTGGAGAATAGAGGTGAAGTAGATCAATGATATAAGTGGAGGCCTCACCTTGTAAGGCCATAACCTAACTGGAAGCCAGTGCAAACGCTTTAACAATGGGGTAATGAAAGAAAATTTATGAGAGTGAGTTAAAAGCCTTGCAGCAGCATTTTGGACAGATTAGAGGCGATTAATAGATGCTTTAGACAGACAAGAAAACAGAGCATTACAATAATCTCAGCGGGAGGACATGAGGGCATTAACGTGCATCTCCAGTTCACTTTTTGAGACAACAGTCCTGAGTTCAGCAATATTTCTGAAGTGGAAAATGCAAGAGACTTGATGTGAGCATCAAAAGTCAAAGACTGATCAAAAGTGGACCCAAGATATAGAGAATATAGATGGAATTTACAAGGAAAATGACATGGGACTTAAACCAGATCCTTGTGGAACATCACAAGATAATCTAGCCACATCTGACCAAAAGCTTCCCACAAAAAGTGTTCCATCAGTAAGAAATAAAGTGAACCACTCCAAGACGGGGCTGGAAATCCCTGCCTTGTGGTTTAAGCGGTGGATACGGTCTTGAAGGTGGAGCTAAGGTCCAGCAAAACAAGGACTGAGTAGGCATCAAAAGGTCATTTGAGACTTTAAGGAGAGCTGTTTCAGTGTGATGTAACTTCCTAAAACCAGACTGAGTTATCAAGAATATTGTGCTCCTCCAACAACTTCATTGATTGTTTCCCAACAACCTTTTCTAATATTTTGGCAATGAAAATAAGTTTTTGTGTAGTGATGGGTCCAGGTTTGGTGTTTTCAGCAGTGGTTGGATAAACCCCTGTTTAATAGAGCTGGGGACACAGTCTGACAGCACAGAGCAGTTTATCAGAGTGACCACAGAGGGCCCAATGGATTCAAAAACTTTAGGATATCGGCTGGGGTAGCGAGGGTTTCATTTGGGTTAATGGGTATTGATAATACTCCATACTTTTATTCTTGGACTTAACTAGAGTGGCTTTGCATGATTTAAAGTTTAAATTCTTTCTTTATTTCATTTTAGACCTTAGGGGAGCATCTTAGTGCATCTTCTGTGTGGAAAAAAATGCTTTATTCCTCTGTCTCCCTTTAAGCCAGGTTCCTTCTGATTGGCTGCCACTCCCAAACAAAATGCTTGAACTTGCAGGTGGGTGGGGCTTCTGTGCTCACAGACAGCGGTGTTTGCCTGAGATCAACATATAAGCACAGCCACTCTATGACATTACAACAGAGCCGTCTGAGGCCTGAAATTTAGTCTGACCGCACGACTTGACTTTGGCCGTGTGTAATATGAGTATATTGTAACAGTATATGTTACAGAAAATAGGAAAAAGCAGAATCAGTCCCCTTTAACTATTCAATACCTGCAACAAATTAAAGCACCTCAGATTTGCTCTTATCAAACGGCTACCATCAAATTGATTTTTATCATTAAACAATTTGGTTTACTCAAAGACACTTGAAGCCATGACTCTGCAATATTCTCACAAATTACACAAGACTAGCCACTTCTGTGAACAACTTCTTCTTTAGCGTCCTCTCTTCTCATATGAATGCTAATTCTGTGTCACACTCTTTCCAGACTTCTATCCAGCCTGTCTTATGTGACTCTTTCCTCTTGTCTGTCCCCAGATGAACTGCTCCAAGGTTTTATCTCCAGGGCGGGCTCAGCCAGCTCAGCACCCTGCAGCACCAGCCCATTGGCTGCTGTGTGCTGAGGACTGGCTCCTTCCAGCTTCACACAAAACGTGTGTTGCATATTCCTTCAGGTGTGCCACTTGTCTGTACCTTATTCACTGGTTCAGCTGGAATAAACAGCGCAATGCATATTTAATCATGCGTGCAATAATGTTCAAACCACCTTTGTGCTCTCCTGCCTCTCTGTCTTTCTTTCTGTGTCTCTCTTTGTCTCTCTAGCATGGATGGGGGAGATGCAGACTTTCTGAAGACTGTGTTGGGGCTGGGATGTGAAGTACACTGTTTTGATCCCAGTGCCTCTAATGCATCTGGTGGTCACCTTGGCAACAGTTTGGCTAGTAACCATGGTGATGGAGGCGTGGTCAGCCAACACAAGATGTGGCTTGAGTGGCGAGTTCCAAAGAAGCGCACGCAGAAGAGGAGAGGAAACCCGGGTGGTGTTTCTCAAACACTGGCAGACATCATGGCAGCTCTGGGACATCACACAGTAAGACACACGCACACACAGAAATTTAGAGAAACAGTGCCAAACAAACATACCTTAGAGTCTTTTCACCCCAACATACCCAGAAAGCTCTTTTACTCAGATGTTCCCATAGCAACAGGGCTCTGCGCCATCCCTGGCTGCCATGGCAACAGTTTAAGTGAGTGAATCACCCAGTTGCATCCTGTAGCCACAAGAGGGAACTACATACCTGGAGTTTGATTGTGTGCTGGGTGACAGAATAGGAAGCAGTCCAATACATTCATCTATTAATAATTAGTGTCACTGCATGAAAGCAAAAAGATACAATAGCTTCATAGACGTGTGAGCAATAGTGCCACCACTGGAGGGAGAAATGATCGAACAGGTATTTCAAATTTTTGGGGCTAAACTTTCCCACTGTTAGGCGGACAAGAAATATTCTAACATCTGTGGATTCAGAGGATGATGCACAAGAGATTGAAGGAGGCCATGCACATTTGCATCTTACATTTTGAAAGTTTTGTTACACTCTCGACTCTCTTTTATACAGATTCCATCCAAATATGCAAGATGTCTGGACAATCCAGAGCACTGTTCGTGTGTTTGATTAGACATATCGTGTATAATTTCCCCCTGATTTGACAAGAAAACGTAGATGGGTGTGGCCAAATTAATTCTCACGTTTTGATGTTTGAATGCCTCGCCCACTTTGGCCCAAATTTGGCTCAAATATGTAGACTCAAGTGTAATTTAGACTTCTGTGTTGACTCTATGTAGAGACTACACATGTGGCTGATGACCCTGCTAAAATTTGAACCTGTGTGGCTGCATTCTCACAATGTTTATGCTATACAGTGCTGTGAAAATGTGTTTGTCCTCTTGCTGATTTTTTTTTTTTTTTTTTGCATATTTGTCACACTTACATGTTTAAAATCATCAAAATGCAATATTAATCAAAGAAAACCTGAGTAAATACAAGTTTTTAGATGATGATTTCATTTATTAAAGGGAAAAACTGTATCCAAACGTACCTGGCCCTGTGTGAAAAAGTAATTGCCCTCCCCGTTAAGTCATGTATTAACTGTGATTAACTACATATTTTTGGAAAGCTGAGTTCAATTTCACTAGTCAGTGGTGGCAGAAAATGCTGTTCCTGACTTAATCAGTGCCATTTCTGTTGTCACTGATGCCTGCTTGCGTTTTGCTGCTGCTCTCCCTAACTTAGGCTTCCCTTGTATGCACTTGGAAGGATGGGGAGGTGCCAGACCAGAGCCATAGTTTCCTCTGCTCTTTCTTCTCTTTAGGTTCACTTCCTGTATGCTGACTTGCTAAGTGGTGAGTGGCGAGTTTTCCAGAACTGGATTGAAGTGGGAACTCTACAGAACGTCCATCATCTTGTTGCCAAGGTGCACCTGGAGTGGGCAGGGTTTGAGGTGGGCGGAAGCGATGAGGAAGTGCTCCGCTATTGGTTCAGTGTCCTTCAGGGTCTTCAAGCTTCTGGACTCAAGCTGGTTCACAGCTCTGCAGGAGCGGGTCACAGTGTCCTAAAACAGACAGTAGCAAATGCTCACAGCTCCTACACACTCAGCTGGGTCAACACGCAACACTGAGACTCACATATGAATGGATGAAGCTGTACACAGATGATCCAAAGAAGAGGGAGAAGCAGTTAGTGAAGTTTCTTGTTTTTTCCTGAGATTTCAGGCATAAAGTTCTTCGCATGACATCTCCCTCTAGTGGACATGAAGAGATCTGCATCTTTGTTACTTCACTCTTACATAAAAAATGTATTTATATTTAAAACGGGACATTTTATTTTAAACAAATATGGAGCAGAAGAAGGGCTTGCTGTTTTAACTGGCTAACACAATAATAACAGTTAAATCTACAGATTTTACTTTGTCACAAAATAAAAACAAGGGCATACTGTATGCATGTCCTAACTATTCCTGAATACAAAACCGCTGCCTAACAGGCACCAATACATCTTCATTTATTTTTCTGCTGAACCATAAACCTGTTATTTTACCCACAGTATGACCCGTTTCACATGAGTCTGATTCAACAGCATATTACTGTAAGCCTGAAGTACTTTTATGTGCAATAAAACTTTACATGAAGAAAAGCTCCGATTTTATAGTAAACTGTGAATACTGTGAAACTGTGTAAGGAGAAAACAATAAAACTATGATCTGAAACATGCATCCACACCACAATAAATACCAAATAAGTCAGAATTTACTCTCTCTGATCATCCCTGTTAATGAGTAGTTACACTGCCACGGGTCAGGTATGTCAGGTCTACTGTAATTTGTGGCCTTTGGAAGATCTAATAATCTGCATATTTTATCCATATTCTGTTGTAGTCAGATGTTTACATACACTCCTCATGGGTGTGAATGTCCTGGTAATTTTGGGCTTTTAATGATTTCTCTGAACTGCTCTTTTCCAAGCTGGAATGATTGTACAGCATACATCTTTAATGACTTTAAAAAAATAAAAACTGGCTGTTTTGTTGTGTTTGGGCTCGTTGTCCTGTTGGAACACTCAGTTTCAAGTCCAAGTTTCAAAAGTGTAGCTGTTGATTTGAGGTGAAGAAAGAGGTCGTTCTTCTTCTTCATTATGCCATCCACTTTGTGCAATGTACCAGTACCACTGATAGCAAAACAGCCCCGGAGCATGATGCTACCACCACCACACTTGACAGTCAGTGTGGGCAGCTGCAAATTTCATGCTGAAGTGGTGAAACATCTTAATAACTTGTACTTGTGTACAGTTGTTTGAATTGATGATCTTGGAATGTGTAGGTGAAACATTCCTATCTTGTGTAAATCCACAGTTCTCCTTCTTAGACTTTCCCATTGTTCTGAGTATTGGTCAATCCAATGCGTGCTGGCAAACAAGTCCTTTTTATGCTGAGTTTTAGTGAATCATGATCACGAATGAGAACAGGCCTTGGCAAGTTAAAAACAGTGTAGACCCTTCAGCACCACTTATTAAAAGATTCAAGTGAGTATATGTGTATACTTGAGCCCATATTTATATTTTTAACCCTCTGCAGATTAGGAAAAATCCAAAATAAAGTAAAACTTGTGCACCCAATTCTTGTTTATTTCTAAGTTATTAAAGATGTATGCTTTAATGACTTTATGACTGTATTCTCTCAGTTGTGTTTAATACTTTGAGAGAAGTTAGTATATGCCCCTATCCACCTACCCACTGTATTTACATGGAATCGATGGTAGGAAACAATACAAAGCAGTAAAAAGTATACAAGTGTGCAAAAATCGATAGTGTACTTCCTCTAACCACACTGTATAGGCACTTGATCTGCGAAGAAAAACAAAAGAAGTGGGTGTAACAGTGTTAACTCTGTATAACAAAAACAAATGTGGGCACTGTACCGCAAGATAGAGCTCAGCTACCCTATTGCAAAATCAAAATAGATTGTGTCAGATTTATTCACCACATATTCGTAGGGTTTAAGCCACTTCATGTTATTTAGTCTTCACTGGGATACATGCTCCCTTAAAGCTTTGCAGTTTGCAGGGGCTGAGCTGAGGTTACGGAGGTACTTAACACTCACCGAGGCTTACAGGACAGGCTATTTACCGGTATGTGCTTTTCTCCACAGCAGATTTTCTCCATAGAAATGCCAATGCCAGTCATTCCTCGGACGCGTTCCCACTCGCTTGAACGCACGTTGGAATGTGGCGCTGCCTCCACCCCCTCTTACGTAAATTGCGGACAGATGTTTGCCACTAGTTTGGGTGGAGTTGCGCTTTTTACGTTGCAATTTCCACATCCTGTTCTCAGTTAAAACAAGTGACAGGCACACCAGCCAATCAGCTTCGAGGAACTCCTACGCTTGACCAATCGCAAGTTCACAATCTCGGGACTTGGGCGATCTGTTTAGCTCGGTCCGTATACTGTACCGCACAACGTTTCTTGTGAAAATCTTGAGACTGTACAACTGATAGGCTATATAAAGAGAGCCTACAGTTGCAAGATTTGACGGTAAGTTATATATCTTTGTTGAATGTTGCTTTATTTAAGCGAATAGTGTAAGTATGGATTTGTTTGTCTTTTATTTCGACATAAGAGGCGACTAGAAGTTACTTCCTGCTCTGAAAAGGCCGAGATCCCAAGTTACATTTGGCCCATTTAACTTAAAGTTGTGGGATTAAAAAAGTGTAACACGTCTTTTATCCCATATTTTCTCACATTAGAGAAAGGTTTATGCGCTCAATATAAAGTTGGGGGGAAAATGTGCGGTAAACCTTGGTTATTTCAATTTGTGAAAGGCAGTTGATGACCTGTCACTGTCGAACTAGCTGAAATGGAAGCAGCTGTAACGCATTTCTTAATTTCTCCATTTATGAAGGAATCGGTAAATCCTTCAGATAGTTTGGAAATATGCGCAACAACGTGCCTGTCACCCCGAGGGAAGGCGCAACCCCTTTATTCATTTATTTTTACACACAGTAACATTTATGCCATGATTCACCACCAACAGGAAAAACTTGTAATTAGGCAGCTGAAATGGGCAATGGGAAGCACTACAGGCTGCACTTAGAGTAAACCAAAATCTGCAGGGAGAGTCTGCAGTCACTGCAAATCTCTGACCCCTTAATGGGAGCTGTCGTTTGCTTATCTTATTCAGTATGGGAACTATGGATTTACTTCTGTCTGTGTGTGTGTGTGTGTGTGAGAGAGAGCTGACATGACTGACTGTAATCTGTTTAAAATAACTTGATATATTTCCACTGCTGTAAGCACGGTGTGGCGGAAGTCATTAAACCATCAAGTTCTTCTCTTTGCTATTTTGGACATTTTAGATTTGTCTGCTCAAACCGGGTAGGTGGTGCTTGTTTGCTGGGTGGCGCAAAGGGTTAGTTTTGCTTCTGCTTTAGCTCTGTCTGGGTCAGTGTATTTTTGTACACGACTGTCTCATGTGACTTTTTTTTTCTTCAAGTATTTCTCTCAGTTAATTGCTTAGTCTATGTATGGTAAACCAGTTAAAAACAAGCCGTGAGATTGTTGTTGAAAACTCAGAGATTCAGTTTTCAGTGATATAAAAGCAAAATAGCAGCAGATCCTCTAATCTGGGAATCTAGGACCACTTACCAGTCATTCCATTATCAAAATTTAATATGGCAACTGTAGGGAATGCATAATCTCAGTGTTGCATTTTAGTCTTTCTCTCTCATTTTTGACGCACCTGACACACCTCCTCTTTTCCAGCAGGGTTGGGCTGCCCGACCCACTGCACCCCACCATGCCGTTGGTGACAAGGAATATAGAGCCACGGCATGTTTGCCGCCATCCCATCCCTTCCAACATCCGCAGTGAGCTGGAATGTGTCACCAACGTCACCCTGGCCAACATCATCCGCCAGCTCGGCAGCCTCAGTAAGCGTCTGTTATGCGTGGTCGGGTGTCACTAGAATATGGAGCAAATGGTTAATGAGCAGTGATGAATATGTATGACATGCATGTTTTGGGTTTTTTTTTTCTCGGTTAATGCATTATTATGTAGTTGTAGATTTTCATATCTTATGCATGCGTGAGACAAATCCTTTAATTGGTGCAAATGAGAAACCTGTTTTTGTGTTTGCAGGCAAATATGCAGAGGATGTGTTTGGGGAGCTGTTTGTCCAGGCTGGAGAATTTGCCGGCAGGGTGAGCTCACTTGGAGAAAGAGTGGATCGCCTGCAGGTTAAAGTCACCCAACTGGACCCCAAAGAAGAGGAGGGTAAGTACTCCCACATCTTATTGTTAGTATTACTACTTATTCTGGTATGTGTAGTTTATTGGTTTGAAACCTCCTTTACACAAGAACTAATGAACACAATGCATATTTAAAACATTACCCGTTTCTCCCAGTTTCGTTGCAGGCCATCACTACCCGGAAGGCGTTCCGCAGCAGTGTGACCCAGGATCAGCAGCTCTTCACCAGGCCGTCTCTGCCAGTGCCTGTACAAGACACCTACACGATCTGTGATCCTCCTCCACCGCTCAATCAGCTCAGTGGATACCGGTAGGGTGCTGCAGAAAGCAAAGCTTATATTTATTCACTGCAGCAGCACCTGCAGCGAATAAAAAGAACACGTGTAAGCACATGTGACCATATTGGAGACACATGCTTGGGAGATTCTTGTAGTGACTGTACATTATTTAAGCTTACCTCTTTTGCATGTGCTTTCATTTCTTATCAAGGAGTGGGTCTTGGGAGTGTCTGGGCAATATTTAGTTTAATTTAATGAGGCTGAGTCCAACATGAATGGCAATTTTACACTTCTTATCACAAACAGGTAGTTTGCTGTGTGTTTGCCCAGAAAACCTGTAGCACTCCTTTACAAAATCCTAGAGATTTGTTGCGCTGATGCCATGATTTCTCCTGTTGTTCTTCCTTTTAGTGTGTGACCTGTATAAGTGCAAGCAGTTTTTGGGTTTTAATACTGGCAGCTGTTTGGCAATCCACACATGTTTGTTTTGCTTTTAAACAACCCACCACTGAACTGAAACAGCACTGAAGATATTCTGTGGGAAATATTCTGTGGTTGTTAGCACCATCGACTGGGTTTGACTCCAGCCGGAGGCCTTTCTGTGTGGAGACTGCATGTTTTTTCTGGGTACTCCACCTTCCTCCCACAGTCCAAAGACTTGCATGTTAGGTGAATTGGTGATTCTGATTTGGCTGTAGGTGTGAATGGTTGTCTGTCTCTCTCTGTGTTAGCCCTGCGATAGATTGGCGACCTGTTGGGATAGGCTCCAGCCTGGATAAGTGGAAGAGGGATGATTGATGGATACATATAATCTTTGGTCACAAGCTAACATATCAGTGAGACCTTGAATGTAGATTATGCACAAGGCACGACGTGTCATCAGAAGTGTGATTAATCAGAAACCAGAACAGAGTGAGAGGGTGATGTCTGTATAATCACCCCATCAGTGGTAAATGATGTGTAGCATGAGAATCTAAGCATGTCCAGTTATAGAGACTCTTTCTGTGGCTGCTTTGAATGTAAATGTGGTAATAATTTCACTCTGATCATTCTTTGCAGACAGTGATCTGTCCATGCAGTGTGATGTGGAAGTGACCAAAGAAATTAGCTAGTTTTTGGTGAAGGCTTCTTTTTAAAGATACAGTTAATAGTTTCTTAATATTGAGACATGTGGCAGATAACTCTTTCGATACACACTGTGGATTTTTATGTCTGTGATTATAAGATAATACAAAGTTTGATGGACACCCAGAAATAATTATTAATGCCTATAAATGGCTGTCTGCAGAGATGATGGGAAGGAGGCCCTAAAGTTTTACACTGATCCCTCCTACTTCTTTGACCTGTGGAAGGAGAAGATGCTGCAGGACACCAAGGACATCATGAAGGAGAAACGCAAGCACAGAGTGAGTCTTATAAACACGCTCATACATACAAAGACACGAGTCATGACATAAGTAAAAACAATCTAACATTAGTCGTATCAAGTGAAATCATTTGAATCTACTGCTAATCTTGTGCTTTTGTCTCCTTTCTGAGTAGAAGGAGAAGAAAGACCATCTGAACCAACGGACCCTCAATCCACGAAAGATCAAGACCAGAAAGGAGGAATGGGAACGGCTTAAGATGGGAGAGGAGTTTGTTGTACCGAAGTCTGATACGATGTAAGTTTTCTGGTGTGCCTCCTTTTTTTATCAGTCATTAACAGTGACTGGAGATATGAGGGGAAAAAAACCTATCCAAGTCAGCACGACCACCACCAAACACACATAATTTTCATTCAGCTTCATACACGCCCCAGCTGCAGTGGCTCTGAGCGCTCCCGCTTTGAGGACCGCTGACGTACCCTGTGGGCTTTAATGTGGACAAGCACGTCTTCTTAACGAGTAGTAAAAAAAATAGATATTTTTTATTTCTCTTTAGTTTACACAGTAAAATAACAGATCAGACATTAATATGTGCAGTTCCATTCTTTCCCTTCTTATCATTGAATCTGTACATAGTGGTTTGGGTGGTATGTCCTGTTAGAGGCTGCTCTCGGGGGGTTGGGTGTAAAGCTGGCCGTTACTGGAAAATTGCAGTATACAAATGTGTGAGTCACGCTGGGTCCTATTCTCGATGGCACTCATATTGCTGCACGCGACATACAAAAAAATGTCATTGTAAACAGGTAATGGGTTTAAACAAGATAGGGAGAATATAAAAATTATTTTAAAATTATTTAAAAGTAAAAACATTTACAATAAAAAAATATGTGCATATTTATGTGTACATTCAGTTAATAGTACTCATTACAGGAACAGTTTTTTTTTTGTTTTTTTTAAACTAAAAAGGTAGTTTTGCTGAAAGTTTTGATGATTCGGCACATGCAATGTTTTATCAGCCTTACAGCAGGTCCAATGAGGGGAAAAACAGCCTTATTTCCTGCCAAGCTGTGTAGCTGAAGAACAAGCTGTTCTCTCTCAGCACTTTACATGCTTCTTTTTAACAGATACACAAAGCAGCCAACACAGGTGTCGGTGTAACTATCTGTATCTGCTGCTTTAAATCCGTTTGACACATCTCTTAACTTGTTAAATTATAAATGTGCATAAACAGATGCTACTTGAGCACCAAATGCTAATCACATCAGTGTTGCTTATTAGGGTTTATTTGTATTTGCGGTCGGGTTTATTTTGGGCTGACAGCGACGTCTCATTTCTTATAAGGCATTCCTCTGACGGTCTGAATGGCAGTATTGGATCTGGGGAGGGCTTCACTTGTGAAGGCCTTGATCTTAGTACAAATTCCTATTCTTATGATCCTGGCTCCCCTCCTCCTCCTCCTGGTCCCGATGAACTGCCTCCTCCACCTCCAGACATGGCGTAAGTACTGCAACATCATACATACCAGCCCACACGTGCTCCGAACATGTAGTAAGAGTACAGCCACACATACAGCTGCACCGCAGTCCTGTACACATCCCCTCAACTGAAGCTAAATGGATTATACTCTTTGACTTTGTGATTCTTTAATGAATACGAGCTACTCTGGAAGCAGCTGCACACAAATTACAGGTTAATGGAGGGAAGTGAAGCCTTTTAAATTATCCTTTTTATCTTTAACATCCTCTCCATCACTTACAGGTATAACGATGGGCAATATGGAGCACCCACCCAGAAGCGTGCCAGCATGCTGAGTCCAAGCCACCCGCCTCCATCTCCCCCCATTGCTTCGTCCCCACCTAACGCCCGCCCAAGCCTCTCTCCTCCCCCTGCACCTCCTCCCCCTCCTCCACCTGGTGGATTCGGGGTTCCCCCACCTCCCTCTGGCTTTGAAACCCCACCCTCCCCTCCTCCACTCTCTGTGTCTAACTGTCCTCCCGCTCCTCCTCCTCCCCCATTTATGCCCACTGTTTGTCCTCCTCCACCACCTATGCCTGCAGGTGGGGGTCCACCACCACCTCCTCCTCCCCCACCTCCCCCTGGCCCTCCTCCCCCACCTTTTGTCAATTCTGCTGCTCCTCCGCCTCCCCCAACCGGGATAACACCGTCTTCTGCTCCCAAACCTCAACCAGAGCCCGGTGGTGACGCTCGCAGTGACCTGCTGCAGGCCATCCGACAAGGTAACGTCCTGTTAACTGGCTGGATCAAAATTTAAAAACGTGAAACAACAATAACAATGTAACATAAAATAAGAAACCATGAGGAAATTTAGTATTTTTTAATTTATCATTCTGTAATAAAGTTACCCTAACCCTAAGAACAACTGAGCCTATCGAGGTCAAATCAAAAGTTTTTTTTAAATAAGATAAGATTTATACCAGCCTTGGAATATTACTTTTTTACAGCATATAAGGCATGCAACTCCAAAGCAATTATTTTCATTTTTTAATTTTATGCTGTTTTAATTCTGCTATTCCTCTACAAACAAGTTGTGGACATCCTTATGTTCGAACATGGTGTTCGTTATGGACAAACTGTGGTTTGAACAGAAGTCCAATAACGAGAC
>JAVDPK010000987.1:704456-715767 GCA_034780415.1 Cichlasoma orientale | reverse complement strand
GCTTCTCTGCTTAGGCTGCTGCCCCCGCGACCCGGCCCCGGATAAAGCGGAAGAAAATGGATGGATGGATGGATAGTATTGTTATATATACAGCCACTTTATTAGGTACACCTTGCTAGTGCTGGGTTTGACCCTGTTGTTTCTTCACAGCTGCCTTAATTCTTTGCAGCACAGATTCAAAAAGGTGCTGGAAACATTAGTCAGAGATTTTGGTCCATATTGATGTGATAGCATCACACAGTTGCTGCAGATTTGTCTGTTGCACATCTGTGATGCAAATACCCACATCCCAAAGGTGCTCTGTTGGATTGAGATCTGGTGATGTGGAGGCCATTTGAGTACAAACTGTCATGTTCAAGAAACCAGTTTGAGATGATCTGAGCTTTGTGACATGGCATGTTATTCTGCTGGAAGCAGACATCAGAAGTTGGGTACACTGTGGTCATAAAGGGATGGAAATGGTCAGAAACAACACTCAGGTAGACTGTGGTGTTGAAACAGTGCTCAGTTAGTGTAATGCAATTGCTCAGTAGTGAGTAATTTCTCCAAAACATGTTCAAGTGTGACGTCCTTGACTACTCCGGCTCTGCAGTCAACAACCTGCTACTCCCTCTTCAACTAGAGGCAGTGTTTTTTTTTTGTTTTTTTTGTTTTTTTTTTACACAGCCATTTGGTTCTCATCATCATATGTTACAAACAAAATGATATGAATGAAACCTAATCATGTGTTATTGTTGAGCCTTATGAGTTATTTATCTTAAACTTAGTTGATTTATTGTAGACTTAAAGTCTGAGGTAAACCCCCACTATCCTCAAACCAGTGTCTGTAGAGCAGTACGTCTCTGTATCAGCATTGTATGTAGAGGACAGAGGAAGAAATGAATGATGCCACTGAGCTGTAATTTATTAACTCAAGGACTTTAGGTAACTGTAAACGGTCCAACAGTGTCAAGTTTTTCAACTTTTAAGAAGACAGCATGTGGTGGCATGAATTATATTAAATGCTGTGTTTTAAATATTTAGTTTGTTAATGCTTTCCACTAAGTGGCATATCTGCTTTATGAATGTAGACAAGAGATCATGCCACCTACCAGCTCCCTGATTACCAATAGGTGCAACAAAGTAGTAAAATATGACAAAATTTTTATATGAATGACCTGTATGACAGACTTCGGCTGGATAAAGATTATTCAGATGCTGAACACTTCGTTAAATCATTTAACTCCCTTTCAGGTTTCAACCTGCGGAAGGTGGAGGCACAGCGGGAGCAGGAGAAGAGGGATCACTCCGGCAACGATGTGGCCGCCATCCTGTCGCGTCGTATCGCAGTGGAGTGCAGCGACAGCGAGGATGACTCTTCCGAGTTTGACGATGATGAGTGGTCCGATTGATCAACATCCCTTTTCCTCTCACTACCGTGTGTGTGTGTGTGTGTGTGTGTGTTTGTATTTCCTCAGTTTTAAACAGCACCTGTGCATTCCCATTCAGATTACAGCCTTCAAGTACAAACAGAACAGAAGTCAGTGGGTTTTTGTGTGAAAGTTAGTCTGTTTGAGAGGGTGTGTGCATGTAGTATGTGCTTGCGCCCCATTTTAAATCTCATTCCTTGATCCAGTTACGTATATTCGAAATTATTTATGTCAAAATAGTAAATGGGGCAAACATGCCTGGTTTTGTCCTAGTTTGCCATTAATTTTCATTGGATGACACGCCGCTGTTACTGATGCAAGAGTGATATGTGATGTGACGCACGTCTCTCCTGAACGCGTGCATAAACACATCACCTCCCCCCCTCTCTGAGTGTCTGTTAGAATCAGGTACCCTTTGCTGAGGGCTTAAAGCCTGATTTTATCTGCTGTATTACATTATAGCAACGGATAATGGAGAGCAAGGTCGAACACACGCATCCAACAGCTTCCATACACAGTCGCTATATGTATCAATGGAGAGACACAACATTCTTCATAGATTATGTGATACAGATGCGAAGTTTATATCTCCAAGAATATCTAAGGATTATTAATGCAGTCACTTAAAAATCTCTACAAAGCACAGTTTTTTTTTTAAATCATATGTTGTATTTTGTCTTGTTTGTTTTAGTGGTTGTAGCTCATAAACAAACTCAGTAATTAATTCAGTGAGATGGGCAGAGAGGTATTGGCTCATGTCAGACACCAGGAGTGTTGCATAAGTTTGCCATACTTAACATATGGAGACATTTAACATTAATATTGTAATTTTTTTTGATTAATGTATTTTACTTTTGTTTTTCTTCTTGCAATTGTATTCTGAGCTTTACTTGGGGATCATCTGTAATCTGTTGCTTCAATCACTGTGCCTTTTATACTCTATTTCAGTGTCTGTGCTTTAATTTGGGTAATCTTGTTCCAAAAATATGATGAGTCAAATGTAGAACTGAATGTTTAGTGTGGACCACGTATTTTCTTAAGTGCCTTTAATTTTAAGTCTGCCTGTGTTGAAGCACCATGACACGGCATGATTGGCCAAAGATCTGCTTCTCCTGCCTTAAGTTTCCAAATGATTATAGTTATTTCAATAAAGAGAGTGAATTTCACTGACTATTCATATTTCTTTTCAAATGTGTCTTGGTGTGTTCACTGAGATGTCTTAAATAATAGGTTAAGCATTGGAAAAACACTCCTCATGACTCATCCTCTTTATCTCTGTGGTGGACACCTTTCACGGTGCTCGGCGGTGATTGTATAGAGAGTGTGAGAAAATGAACTGACTGCAGACATTTTCAGAAAATGGGTAGGAGGAGAGAGAAACCTCTTGCATAATCGCCACGTTCTCGTGCCACGGCTGCTTTAAGGATTCAGTGGGTGCTCCAGGACTGTAATAACATTGCGGATTGCTTCAGACACCAAATAATTTAAGCTGCAGGAAAAGGAGCAGCAGCCTGAGTTAAAGAGAGTGATGGAAAGAGACAAACACTAAAAGCTCTGCTAGCAGTGAAGAACACTGACGTCACTCAGTAGAAAAAAGCATATTTATTATTCATCAGTATAAAATATTAATTCATTTCAAAAAATGGTTGTGCAATCTGAACATATGGGCAGTATGTTTCAAAGTGCATTTAACAACATGTGCAAAATATAATCTCAAAGATATAGAACATTTTGCTTTGCAGACATTCAAGTAAATAAAATCAGGCTTTGGATCACATGTCATTACACCGTGACAGGCTTCTACTTATAATCCATCCCACCCTCTTCGTTTTAAAGTGCCGGTACTCATTAAGTCCACTTTATATATATATGTATATATATATATATGTGATTGTTTTATTCTGGGAATCCAGTGAAGCTACAGCTGACTGAGGATGAGACTCACAGTACAAACAGTATCTTTTGTCCCAAGATGGCTGCCAGCCAGGACAGTTCAGTACATTCTGATTTGTAGAAGGACTTTATCTCTGAAAAGTGCTCCCTGTGTGTGTGGGAGTACGTATGTGTCAGAGACTCCTCATTCTGGATCCGAGTGACAGTCAGTGCAGCAATGAGTGTATTTTGGCACACAAACAGTGATATGTCTGGCATAGATTTTGTGTTGGTTTTGAGTCTGCTGAGGTTTGGCAGTTTACACATCAACAGGGTAATGTATGTGTGTGCTGTGTGAGTATCTGTGTGGGCAGCAGGCGTGGAAAAGCACCTTGCGAATGTCTTTGTGTCTCAGACTGTAGAGAATGGGGTTCAGCAGGGAGCTGCCTGCTGCTGGCACCAAGGTGGCATAGGTGTACAAAGGAGGGCTGGATGCGTCTCCCAGAAGCCCCCAGAGAGAGAAGGGCATCCAGCAGCCCACGAACACACCGAGGACCAGGATCAACCGAGAGAAGCCTCTCCCACTGCTGTGCTTGCTTGCATATGACTGGCTGGAAGGGAGGAAGTGCCTTTGGGTAGCGATGGCATGGGCATGCCGCCTTGCCACACGACAGATCCCAGCGTACAATTGTAGGGTTACCATTACAACCACTAGGAAGCCCCCACACAGCAGTGATAGATATGTCCTGGTCAGAGGTCGTGCTACAGAACAGGAATTTGGCTCTTCAAGACAGTGCCATCCCATTGCTGGCCCCACCCCAATAACACATGCACTCACCCAGACCAGCAACAGGAGTATGGCGGCTCTGCGACGTGATTGGCCTGAGCCATAGGTGAGGGCATGGCTCAGAGACAGATACCTGTCCAAGGCAACACCCATTAGGCTACAGAGAGAGGCAGTCAATGATGTCACTAGCAATCCTGAGGTGAGCAGTTCTGACCAGTCACTGGGCTCCACGCAGAACATGAAGAGGAAGTGCAGAATCAGTGCCACACCAGCCAGGAGATCAGCCATTCCAAGGCTGGCAAGCAGCAAGAAGACAGGAGCGCGAAGAGACGGGGTGGCCAGGATGGTGGTGACTACAATGGCATTCTCAGTGGCGATGAGAGTCCCTGAAACACAGAGGGCCACACCCCACACTGTGAGAGGTGGGACTTCATAGGTAGATGACCCTCCCAGCTGGTCTGGTGGGAAGACGGGGTCTGCACCTGAGGATTCAGTATCCCAGCCCAGGTCTGTGGTGTTCAGGATCATGGTTGGTCGGCAGTCACACAAACACAACCTAAGGAAGAGAAAAATTGAGAAATATGTTACAATCAGAAAGATGAGTCACTACTTCAACTACCGTGTATCCATCAAACAGCCTTTCCTGAAACAGAAGCTGGTGTGGTTTGAGCCACAGGATGCAGGAAGTGGCATCACGCAGTGCAGAAGAGCACTTAATGTGTTAATGGAGTGCTTGTTATATTACACTCTTCTAATCTAACGCAGCTGAGCTATTCAGAAACCATCTTATCGCTAAGAGCTTTAGATGTGATGCTCTCCTGCTCTATTTGTGATGTCATTACATGCTCCATTTTGAATAACTACTTTCTAATATCACACATTTAGAAAAAAGAAAGTTATTTTTACAGCCCATATGTGTTTATTTTTTAACATGATATTTTTTTTTTTTTTTTTTTTTTTCAATAGCCCAAATCTATGGGTTTCTATTTGTGATGCCACGAGATGAAGTCTAGCGGGTAGGGGCGCAACTTACAGTTAACAAATAGTCTATGTAGGTTGAATGCATAGAGTTAGATAAAAATACATACACATTAATTAATCATTAGGCCAGCACGTGACTGTAAACGTGGGCTCTCATTTGTTGCCCATTCTCGCTTAATAATTTTAGAATATAATTACAATGTATGGAATATCTGCGCGTGTGTATCTGTAAACTCCTCGATTTATTATGTAAGCCACAATCTGGGTTTTCGTTGTGTCCTGACATGATGCGATGTGACAATAGGAAGACTGAACCTCGAATAAATTCTGCATGCACTATGAACAGCTGAGTGAGAAAAAGATGCGCGGTTTTAATGGAATTCGCCTGATATCTGCTCTTACATATGAAAACATACTGCACGTCCTGCAAGAAATGTTTTTGCGCAATGTTTGCGTTCCGCGGACACGGAGTCCTTAACCCTCTCCCCAATCTTTCTCCAGTCCCACAGTGAGGAGGTATATCCCACCTCCTGGCGCGGAGGACCCTGTTGTATAATACAAATGCGGGTTCACTGCACCACAGATGTCCCCAACGCATGCACGTACACAGAAACGCGCGCAATCCAAAGACACACAGACAAGCATGCACTAAATTATTCATCTTACCTTATTTAAACGAGTCACTTCTCTGCGAGACTTAAACTGATTTTTTCCCTCTCCTATAACATCTAGGACCAGTGATGGAGATAAGGTGATGCTATCCTCTGTGAGGCTCGGCAGTAGGTTTAAATACGGACGGTCCCCGTGTACGACACAGCTCCGTGCTCTTCATCAAAGTTGCGCCAAACTCTCACTTGGCGCTCGCATCTCCTCTTCTTTAATCTCCCCGGATCGCTCACTGGAGGCAGAATGAATGTTCTTGCGCGCGGATTCATCCACAAGAGAGTCTCTCTTACGTCAGTGACTGGGAGCCTCGACCAATCAAGGGACAGAGCTGAGGATGCGGGGAGAAGAGGGAGGAGAAGTCCGTGGAGTAATTTCATTCAGAAAAATGCGGCAGCCTCGTGGCCCCTCCCACTGCGGCTCGCTACTGGGCTATCATTTCTTGTAAATAACGACCACCAAGTGACACACACATTTTCTCAATAAGGTCCAGACCCCTGGTTGAAGGAGAGGACATTACTTTGTGTTGGGCAGGGCTTAAAGTTCGCAGCTGTGAGTGCAAAGCACACGGCTGGCGCTGTCCACGGTGCTGAACCTCCAAGCATGACTCATGGGGAGATGTCCTACAGAGAACCTGCTGAATGAACGGGTGGGGAGTAGTTTTTACTCCCTGCGAAGCCTTTTCAAACCCAGTCTCTATTTATGCAAAGCACATAGACTATTATTGAGGGTTAATTGGTGATAAACTGGCCTGCCCGTGCATGGTTGCACCAACAGTTATCGGAGTATACATGGAGTGTTGGATAAAATACCAGAAGTATCATACATTATTTTCAATATAATATCAGCAGACAAAGTCTTAGATTAGACATGCTTATACATATACATATATTTAACTGGTCTCACACACCCTCTACAGCCCTACAATCATTTGGAAATATTGCTTGAAGACTGAGGATTTGTGTTGCGGTGCGGGTGGTGAGGGCTACCCTACAACCCAGCAAAGCTAGAAATTGATCATACATTTTGCATGTGATCCAACGTATTTGTCTTTTGATTTTTTTTAGTATCAGTTCACAGAAATACACGCCCCCTCCTCCTTTGCAGTAATAACACAGTAGCAGCAGGGAACTCGTGGCTTCCCCGGTTTGACACAAAGCGTAGGAAGCTGCAGGCTGGGACCAACAGCTGTCTGCGTGGCCGCGCACGGCGCTGAGCTAACCGGGGGAATCTCGTTTCGTTCGAGCCATATTAGGAAACGCTTCCTGTCGATACACCCTTCCTACGTCACTGAGCCGAGATGAGGCGCAACACTTGTCACCTTTGTAAATGTCGCCGGTGTTATTCAGCTTCCACATATTTCTGCAGATTCACAGCTGCTACTTTTTACATGGCATCAAACTATTTGGTGAAGAACATTAATTGTGCTTAATATAAATGTAAATATTTCACTGTTATATAGTCTATTATACCATGTGTATCTTTTCTAATACTAGCAAGGCTCCGTGGAGTGTAAATTGAAGCATTATCCGCTTGTTTGTGGCCGGTGATATCGATTGCTTGCCAGCAGTAGGAGCGTCAGTGGAGGAGGAAATCGTGTTGGACAGGACTGCGGAATATCCCTTTGTGTTTTTCTTTGCGCCGTAACACATAGGCACTCTGCAGAAAGATCTACCCAGACAATGGTTGACAGAGCATATGAAATGTGGGAGTTAAAGGAGCCACGTCGGTGTGAGTGGAGGAGGTGGTGATCGTTGCATAAAGCTGTGAAGTTTGTCGTGATTCTCGACTCAATGCACGTTGTTTCTACGACCTGATCGGGGCTGTGAGTCAGTGCATCTGCATCACTTAAGCAACAATTTAAAGGTCGGAGCACTTGTGCCTTGTGTGCTGATGCGTTTGCATGTCACTGCACAGGGGCATAGCTGCAAGTCATGAAGCCTTTTCTAAATAGCGAGACCTGAGCACCTTTTTTACTCTCAGCAAACACAGTACTCCACATAGTTTTTTTGGACAATGACACAATTTTTGTACTGTTGCCTCTGTACACCACCACAGTAGATTTTAAATCAAACAGTCAGGGATGGACTGACTTTCAGGTTTAATTCAGTGGGGTTAACAAAGTATTGCACTAACTATTTGGAAATGACTTTTTAGAGGCTTAGAAGTCATTGGACAAACTAACAATTTTAAATATAAGGATTGTTTTTTTATACTGTGGTATGCCACCTGTCCATAGAATCCAATCGTGAAATTTCTTCGCTAGTATTCCACAGTCAACTGTTAGTGGTATTATAACAATGTGGGAGCGACTGGGAACATTGGCATCTCAGCCACAAAGTGGTAGGCCACGTAAAATCACAGAGCGGGGTCAGCGGATGCTGAGGCGCACAGTGCGCAGAGGTCGCCAACTTTCTGCAGTGTCAGTCGCTGCAGACCTCCAAACTTCACGTAGCCTTCAGATTAGCTCAAGAACAGTGCGTACAGAGCTTCATGGATTGGGTTTCATGGCCGAGCAGCTGTATCCAAGCGCAATGCAAAGCATCGGATGCAGTGGTGTAAAGCATGCTGCCACTGGACTCTAGAACAGTGGCGACGTGTTCTCTGGAGTGCCAAATCACGCTTTTCCGTCTGGCAATCCTATGCACGAGTCTGGGTTTTGCGATTGCCAGGAGAGCGGTACTTGTCTGACCGCATTGTGCTAAGTGTAAAGTTTGGTGGAGGGGGGATTATGGTGTGGGTTTTCTTTTTCAGGAGTTGGGATCGGCCCCTTAGTTTCAGTGAAAAGAACTCTTAATGCTTCAGCATACAAGACATTTTGGACAATTTCATGCTTCCGACACTGTGGGAACAGTTTCCTGTTCCAAATGACTGTGCAAAGCAAGGTCCATAAAAACATGAGTGAGCGATTTGGTGTGGAAGAACTTGAGTGGTCTGCACAAAGTCCTGACCTCAACCTGGTAGAATACCTTTGGGATGAATTAGAGCGGCGACTGTGAGCCAGGCCTTCTCATCCAACATCATATTCCCATAAATACACTCCTAAACCTTGTAGAAAGCTTTCCCAGAAGAGTTGAAACTATTATAGCTGCAAAGGGTGGGCCAGCATCATATTAAACCTTACGGACTAAAAATGGAAAGTCACTCAAGTTCATTTGTGTGACGGCAGACAAGCACATACTTCTGGCAATATAGTGTAGTTTATTTAGATTTTTCCAGCCTAATAAAGACCTCCCTAAATTGCATCAGCATCTCTTTGGACCTCATATTGAGAGTTCCACTTGAAAGCTACAAATTCAATACTTGGAATCAACTCCAGTTATTTTTATCTGCTTAGTTCATCATGGGATAACAAGGAAACATTACTCATCTGCCATGAAACTGCTTGGTTCATGCAATACTTTTGTTAAACCCCTTGAATTAAAGCTCAAAGTCTGCACTTCAGTTGCATCTGGACTGTTGGGTTTAAAAATTCTGATGTGGTGTGCAGACAAAAATGTATCATTGTCCAAAATCCTATGAACCTTAGTGTAGTTTCAAACAGTAATGCTCAGTACTCATGTCTTGTCCTTTATATCCAGACCACATCTGACACCAGCTTTACCAATAAGAATGTACCATTTAACAGTTTCTTTACCTCTCAGCTAATCACACATTAGGATTAACATTAATACAAACATCTTGATCTTGGCTTACAGAGTGGTTATTTGTGCATCTCTTTGCAACTATTGTGTTTATTTGCACACATAAAGCACAAGAAGCATTTTTTTAAATGAAAAAAGGGTGGCAATTTTTAAAAGATATACAACAACTACAACAACCACAGCAACAACAACAACAACAACAAAAAAATCCTATTTCACTACTGAGGTAAAAACACAACTACAGCATAGATGAACAACCAATATTGTGCCAACAATAAAATATACACAAGATACCGCAATGGTAATTGCTCATAACAAAGTGTACCTTTTTTAGCAGATGGTTGTCGGAAGTCTCCACAGGGAAATTAGGGCCTAATTAGCTCTCGTTAGTTCTAGATTAAGGGCTAGAAAAGCTTTCTCTATTTGACTGGGTCCTAACTGTTTAAAATGAAGCTGCTTGAGAATCTAGGTTGCAGGTTATCTGCTTGGTGAGAACATAAATTGTATTACTGTAAGTATGAATAAAAAAGTTTTTTTCTTCCTTTCTGAAGCTGTTAATTTTTGCAGATCTTTAGAGGGTCTGGATATATGAAAGCTTCCAGTGTTTTACAAGGTCACAAAAGATAGTGAAGGAATACATTTTAGCTACAGTACCCTTGTAGACCTTGGCTCCAGGGTTACCAGTTTTTTTCTGCTGTTTGTTACAATACTTTGGTCCACACTAAAATATCTCAAAATCTTCTGGGTTGATTTTTGGTGCCCCTGAAGATGAATTGTTACTTTAGCGATCACCTTTTTCATCCTGTAATATATCAACATCTGTTCAACTGAAACTTAGACATTCAGTGTCCTCACATGGATTTTAACAACTTTAGAAAGGGCGGCAACTACATCCCTAAAATCCACACCGAATCTTGCCATGCATTTAAGTGCTGAAAGCAACAAAATGAACCCTAATTTGTTGCTGTTTATAGGTTTTATAAGGGCATATGTGTGAATGCAGGCGTGTGTATGCTGCACAGGTAAACAGGTATCAATTGGTTCAAACTGGCGTGGATTTCAGGTGGGCCAGTTGGTTGCCAGGGAACCAAGTTTGGTGGTGCTCATGTTACTCAGATCTCCTCTCTCTTATCTGTCTCTCGTTCTCTCTGTGTAAGCACCTATTGGAAGCTATTTCAAGGACCAAAAGAAGACACTTCAATTTAAAAAGCCTTTTTAGTTTTTAAAACCAATTCTCTCCTCACTGTCAACATTTCCAGGTGTCGCTTGCAGGTGTCTGTGGCTGTCAGGATGCAGCTGGTGGTATTTAAAGCTCTCTCCTCTGCTCTGCTGATTCTAGCCGTGATCCCTTCTGTGTATCTACAGTCAGGTATGGCTCCATCAATATGTTTTTATTTGCTTACAATGTGTCCATTTCGCCATATTTTGCGCTGGACCAGTTTGTGCGTCTTCCTAAGCTTGCCATCTGCTGTCTATTTTTAATTTAATTTTTTTGCATTCTGCTTTAATCTGTTGTCTTTCCTCATTAATATCTCAGTTCTTACTTACTGTTAAGATAGTTTGTTGTTCATTATTTCTTAATGAGGAGCACAAATGGGAGAGTTTAAGAGGAAGCAACCATCTTTTTTTTGTTGTCATTACTTCTGATACTGTCCAGACTTAAAAGAATCTCTTACAATAATGAAGTTGCACGAGTGTCTTTGTGTGGGAGGATAAATGCATTGGCCAGTCAATTGGATTTTGATTGACACTGCTAATTAACTGCCGGTTTTGTCCCTCCTACAGATTGTTCTCAAGCCGACTCATGTGACGTGTGTGCTGGCGAGTCCTTGTTCAACCTGACAGGCTGCATCTGGAGGCTTTGTCCAAATGGTGACATACATGTACACACACACACACACACACACACACACACACACACACACACACACACACACACACACACACACACACAC
>JAVDPK010000987.1:689478-704356 GCA_034780415.1 Cichlasoma orientale | reverse complement strand
ACACACACACACACACACACACACACACACACACACACACACACACACACACACACACACACACACACACACGCGACCTCTGATAGTAATTCAATCATCGGAGCAGCTGTAACATTAGCTCCCCGGGTTTGTACAGCATTGCTGAATTATTCAGCATGCCAACGAACGAACGAACACACTGAAATGCTTCATCCGTCTCCCTCAGGTAATGATACAGGCATGTGTGTGACTGATGAGGGTGCGTCAGCAGACAACGGCATGAACTGTAGCTGGGCCAGAGTGTCTGAATTGTGCTCAGGTATTAAAAATTGCACAGAGAAAAAAAAATCACATCAAGTGTTTTTCTGCCACCTCTATAACCTGTTACATAATTCATTCTCCAGTTTTAGAGACTGCTGCTGCGGGAGGAGGTGAAGCCGTTTCAGGTAAATTGAATCAACTCTGCTTCACCCCCCCCCCCCCCAACCTCCTCTCTTGAATCAGACGTCATATCTTAGTCCCATAACAACTGACTAAAAGTTTCCCTAAAGGCAATCAGTCATTTTCACTCATTCAAACACCGAACTCTGTCCTTTCCCTCAAGGTGATGATAACACCAACTCATCCCCCGAGTTATCTCAGGCCAAGTTCGACATGTCCAGCTTCATAGGCGGAATCATACTCGTGCTGTGTCTGCAGGCAGGCGGCTTCTTCGCCATGCGCTTCCTCAAATCTAAAGAGCAGAGCAGCTACGACCCCATGTGAGTTTATGCATGTAGGTGTTGGAAAACGGAGAATCTCGCATGTTTGTGCAAAACGTGTGAAGGGGATGGCATGTTGGTGCAACAGCAGCCTCTGGTGGCAGGAATCCTCAACAACACACGCTGCACGGTGCAAACACTTGAGCATCTCTGGCTGTGTTGTTTTGATTCTGATCACACACATCCCCATCTGTCTATTCATACTTCTCTCTGTCTTCATGCAGAGAACAACCACAGTAAAGACAAGATAAATGACGGACAAGCAGACAAGGGCAGAGAAGGACAGCAGAGCGGTGACTCATCCGGTTATGACGACAAGATTCACTCCCCACCCTCCTTTTTTCCCCTGTCATTTTTGGTCTGGTCCCTGTGTGTACCCCTGGGGGATGGGTGTGTTTGTAAAAGGACATATTCTCCAAATACTGCATTGTGTAACTAGTGTCTGTGCATGAGCTCCCTGCAGTATTTACAGTTCAGTGTGTTAGACGCACAGTCTGACAAGAGTTTGATTTCTGCAGGATTTCATGCAATGGCTTTGTGATCAAACAAATCTTACATCTTAACCTACAGAAATGTAGGTGTTTATCCAGCTATAAACAGCTTTTCTATATTAATTAAGCTGTTTCAACTGTAAACAGTGTGGTGCAGTTCTGGTTAAGGGTGATATAATTAAATGCAGACAGCAGTTCAGACAAGGTCACGATAAACATCTTGCACATCACCTAGGAGAACCTTTCTCTTTATGTGCATTTTGATAACTTTCTAGAGTTTTTTGAAACAAAAAATACCAAAGGTTAACCTGTAGTGTATGAAATAATTGAGTAATATAACATAATTATAATAACTGAGGCCCTAAAGGCCTTCTCATGGACTGTCATAGCTCTTTTCGTCAAGCTGGAGCCAGTGCTGGCGCTGCTGCTGCTGATGCAGGGACAGTTCTGCCTTGGTGCCTTTTTTTAAGTCAGCCGACATTTATTACTACACAGATTTACTAACAGAAACTGGGGAATTTCAATGAGAAGAAAATCATGGTGGAAAGAATCTGTGGACTGCTTTATTCAATGCTTATGGTTGACCCCCCCCCCCTTCCCCCACTCTAGTGCTGCACTACTTTGAATTGGATACTCTTGTTTTTTAAACTGTCAGTAGTTGTTATAGAACAGTTTAAATAGATGTGATTCTGTTGAAATAATATTTATGTTGGTTAATGTCATTAATACGAGCCGTTTGATTTTTTTTGGTGATGCCACTGGATTTCCTGAATAAACTATGAATGAAAACAGGGGTCTCTCAGTGTGTGCTTTCTTGCATACAAATGAAGATCTGGTAAGAACTAACCATGTAAGAGATCATACAGTATGTGGCAATACCAGCAGAGGGATTAAATACGATCTGCTCAAGACCAGGGGTGTGTTGATTAAAAAAAAATCACCTGTGCACATACTCTATCTGGGTGTCAGTATAGACCTGACAGAGCGCTGATGGAAGTTTTTAGGGGAGCAGCGTGTGGGCTAAGTTGGATGCTTCGGTCCCTGTCTGAGCCTGAACCTACAGGCTTGAATAAGCCCACACAAAAAAGCTTTCCCCAACTGAGCAGACTGTGGCTGTCATCCAAGTTTTGTGACAAAGGACAGAACTGGGCCTTTTTTTCACTCTGAATTCACCCACACACACACACACACACACACACACACACACACACACACACACACAATACAACTTAAACTGAGGCTGGTTACATGTACAAGTCTGTCTTCCTCTTCAAAACAAGCAAAATACTCTAGATTTTGTGCATGTGAGTGTGTGCACAGTAGGTTAGGTAATGTCAGTGTGTGTGTGTGTGTGTGTGTTTAGCAGGTGTGGACAGCCACAAGGAGAAAGGTTACATCCCACCTCCACCCTGCTGTTTGGTAAAACATCCGTGTGAGTCATGTCACACAGTCGGACAAATACGCCGTATCAGTTCACACACATACACACACGCAGCTTCACAGTTGAGAGCGGCTCCTGTGCGGACTAATTCTACAGGGCGTGTTCACTCCGTTTACTCAGTACACAAACGTCGAGGTACACAGACAAACACACCGCACTCAGGAAAAGTTTTCATGAAAACTTTTTCCCAGATGGAACCAGCGGAAGCTGTCAAATAAGGTAACCCGTTTCTTTCTATGCATTTTTAATAAAAGGGAGAAGAGAGAGAGAGTTTAATCTTTAATCTTAAAGGGCAAAGTTGCGACAGGTGTTTCCTCTCTCGCGGTATATTCGTGATGAGAAGTGCGTTGTTCTGTGTGCTCTAAATACTACTTCGTGCAAATAAACAAGTCGGGAAAGTTCAGCAATTTAATTAGGCCTGTCACAATAGTCTTAAAAACAACTGCTCAGTCACTTTTAGATTTTTTCATAAACCTAAATCACAACAAAAATACCGAAGGACTACTTTATGGGGGAAATAAAATTAAAAACATCATTATTCTTGTTATTCGCTGTGTTTTGTGAAAACTAGAGCACTCGATACGTGACTTTTTCAACCTAACCATTTACACGCCAACACCGTGGCGCGCATGCGTTAACTTCTGAAAAGTAACTATAGCTTCAGGCACCGGGGGACACAGACACTCATAAAAGTTATTACATGCAGTGGTGCATCAGGTTAGATCAGCCATCTCAGCCTTACATTAGCTGACAGCTACTTCAGTAGCAGGTTTTCATTAACCTTTTAAAGCTTTTTAGTGTAGTTTTTTTTTTTTTTTTTTTTAAAGCTGTGTACAGTAGAGTAGGAGGGGATGGAAGTCATTGAAGCAGACAGCAAAAGCTCACCTGAAACAGCACCCACTAATGTAACAGATCAACAACTTCAAAGAGTACTGTACCCTGACAGTGTAACGTGGTCACAAGATAAACATGAGCTGGCTTCAGGTGATCTGAAGAATGAAGAAACACATACATACATTTATTATGCATTTCCTCTCAAACATTTCATTGCTTGGAATCATGTCCTAATTTCAGCCCAGCTTTAGCTGTCTGATAAATGGCTTCACATCTGACTTTAGAATATAGAGGAGTTCACCGTCAGCCCAATGACTGCAAGCTGCCCAGGTCCTGAGGCTGAAAAACAAGTCCAAATTGTCGCCCCTTCACAAGACAGCCAGTATGATGTGTTTGAGCTGATGTGCTCTGTTTGGGTTTCTCCAAATGTGGCTGTTATATCCCTGAAAAAGGGCTAAGGGATGAGGACAGTAACAATAGTAAGTCCAGGAGAAAGAAAAAGCCAATCGAAGCAGATTGTAAAAATAATTTTATTAAAAAGAATTTAACTCAAAGCGATGGCTATGCTGCTCTATCAATCAAACAAAGGACATCAACAAACTAAAAAATGCTGAGAATAAAGAAAATCGTTAACAAGCCAAAGGAAAACACTGCTGATAACTGCAGATGCTAGCTACTCACTAGTAGCTCAAACACACCACTGAACACACAGTCAAATACTGTCCCAGTACACATCTACCTAGTAATTTGCTGGCTGAGAAACACAAGTACACACTAGTTGGTCAATAGCACACCTACAGTAAGCTCACCACAGCACTGAAGCAGACCCACACTCAAAGAGAGAGAGAGAGAGCAGGTTTTCACCAGTTTTTGTACTGCTGGGTGGCTATTTGCTGAGTGGAAGCAGCAATGCACTGGCTTCTCAGAAGAAATGGATGACAGCTAATGTCACGGGAGAAGAAAAACAGGACACACACACGCAGCTTGCTAGGGCGTGACAGTAGTGCTGTGCATTATGGCGAAACATCTCCACTTTGGTCTTGTCTGTCTACATGTTCTTCTTAGAGAGGAGAGGCTTTCCCTTGTTTGGTAGCCCTTCCAAAAAAAACTTGTTCAGTCTTTCTCTGATTGTATTGTCATGAACTTTAACATTTAATATGGTAACTGAGGCCTGCAGAGTCTGAGATGTAGCTCTTGTGGTGTTTTTTTTTTTTTTTTGGCAGTTTCTCTGAGCATTGCATGGTCTGACCTTGGACTGAGGCATCCACTCCCGGGAAGATTATGATATTGTGTTAACATGGAAATAAAAACCAGCAAACTCCCAAAACGTCTGCTTTTATAGAGGTGCTCGCATTTGCTGATGATCGGTTAATCAAGTGCATTTAATTAGCAGCACCTGGCTGCCACTCTTAATTCTGATAGAAGCTGCAACGGTGTACTCACTGATTAGAGTCCTGTGAAAACTTTCTTTTGCGCGTGACTGTAAACAGGTAATGCTTTATTACTGTTAAGCAATGACAGGCTTTGCAGAAAATTTGTTTCCAGTGTATACACTGTGTGATACACTGGAAACACTATACACTCTTCTGACTATTCAAAAAAACATTTCTATAGAACAGTAGATTTTAAATGTATTTTAATGAACTTGACATATTGCACATTCATCTTATGATCTTAATATTTAATGAAAACAGGACAGGTACTGTTTATTTGTGTAATGATGTGCAAATGCAATCTTTTCTTAGAAATGGAAGGGAAGCAGGGTGACTCAGCAATTGACTTGAGCCACCTGACAGAGGAGGAGCAGACCTCCATCCTGCAGGTTGTACAGCGTGACTTGGAGTTACGTCGCCGTGATGAAGGACGTGTAAGGTCAGAGGTGACTATTTACTAGAGCCTGACTGATACTATAATTGCAAATCTCTTCCGATATGTGTAAATGGATGGGATAGGTCCTCTAAAATATATTACTTTCTTTGGTGCTGGTGCAAAATCTCCCTTAAGTGTTCAGTTCAAGTAAGATATGGTGACTGAAAACACTCAAAATGTGATTTTCATCCTCACCAAACCGACCAAATCATTTGTTTCATGCCTGTGACGTTGGGAAATGTTGTCCTAGAAGATAAAGGGGATCTATTAGAATTACTTCCTTTCCTTCTAAATGGATAAGTCACATGTCAGAGAGCATGTTGGGCTGTCCATCATAAAGTACAGTTTTTAGAAAAACATTTTGCTGTATGAAAACCCATCAATTTTTTTTGATCAACTTTTTTGGCATAACTCGATTGACTTTTAATTTAATTACAACAAAGCATGTTTGGCAATTTAAAAAAAAAGTTTTTATCACTGCTTTGAATATCAGGTAAAAATCTGATTTAAAAAATGTAAATCAGAACCTGGCAGGTCACACTGTATCTTTTTCTTATATACTAAAGTGTCGTGGCAGAAGTGACAGCAGCGACTGTTTCTGATGTACGTCAGCTGACTTATGCAGGAGGTTATGATTGTTTTATGTTTAACCTGTCTCTCTGTTAATGATGCAGAACCCTCGAGCAGAGAGAGACAAACCCGACACACCTGCGCTTCCTGTCAGGAGCATGGTTCAGCGAAGTGCGCGACAAACGCCATCATAACTGGATGTCGGGCTGCGACCTCGTCCACGCCACCATACGCCACAGGAAGACAAAGAGCAGAGGTCAGTTTTCAGGTCATGAAGTACTACTGTCAGTGGCTAGTGGGACTGTTTTCCTACCACTGTTGGTATATGCCAGTGATGGCTCTGTGGTTGCTGACAGATGTACCCCTCAATGGACTTTTTAATGGAGAGAGAGAAGACAACAACAACACCTCACCTGAGACTGAAGGAAGCGTGAAGGACCACAAGGAGGAAGAGAATGGAGGGTTAGTGGGGGATGACTGAGACAAAACTGATTCATTGTAACATTTATGTGTAGCTACATCTGCAATTATTTGTTTTCAGGACTCAAAATTTGAAACCTGTACCAACACCCACAGCAAAGGATCCCATGTCGCAGGTCTGTGTGCGCATTCTTTTTTCCTTTTTCCATCCTTGGAAATGTGTTCCAGTAACCATGAAAATGCCAATAAATTACAGGGTCTTCAGCACAGTAACAGCTCCTCATCATCCAAAGGTATGAAATTCTCTCCCCTGCTGTCTCTGCACCTCTCTAGCCATCACTTAATAAAATTAACCCACTGTTTTGCTCATAGAATGTGAAACCAGAAGTAACGGCCACTTGGAGGAACCTGAGGTGATTATACTACACACCCACAGATTATCTTGACTAATGGTTCTGGCAAACACTTTGTTGAATTGGTCTTTATTCTACCTCCTATTCACAGACACTGAGTCAATATTTGTGGGGTTTTTTTTCAGTCTATAAATCCATTAGACAAAGCTGATGGAGCACTTCAAGGATAATTTGTATACAGTAGCTCCAGATAGTTTCACAACTATTCTTGCACAGTTTGTGTTGTACATTTAATTCTAAATTGACAAAATCGGTCATTGCTTATGCTGAGTTTTTGCTCAATAAATCAAAAGCTCTGTTGCCACAGTTCTCAGGAGGCTGTGTTACAGATGCAACCAAAAGAAAGGAGAAACTCAGCGAGACTCCTGCAACAGTCAAGAATCAGTTTTAGGAACAAATTTTTTATTTATTTATTTATTTATTTTAATCTTTAACAAACATAACAAAAAAATCAGCAAAACTACAGTGCTGTGGAAAGTTCTTGAGCCGCCCCTCATTTCTTTTCATACAGTAGTGCTTCCAAGGAGCCAGACTTTCTCATATTTTTTTAATGCGATTTTGAAAGTATTTCTTCAGGCCTTCTGAAGTTCTTTCAAAGTTTTTCTTTAGCTGCCGTTTCGCTCATTTTTTTGGCCCAGACCCTGTACCGCTGACCATTTTCAGAGGAATGTTTATTTTTTAGTGTTAAGTTGCTTAATGAATGCACTTAACTAGTGTTGAATCTACATGCAACACACAACCTAGCAAATATAGAAGATACCACAATTTGACCTGATCAGACCTTCTTGAGAAAGGGAGACGGAGAGAACAGGCTGACGAATGCCAAATTACTCAAGAACTGGACTGAAAATCAGTGGCAACAGGTCTTATGGAGTGATGAATCCAAATGTGAAAATTTTAGTTCAAATCATCATCAGTATCTATGGAGAAGGTCAGGAGAGCGAGTGTCTACAGCCACCTGTAAAACAGCAGGGGCTCTGTCATGGTTTGGAGCTGCATTTCAGCCAGTGGGGTTGGAGATCTTGTAAAAATTGATGGAACTGTGAACACAGAAAAGTACCATCAAATTTTGATCCACCATGCAGTACCATTTGGAAAGCATCTGATTGGCAGCAGCTTCATTTTTCAGCATGACAATGATCCCAAACACACTGCCAATGCATTAAAGGAATACCTGGATAGTAAAACACGCAATGGAACATCAGTCATGGAGTGGCCTCCCCAGAGCCTGGACCTCAACGTTATTGAAGCAGTGTGGGATCATCTTGACAGAGAATGGAACAAAAGGCAGCCAACATCCAAAGGAGAGCTTTGAATGTCCTTCAAGATGCCTGGAGAACTATTCCTGAAGACCACTGAAAGAAATGACAAGAAAGCGTGAAAGAGAATTCAGGCTGTGTTGAAGAATAAAGGTGGTCATATCAAAAATTGACTTTCAAGCTCATTAGAATTGTACAAACTGTTGCTGCTTTTACCTTATATACTGTATTTTCATGTATTTTTACACATTTTAATAAATTGCTGCAGTCATTTCCCATTTTCCTAACAAAATATAAAGAAATGAGGAGTGGCTCAAGACTTTTGCACAGTCCTAAATATGACTCTGGAGGCCAACAGTGCAATGTGCCATAGGACCCTGAACCCAGACCCTCCCTACATACTGTAAACTAGTTACACAGTGAATAAACTAGATGATCAAACAAGGCAAGAAGAAAACTACCCACCCTGCATCCTTGAAAGTTGGAGTTGAAGAGACGGAGGATATGAAGAAAATTGAAAACGTAAAAGTTAGAAAAGAAAGGGGAAAAAATCCAAATGCCTTACACATTATAACTGTCACATCTTTCCATAACATTTAAATAAAGATTTATGACACAAATCTGCTCACACATAAATATAGTTATTGTACTGGATGTATCGTATCCACATATACAGGCATGATAGTTTGCAACTTTAACTATGTAATCATACACTAATGTTAAATATATTAATTGTGACTTTCCTATACTCGTGCAAAACAGCCAAATACATTAAATTAGCATTTGTTTTAAAGCAGTAGCAGGCATATTGTTAGGTCCTGTGTGTAAAGACGGCTACTTAACAACACATTTGCTGAATCGCTAACATGTTTAGCTTGAGACGTCTGAGGAGTGTAATTCTCACAGACACCCTTTAAAGGGTAAGAAGATCACATTAGATTCATATCTGACAGCTTGCTTATGACAACAGACAGGCTGCAATGCATGATTGCCTGGGCTGATAGATACAGAGCCCATCTTCTGTACTGTCAAATGTAATTCACTATGTTGGATGTAATTTGCAGCTGGGACTTTAAAAAGCCGTACAGAATGGCTGGCTGACTGTATAGTGGGGGAGTGGATGTTCTAAACACATCCGGGAACTTACCTGGACAATTTAATTGACTGGATAAAGTTTAGAAAAACACACACTTGTACCGTCTATATAAAGGTCTCTCAATCCAAGATCAAGCCATGAAATCCAATGAATCCTCTATAGCCCTGTGATATAATTGTGGGGAGGGATAAATCAGGGCAAGGCTATCGAGAAATACCATTTCCAAAGCTTTGAGTATCCCCAGAAAGAAGGAGGCCCACTTGAAGTTTAAACAGCATTTAAGGGTCTTTGATAGCAGGAGGAAAATGAGATAAAAATTCAAGTACTATGTTTGATGACCACGCACTGTAGCACCTACTTCCATGGTGCACAGAGTAAAGGTAAAGTCTGAAGATGTTACAGCTCCAGCAATACATGTAGTATACAGATCAGATTTATTGCTTGGCCAGTGCAGCGCCTGGTCACCACAGAGGAATGATAGTGCCACCACCATGCACTGCTAAGGAGAAGCATGGCGGTGGCAGCATCGTGCCATTGGGTCGCTTCTCAGCGGGTGGCAGGTTCAGGGAAACTGGACAGCACCAAGGGAAGGTTGAATACAACCAAATAGAGAGAGGTCATTGAGACGCCTTCACTTTAATAATTAATATACCTTTGAGGGGTTTTTAACGGGTAAAACTGTCATTTTTTTTATCTGACAGGAGGTGCAATAAACACTCCAGTTTCAAAAAATTCAAACTTTCTGGCAAGTATTTCATGGTTCAGGCTTTACAGGGTTAAAGAAGCAACCCGACACAGGTCACCTTTCAGCATATCAGTGAATCGGTACAGCTCTGGAGTTGCCAAGGCAAAGCCTAGACTTAAACCTTAGTGAAATCTGCATGGAGAAGGCAGCAAAGTGGTTGATAGATTCTATTATTATTATTGTGGGGTCTTTACCTTTACAATATAAAGCGCCTCGAGGTGACTGTTGTGATTTGGCGCTATATAAATGAAATAAAGTTTAATTTCTATCCAGTCTGATGAGTTTGAAAGGATCTTGTAGAAATAATAATCTAGATGCGTAAATCCAGTACAGACTTATACAAGAAGACTCAAATCTGTAATTGCAGCCAGTGGTTAATTATGGGTCTGGGTACTTTTGTAAATGAGACGTTATTATGGTGTAGTGAGTATAAAATTGATGGGGGGAAAATGCCAGTTTTATTCATTAAAAACTCCTCCAAAGTATACTGAAAGTGAAGGAGTCTCAATTGTTTAAAAAAGTAAATGACAGATTATTGAAATGACAGATATTTTGTGTCTAATTATAATGCTGCATGAGAACTGTGTGTGTGTGTCTGTGTTTAGGAAGACTTGATTGACAACCATAACGGGGACACTGACTCGCTGAGCAGCCTGACAGAGACAGATCCCTCTTCTCTGAGAACTAGCAGCTCCACCAACAGCCTTCATTCGGGCTATGTGGTACACACACACACACACACACACACACACACACTTAGCTAATTGCCTCTTTGGCATCACATGGTGACTCAGCTCAGGACAGTGACGTAGGAGCTGATCTTTCTTTTGCATGTGCGTGCTATAGCTCAGTGGTAGCATGATGAGTCTGTTCAGCTCAGGGGATTTCGGAGTGGTGGAAGTGAGGGGCCGTATCCAGTACTCACTGGCTTACGACAACCAGAAGGAGGAGCTGCAAGTCAAAGTGTATCGCTGTGAGGACATTGCTGCAGCACGCAAAAACCGCTCTGACCCGTAAGTGACTGTGTGTGTGTGTGTGTGTGTGTGTGTGCGCGCATGTGAAAATACATATTAAATCAGCAATATCCCATCCCGTACTGAACCAATCAAACAACGTGTGTTTTTCACAGGTATGTAAAAACCTACCTCTTGCCAGACAAGTCAAATCACAGTAAGAAGAAGACTTCAGTGAAGAAGAAGACCCTAAACCCAGTTTATGATCAGACACTCAGAGTGAGCCGCTCTCTCATTTGCATATTACATAAAGTGGCAATCACAGAAATCCCCCATCTGCCATTTGTCTCTCAGCTCTCCTCCTTGTTGCCTGCAGCATTTAAAATACAGTTTCATGAAAAAAAAAACCCCACAATGTATTTTATTCATCACAAAATGAAAGGTGCGCTCACGCTTTGTCCTTCACTTGTTCTTGTCACTCTATTGTGTGATAACTGTGCATTTCTTGTTATATTCTTCCAGTATAAGGTGCGGGTAGGGGAGCTGCGGAGTCGAACCTTAAACCTCTCTGTGTGGCATGCCGAGCCCCTGGGGAGGAACGTTTTTCTCGGGGAGGTGGAGGTGGCTCTGGCGCTCTGGGACTGGACCTGCACACAGCCTCTGTGGCAGGACCTGCAGCCACGGGTAGGATGGACCTGGCATCAATGAGTTGCATGCAAACACACAGTCATGTAGTTGCATAAATTAGCGTGTGTGTTTGAATGCTGCCAGATAAATATTTACCAATCCACTGTTGTGCCTGCATCTACATTTGTTTAGTATCTGAGTGTCTTTGTAGCAGCAGTTATGGCAGCTTTGTTGGAGACAGAATGTGGGGAGGTGTCTCTTGTGTCTGGGAGAGCTGAAGGGAGAGGAAGACATGCTGTGAATTTCAACTAGGTTTTATGTAACCTTAATCTTTCCCTGCTTCCACAATTCTGCCCTTTTCCTTCTTCCTCTTTCTTGCTTTTCCCTCTGACTTAATCTTTTTATTTTATGTGTACCTTGTCACAGGTTTATCTGAGCCCAGACTCCATTAGCAGTCGTGGGAACATCATGTTCTCTATTAAATTCATCCCAGAAGGATATGAAGGTTAGCAAAATACATACTTCCAAATGGATGTACATTATATCTCAGTACCACAATCACCCAAATCTTATGCATTGTCTGTGTATGTGTGTGTTAAGGTGGTGGTTTGCCTCTAACCGGAGAAGTTCACATCTGGCTTCGGGAGGCTCAGGGTCTCCTGTCCAACAAAGGAGGCGCTGTTGACTCCTTTGTTAGAAGGTGTGTCAGCTCTGCACCATATTTCCCGACATTTTGTCATCAGTTATCTACTTTGGCATTACTTAAAAACAGCACATTACATGTAATATTGCATGTTCATCAGTGATTGTGGACTTCCTCATATTCATATTTAGTCCAAACTTGACGTGAGGTGAAACTCAAAGTAAAGTTCCATGACGTCACCATGAAAATCAAACACACCTGATCCAAATATAAATTTAAATTCAGTGTTGTGTCCTTGTGCGCCTCTGGACTGCTTCCAACATGCTTACTAAACTTGGCACAAAAAGTAAGGAAATTTGTGTTTGGTGGATTTTTTTTTTTGTAACAATGGTTCTCGCCAATAACTCTTACTCCGTTGGAAAGCTTGTTTATTTCCCCTTAAATGGTGCCACATTTGTAAGGAAAATTCATTTGTGGGTTGAGCAGCAGAGTTGAGTTTGTGGGTTGCGCCCATGAAAACTTGCCAAATCTTCTCTGCCAATGCCAAACAGCTTATTCTGCTATTGACTCTTGTTTTGAGCTTCCCTCAACCCCACCGAACGCTTGTAGTATCAGCTTGGGTGTTCTGTTCATGCCAGAATGGGATGCCATCCCACAGCAGTGTGTGACCAAGCTCGTGACCAGCATGATGAGGAGGTGCCAGGCCGTTGTGGCTGTGTATGGTTCTTCCACATGCTGGTGAGGCCCCTGTTTGTTAAATTAATAAATTTTTAAATTGCCAATATATCTTGTTAATTCAGACTTCAGTCATCCAATGCAATAAACAACAGCAAACAAGAGTCAATAGGAGAATAAGCTGTTTGACATTGGTAGAGAAGTTAGACTTGCAAGTTGCAAGTGAGGCTTGTGGTGAACAATAATTTGTCGGTGTGTCCGAAACAACTCCTTCATTTTCAGTTAGCTGTGTGCCGGTGCAGGCAAGCACGACAAATAGGTGGTTTCCATCAAAAACACAGTATCCTGAAACACAGTATGGTAAAATAACCTTGGTAAAATAATAGATTCACGTGGTCAGAATGGGACTTCTGTAGAACAGTCAAAAAAAAAAAAATAGCAGCCACGGTGGAAGTGGTCCAGAGGTGCATACAGAGGTAACTTTGAAGGGGAGGTTGGCCAAATTGAAATCAGGTATGGTTTTTAATTTTTTTTTTTAATGGGGAGAACTTTGTATCTCCATAAATATCAAATTCTTTCCACATACCTAAAACTTCAGTTTTTAAATAACCCTGCATTTACATGCTCTACACCCCACAAGCTACATACTCCCAGATGCGAGTCGTCAGAGCAGTCAGAAGACCCGAGTGGTGAAGCGCTCCATCAGTCCTACCTACAACCACACCATGGTATACGACGGCTTCCATACCAGCGACTTGAGAGAGGCCTGTGCTGAGCTGACAGTCTGGCAACGCGAAGGGTTAAAGACTCATATCCTGGGAGGGATCCGCCTGAGCTGTGGAACTGGTTAGAATATCTGTACTGTACATTCTAAAAGTTTAACTTCAATTCACATTAAAAAAAAAAGCCCTCTTGTTTCCACTATCACTATATAACTGTTTACATTTATAGGAGAAATTTATGCACAAAAATATAAGTGAATCATGTTGTCAATATAATAAGAACACAGTATAAGAATACAAGAATCAGGTAGAAGTGAAAACTGACTTTAGAGTGACCATAAACAAAGGTCACAGCTTCTGTTTTGCTGGCTTTGTTATAAATATGCAAAATGGTAAGCTTGGTCAATTGCAGGGGCTTTCTCTGCATGATGTGTCGTTAAATCTTTGCCTGGAATACTATCTAAGGGCCACAAGTGATTAGGGACTGCATTCCTTCCTCTTGTCTCCCTGTCTGTTGTTTGTCTCAGTAGTTGACTGGAGGCTCTGACAGGATCTCCTTTTCGTGCAGTGTCTCATGGGTGCTGTGATACTTCATAGGTTTGCAGGAGGAAAGCACTTCCCGTGTTCAGAGTTGGAACATTAATGCAGTTGTTGCACTCGTTTTTTTGTTTTTTTTTTAAATCACAGGCTCTGTAGACTGTCATGAAAATCTGTTTTATTTTTCTCTAAACTGGTGTTTAGTTGAGACGCCATTACAGTGAAGTGCTTCACACTGAACTAATGCCCGCTGGCATGTCAGACATTTCAGATGGTCGTGTCATCAGAGCGAGGTCACCGCGCTGGTAATACAGTGTCTGTGTTACTGTTGTCGCCCACTTGGTTGCTTTTGAAATCTGCCGCACAGACTGCAGGATGGATTTAGTTGGTGTCACTAATGACATACAGAAAACATAGTTCAATTGCCCTCAAGTAGTTATCCTCAATAGTGACAGTGTTGTTTTGCTCACAGATTGTGTTACTGTGCTTGATACGGAGTGGGAAGCACTCAAGATCAAATCACCTCGTATTATGCCTCACTGCGAGGAAGGTGATGTCAGAGTAGTGGTGGGAAGTAACAGCTTTGAAGGATTTTTTTTTTTTTTTTTGCATAGACAGATTTTGAACAAAGTTTTTTTTTTTTCTTCTTCAGAGGGCAGGGTTGATTCCTGAAGACTGTCGAAGTTGTTTGTTGCTGCTGACTTCGCCTTAGAGGCTGTAGTCACGATTTCTCAATGGCTCTATGGCAGGGATGGACAACTCCAGCCCTCGAGGGCCGGTGTCCTGCAGGTTTTAGATGTGTTCCTGATCCAACACACCTGAATCACCTCGTCAGTATGCAGT
>JAVDPK010000987.1:655891-680932 GCA_034780415.1 Cichlasoma orientale | reverse complement strand
AAGCAACAGACAGGGGGGACGGTATGTTCTCGAGCCGCTGCCGTTGGGCGCCGCCACTGATATCAATCCCATGAAACGGGAAACAATCAAACAGAAGGAAGATTAGGTTAAAAAAATTCTTCTTATACTATGCTCACATGTGAGCATAGTACCAGAGTCCAAAAACCACCTCAGCAAAAGCATAAGCACATATTAGCTGTGAAAGCTTAGGTGGGGTAGGTGAGGGCGGGAGGGGTAACTCATTGGGTATAACACTCATTGGTGCAATATCTGTTGGTCTACATGTGGACTATACAGTTTATTACCTGTGCAATAGCCGCTGTGTTCTACAGCATCCTGTCTTACTGTGGAATACTTACTGTGCAATAATTGCTGTTGGATAGTCTTAAAAATGTTCACAATCTCCCTCAATCTGGTACACTGTAATATATACTTATATTTTTATATCTTGCACGGTTACTTGTTATTTCCTATTTTTATCATTCTTTTTACACTGTCACTCGAGAGCTCTGCACAAGAATTCCTATGTTCCCAAACCTTGCGTGAGAGTACAAATAGTCTCTTGAATTCTAATACAGGAAATCATCGTTTAAAAACTGCATTTTGTATTTACTCAGGTTATCTTTGTCTAATATTAAAATTTGTTTGTTGATCTGAAACATGTACATGTGACAAATGTACCAAGAAAAGAAAAGAGAAATCAGGAAGGGGGCAAATACTTTTTCACAGCACTGTAAGCGGCGTTACAACTCAAGATACACTCTTTTTGTCTTATATTTATAAATAGAAGGCTCTTCTTACCTTAACCGCTTTGGCTTTTCTTCCTTCCCTATATTTTGGTCGAGAAATGCACACTTTCCTCTGTTCGTGATGTTTGTAAACCTCTGGGACCCTCCAGCAGCCAGGATTGTTGTTGACGGGAGCCGCCATATTTGTGGAAATTACTATTCCGGCTAACGGATTTCAAAATAAGGGTTGATTCGCATGTTGAATAGATTACATTGAAGGCACGCCCTAGTTGAATGTCTTGTTTTGAAATAAGTGCTACAGAACATCAGCTACTCTGGTCTGGCGTGGCACACACGGAGCACATCGATCGACTATGAGTTTGTCACACACTTAATGTTAGCGGAATAGCTTGCTTCACATACAGAGCGCTAAAAAGCTATGTGACAGTTATGTTTAGCAATCAGGGCATTCAACCCGTAAGTGTCACGTTTAACAACGCAAAAAACTGCTTTTTATACCTCCCCTCGAAGCTGATAGCGCACCTTTCCCTGAAAGAGGTAAGCTAGCCTAGCTAACAACCACCTAGCAGTATCATTTAGGTACAATTAGTGGAAGTTTTGTCCGGTTAAACGATTTTTAGCAAAAATATTAGCCCGTTTTGTGTGTTGCTCTGTTTTTGATTTTTGTTTTAATTAATGATGTAGTTAATTAATTTTTGAGACATTTTGTCAGTTGTCTTCAAAATACATTTTTAATTCTGCAGTTTAGACTCGCGTCAGACTGCTTACCAGCGCAAATAATTTGGAAAGATGACTTTTTAATGATTCTCCAATTAGTCCATTACATGCCTAGCTGACAACATGTTTGGAATATAGTGTAGAGCAGAGCTGAGTCATAAACATAATACTTCAGCATATGGAGACAGAGGGTAGTTGGGAATGAGTATTTTCAGTATTTGTTTCCATATTGGAGCTGTTTTTGTAGCAGTTCCTTTACGGTTTCACTTGGTGGTGACAAAGGACTGCATGAAGCAGGGGTCTAGGCGTAAATTTCTCTGTTTTTAAATTACTTCGCTACCATGAATGGAGAGTATCTTTCTGATGGCAAACATGTGAGGTCTTTCTGCTCATATTTGTACATTTTTTGCCAACAGGAATTGCTGTTTCAAGCTTTCAAGCCTCAGTTTACTTACAAAGAAATCAAAACTGGGTTGACACTCGTTGTCTAAAATGTGTAAAATGGATTGAATTAGGAGAATTTGTTTGCTAAAGGATCATGATCGTGATATATTCTACAGTAAACATAAAGTGCTTCAGCAAACATGCAGTCCTGTTAAAACCTAAGAACACCCCATGATTCAGTAGCTAGTAGAACCACCTTTAGCACCAATAACTTTAAGTACTAGCACTTTTCCACTTTTGTCTTGTCTTTGGGTTTAAACCCAAAACTTTGCTTTTGTGGTTCGGACAGTCACTTTGCTGCTGTGCTTGGGATCATTGTCCTGTTGCATAAACCATTTTTGGCCAATCTTTAGCTGTTGGACAGATGGCCTCACATTTGACTCTAGAATACTTCGGTTTACAGAGGAGTTCATAATCAACCTATTTAATGTCTTTTTCAGAACCAGCCTCTGGAGTTGTCCTGTGGTCATGGCCCTTCAGTGTTTCTCAGCTGGACTCAAAACAGATCCACCTCCAGCTTGGACAGCCACAAAGTGGAGCTGTGTCGGCAACTCGGAGAGAAGCTGGGCCTGACAGATGGAGAACAGGTAGAGCCCCTCACTGAGGAATCAGTTCTTTGCTGTACTTTCTTACAGAAAAAGCGAATTTTCTCCATCTTGTGACAGTGTACAGTAATTGTCAGTTTCTATATGGACTTATTGATTGTTTGGGTTCCCTCAGGGCTTCTTAAGGCCATGTCATAAGGTCTCATCTTTGCATCGGGTGTTTGTGGAGCCTCTGTCATCTGATGACTGGGAGATCTTGGTGGGTAATTTAGTAACATACAATATGTGAAACCTGTCTTCATACAAGCGTGCACTATCTTTAATACACACACTGATAACTACAAGGTGACTCCTCCTTTTTAAAGCACTTTTAAAAAGTATTAATATATCGCTTTCATGTGACTGACATCCTCAGGAGCTCCACAGTTCTGCGCTGGAGCTGCGACTATTGGATCAGATCAGAGTGGTTTTCCAAGATGCTGTGTTTCCTGTGTGGGTGGACAATCACACAGTAATCTATATCAGAACAGGTCAGTTATTCTATTATATCCTCTTAAATGTCTGTTTTCATATAAAAACCTGCAAAATTTAGAGAAAGGTTTGGAAAAAAAACATTATTGCAGTTAAATTGGTTTCATTAAGTAATGACTACTTAGCTTTATTTTTTTTTAATGTTTGGCTTTTATTAACACAGTTTACATTTTTTTTTAATTCTGCACAGCTTCACTTTCTCCAAGTGTGCCCTATGGTCGCCTGGAGCAGTTCACAGAACTTGTTGTGTCCCCGAAAATCCGTGCTGAAATTGGCACCCTCACAGATTCTCTAGTAAAATCCAACCCAAACCCAGAAAATTTTCACAGTCAGCCAAACATGAAGTTCTCCTCCAATTCAGGACCATCGTCAGAAACTACCTCCTCTACCCCTAACAGCCACCAGTGGGGTGGCATAGCTGACCTGAAAAACCTCTTTCATCATATGGTAAAGGGTGCTCATGACCCAGTTAAAGAGCAGCCGCCTTTACCTGAAATCCCTGCCCTCCTTACCGACTCTCTGTACAGAGTGTGCAGTGCACCTCCCCACTCTCTCAGCACTATAAGCCATGTTGCAACTGGCGCTATTCACATATTTCCTTGGAGCCACAGTTTCAATGCCAGGCTGAGTGAAGGTCACTCTTCAATTACGTATGGCCTTATCTCCAAAGTTCCATCCCCCAAAGAAACGAGGGACAAAACCAAGCGGGCGATGGAGAAAAAGAAGAAAGCAAAAGTTACGAAAGGTAGTGTTATGCCTGAAGGAGAAGAGGAGAAGGAAGAGGAGGCCATGGTGGTCAGGGCAGTATGTCATTGTACTGAGCTGCTTGCATGCAAGCAACAAAGCAAAGGAGAGATCCACAGTGGAAGAGTATGGGTGAGTGCGGCGTCTAAGAGAAAAATATCCTGTATCAGAGTTATCCACAATAACCCCAGATAAATGATGGCATTTTAACAGTAGCGCAGTTCCCTCCTTCTTTCTATATTGGTTACAATATTTGTTTTTGTTTTTTAAATATTTTTTAGATTCCACAGCCTCTGGCCAGCAGGCTGGATATCCTTGCTCATTCAACAATAAGAATTAAACCAGTGAAATCAGCTATCAAAGTAGCCTCTACTATTCGCCTACAACCACTAAATCCACTGGTGAGTACTGAAGTGTACTTCTGCAGTTACACTGTTGACTGTAAAATTATAAGGGGATATAATTTGTTCAAAGTTGCATGAAATTTGTTCTGCTTCTTTCCTTTATGTCCATCTGATTTTTGGCATTTGAGCCTGAGGAGGATGATGAGGAGATCCAGACAGCTTTACTTGGTTGGCTGCACACACAGAGTCACGAACCTTTAGCCTGTCTCACAGCACGGTCTGGCACCATCCTCCTACATGGAACTGATGGTGATTCATTTCTACACGTCCGTTACAAGCTTATGAAGTGTATTTATAAATCCTGTACAGACAGATCTGCATATGGCTATGCAAAAAAGAAAAAAAAAGTCCAAAATAATAATAAATGCCTTAAAATTTCATTTTTTTCTCTTGTTTTTAGCAAAGCTAGAGTTTGCTTTAACTGTGCTGAAACCAGAACCACAGACTGAACCTGCAGACCAGCTGTTTCTGCTAGCACCCACTGTCATCCAGAAGGAAGACGTACAGGTATTGCCATGCAAATAGAAAATCATAAATCTTTAAACGATGTGCATGAAAACAGATTGCGTCATGCCGTTTTTATTAAACAATTCTGCACTAATGAGGGATAGAGCCATTGTTTTTAAGAAGAAAAAATCTGAATTTGTTCACAGTCGTCTCTTTGTGTTAACTTCAGGTAGACAGAGAGCCAGTAACTACCCCAGCTGTGAAACCTGGAGCTAAAACACTTCACCCACAGCTTCGCTCCCTCAGTGTTCTTGGGTATGTCTTTAGTTAATTCAGCACCTGTGCATCATTTAAGCAGCCTTTTTTTTTTTTCATCAGTTTCACTCCATATTTTTTGCTTCACTGTTTTTTCACAGTGGCATAGACGACCTTTGTAGGACTGGATTTGAGTTTATCTCTCATAGTCTTCTGGGTAGTCCCCTCTCCCAAGAGCTGGGTACCATTGGGCAGGGACTCCAAGGTGGAGCCCTTCTTATCACCGGTGCTAAGGTATTTCTTTACATAACAAAATAAGATAAATTGATATGTAATAGCACTGATTTTGTAAACACAGGAGTCGAGTAATTGAGTGCATTCTTATCTTAACCAGTACTGTTTAGTTAAGTCTGGAACATATTGTGTTGTAACTTCTCCCCACAGGGGAGTGGGAAAAGCACTCTGTCCCAAGCCCTGTGCAGGAAAGCTAGAGAGGAGCTGGATGCACATGTTGAGGTGGTAGACTGCAAAAAGCTACAAGGTCAAGAAAGATTTCATGAACATTTACTGTACAAATGAAAACAAGTTGAAATGGAACTTAATTTATTGTTTTTTTTGTTGTTGTTGTTGTTTGTTTTTAGGCAGAAGGTTAGAAACTGTGAGGCAGAATCTGAACGACATTTTTGAACAGGCAGAGTGGATGCAGCCCTCGGTTGTTCTACTTGATGACCTGGATCATTTGACGCGAGCACTGGCCTCACCTGAACATGAGCACGGCGCTGAGGCGCTGCTTCAACAGCACATTGCTCAGAGTAAAGCACACAATATTTTCTTACTTGTGGGAATTTTTTTTTTTGACAGACAGGATCGATAATCATTTCCTGTCTCAATGAGGAATATCGTCTGCTTGTGGCTGCAGGTCTGAAGGATGTGGTGGATGAAGTGATGGTTCACTCCAGCCTGGTGTGTCTGATCATCACCAGCCAGAGTGAACACACCCTCCACTCTTCTCTGACTGAGGTACACGGTTCCCACTTCTTCCAGGGATTTGTAAACATCCAGCCACCTGACCAGGTCAGCACTCATCCACATCCATGTACACGCACAAACACACACACTCAAAGTGGGTGAAAAAAAAACAAAAAACAGCCAATTTTATTCTTTGCAGGCCCAGAGAGCTGACATCCTCCGTCATCTGATCCGGAGGAAGTCCTGCCTGCCTGTTGAGACCTTACAGGGTCTTGACCTGGGGGAAGTTGCTAAGGACACAGAGGGATACACGCCTCAAGATCTATTATTATTGGTAGAGCGGGCTGTTCATGCTAACATTATGGAAAGAGGGCACAGTGAGCGAGGTATCAAAGACTGATGAAATTCTTAATAAAGTTGCATGCTGCTTATTCAGACATCACTTTCAGTTCTTCATATTCTTATTGCATCATGTCACCACTGATGCTAATGCAGATTTATTGCGTGCATTGATTGTGCCCTGTATTTCGCAGGTGTGCGTCTGTCGTTGAGACACTTTGCTCAGGCTCTCAATGGATTTACACCCCCCTCCCTGTGGGGTGTAGACCTCCACACTCTCAGTGGAGTTGGGCTGGACAGGGTAGGAGGGCTAAAAGAGGTGCGACAGCAGCTTATGGACACCATACTGCTCCCTGCTAAGGTCAGTTGGCTGTTGCTATTTACAAAGAGTGTGTTTTAGTACCAATGTGGTATATTGGCTGTATGCAGTGATTATATAGGTATTTTAAACACTATAATTACTATTGATCATTGTAAATATGAGCTGTTGAAAGTATCACCATGAGTGGGGATTAGGCACTGAATGCAGACAAAATGAAAATAAACCATTTGAATCAACTGATTTAGAAAAATCTGCCCTCTTATCTAGTTTACTTTTCATTTCAAAGCCTTTGATTTTTATTTTTTTTTATTGGTTTCAAGTTTTCATTTAAACAAGTTGTTCAAATTAAAAGCAGCATCTTCCCTAAGTAGGTCTGTGGGTCTGCTCTTTTAGGAGAAGCATTTTTAGACAGTATTTTCAAGCTTATAATATATGACAGTCAATTTTGCTCCCTGCTTGTTATGACTTTAACTCCTCCGTGGCAGCAAACCACTTCACAGAGGCTACCGCCGTCTCCTGCAAGTTGAACTGGGCTGGCCAAACACTTTCAGTGCTGATTAACTGAAAGATTTCTGTTTCAATGGGTAAAAAACACCTGCAAGCCAAGCAACAGAAAGACTTCCAAATTCCCAATAGGAAAAACAGCATCTGTACCTGTAACTGTCTAGTATTATTAATATGTTAAAACCTCAACTTCTGTTTAAGCCACAAAAAAAAAAAAGAAAAAAAGTCCTTTCTCTCTGGAGAGGTGGAAAACTGTCAGCATAGTTTATCTGTTTATTCAGCTCAGGTGTTGCATGAAAGTCTTATAATGGTTGAGAAAACATAGTAAAATATGGTAATAACTAATGAAAAATTTTACCTGATTTAATTTATCTTCGGATTCTGCAAATCATCGACTTACAGCATAGTTGCAGCATAATTGCATCATTTAAAAGTCCCCAACGGACCCTTTTTAACAATTATTTCTGATATATTTACTTCAAATATGGTTCACGATGATGCTTTCAAATTCAGAACATAATTGAGGGTGTTTTTGGTACTGGTGAGGTTCTTTGATCTGTTTTTAATCATGTGATCTTTGATGCTGCTAGCCCCCAGACTGCTCTGCTGTGTGTGTGTTCTTCAAATCATCACACTGGTTTTATGAAAAATGGCCACGACCGCTTGAGCTTCTAATGAGTGTCTGATCTGTAAGTTGTGGATCTTTGGTGTGTTCCAGTATCCAGTCCTGTTCTCCAATCTTCCTATCCGCCATCGCTCAGGAATACTGCTGTATGGCGCTCCAGGTACAGGAAAAACACTGCTGGCCAGAGCTGTAGCCAAAGACAGTGGTATGAACTTTATCAGCATCAAGGTAAGCTGGGCTTTGCATAAAAGAAGTCTGTGCCCCCCCTGTATGAGAGCAAAGTGTATCTACAGCAACATTTTTTTTTTTTTTTAAACTTTCCCTCCAGGGACCTGAACTTCTGAGTAAGTACGTCGGAGCCAGTGAGCAGGGAGTCCGTGATGTCTTCCAGAGGTTAGTGAACATTTAAACTCCTCCCAACAACCTGTTGCTCTCTTATTACTTTGTTGTACGTTATAATTAGTAACATCAAACATTTGTAGTATTGATAAAGTAATGACGTTTCACATAACTGGAGTATTTTCTTTTTTACTCCCTTCGATTGCTTCCTCTTTTCTCTGCTCCAGGGCACAAGCCGCCAAGCCGTGCGTCCTGTTCTTCGATGAGTTTGACTCCCTGGCCCCCAGGAGGGGCCACGACAACACAGGTGTAACCGACCGTGTGGTCAACCAGCTCCTCACCCAGCTGGATGGAGTGGAAGGACTGCAGGGTAGCGTCACACATCAGTATACTGCACGCAGTGTTATGAGTGCTTTGTAAAAACAATTTGTTTTAACAGGTGACTGATTCTGTTGGGATTTATGATGGATGCACTGAGTGTGTTAAATGTGTTTGTTTAACAAAAGTGTGTAAACAGCCATTTAAAGTTTAGTAGGGTTGGGTCCTGTGAAGTCTACTCAGCTTTTTTTCTGGCTCTAATGCCTTTGGGTGTTGGTCAAGCATGTAAGCATAGCTGATCCACATACTTAGCAGAAGGCTATACATATGTTTATTTCTGGCCATTTCATAAACAAAAGTACTTTTTATGAATGAAAGTGAAAATGAAACTCCACTTAGAAATTAAAATTAAAATGTTTTTATTATAATTGTTGTAATTTTTTTTTAAGGGAAAGACCCAAACCACCTTTAAGGGTGGCAGAAAATAATGTACATATGAGAGATGCTTTTTTTTTTTTTTCATGTGATTATGACCACTGTGTAGTCAATACAGTCTTATAGTAACGGTGAATCTACACTAGGCATGGTTGCATTGCACCATACCCGTGCACAATTGTCCTGCCTCCCCAGCTGGCTTCCACTCACACTGCACTTCAGTTTGTCTCGGCATCTCAACTCTTGCGCTCGCATGCTTTTGAAAAACACCTTTTTTTTGCAAAGCACAGTGATGATTTTATGTATTTGTGCCAGTTTTCGAAGCAGTGAACACTCCCCTTGAATTCCTTTATAGATTTCTTAATTACTTACTTAATTACTTCTGCTGGTTTTGACAGATGAGGTTTTCATTGGTGAAGCACTGATGTTCCATGCTTAGGCAGTTAGTGATCACATTTGTACTGTATCAGAGTCCCCAGAGTTCCCACCTCTTCAAGTGAACCTTCAATGGTTCACAAAGTCATGAATAATCTTATGCAGTGGTCACAGTAAATCAAATGTGCTTTGGCATGATACTGATTGCCTAGTATAAGTACACCCTAAACCTGGGGCCAGTAAATTTTGAGTATATAGTTAGTAGGAAGGGATATGGACACAGAGGCAATAGGAGGTAATTAAACCTTTTTGTGCACAAATCATGTTGGAAATATGAGCATTTTGTCTTGAAACATGCCTGCAGGGATCTTTAATTCAATTTAAATTAAATGAGAATTCTCCATGTTTGTAGGTGTGTATGTGCTTGCTGCCACCAGCCGACCAGATCTGATTGACCCGGCTCTGCTGAGACCTGGACGGCTGGACAAATCCCTCTACTGCCCTCCTCCTGACCTGGTTTGTTGGTTTTAATGAATTATTATTTAATACAACTGCACTTCTAAACTCATTCTATATGAAGCAGTCCTTAAAAGACACAAAAAAATGTTATGTTACATGGTTTTAAATCCAACTATTGTGTCAAATTTCCAGGAGTCTCGTGCGGAGATCCTGAAAGCTCTGAGTGCAGGCGTCCCCCTGGCTCCTGATGTTGACCTGGAACAGTTGGCAGCAGCGACAGAGCAGTTTACCGGGGCAGATTTGAAAGCCCTGCTCTACAACGCACAGCTGGAGGCTGTCCACAACAGCGCAGGCACCAGCCCGGCACATGTAAGTCTTAAAAGATTGTCTGATGAGCGTATTATTATGTACTAGCTTAGGCTAATAAACCAGGAAGTCAAGGAATTGTTGGTCAGTCCATTTTTAAATTATTCATAGTTCACGTTGAAGCAGTCAAGCATGTTTTTTGTCCTACAAAGCAAATTCAATTATGTTTTTTTGTATGTGTCTCAGTATGTAAGTTGCTCCAATTTCTGAATCCATTATCAGTTTCCAGCTTAATTTAAATTATCTCCAACCTTGGTGACAAGAAATATGATTGAATAACTTGCCTGAGGCAGAGTAAGCTTAAACTAATGCCAAAGTGAGCTGTAGTAGTACAGTTAAGACCCATGCTGTACACTACGAATCCTTTGTGTATATACGAACTTCTAAACCTCGCTTCCTGTGTGGCAATCAGGAGTTGACCTCTGGCTCGGAAAGCGACATGAGCCTTTCCTCCATGATCTTCCCGCCCAACCACGGCAGTGGCTCAGATGACTCGGTGGGAGAGGGAGGGTCAGGCATGGGGCTGGACCAGTCCATGGTTGTCCTGGAGCCCGGTGAGCTTCATGCAGAAGACAAACACCACCACGGCAATGTCTGGAGACTCTACTTTGGAAGTTCCTACGAGTCAGAGTTGGACAATTCACAGAGTTCAAAGCCAGTGAGCACTACCGCTATGCAGTATAAGTATAATACTACGTATACTGTAGTATTCCAGAAAGTGTTGTCACTGATCATTTTTGTCTGCTTTTCTTCCTTCAATCCTCCTCCTTTAACAGAACTCCCAGTGCGTCTCTGGACCCAGTTCCATGAGCAATGACTTCACAGGAGGATCAGTTCGTGATCCCGTTAGCTCAGTCAATCTTGCCTTCATGCCCTCCATCCAGAGGGGATATGAAGAGCTTGGCCCAGAGCAGCTGGAGCGGCTACAACAAGACATTATTAACATTAAGAACAACTACAGGAGAGCCAACGTAAGTGACAACAATAATATCTATTTGAGTATCTGAATGCTCTGGTATTCTGATGACTTTTTTTTTTCATTGTAGTTGGCTTCACCATCTATTCCATTGGGTAGTACGCTTCTGTAGAGGCAGGTCTTGTTAAACTGCTAAGAAGTTACTATCTGTATGATTATTTTGGGATTGTTTGTGTAGGGAGAGCGTGCGTTTGTGCATCCAGCCACCAAACAGCCAGGCCTGTTGCTGCGTCAGGCTCATGTAAACGCTGCCTTGGCCGTGACCAAGCCCTCCCTCAGCCAAGCCGACTGGAAGAGATACACAAAAATGTGAGTGAGCAGTGCAGATGTATTGGTGTTGATTCCTGCAGGATTCTAATGTAAATTTTGCCTTTTTTATTTTCTTCAGGTATGAAGACTTCGGTGTTTCGGGAGACAGAAAATCTGCTCATGCTGTCAAATTGAAACCTGGACAACGTGTGACCTTAGCTTGATTAAATGGTTTAATCATTTCAGTTGCATTTTGACATTGTTAATTGATACAGTGTTTATATAACATTCTTTACTGACTTGGTTGTGAATGAGACTTGAAATGACTTGAATGTAATTAATGCACATATGCACATTATAATTAGGTATAAATTATGTACTTGTTTGAATTAAAAATCTAATTTTTCTCAAACTTGTTTTTTGTAAACATCTTGGATTATTTTCTGCTCGCAGTGGAGCGCTGAGTATTATTAATATTTTGATAATTAAAGCCCTTGCTCTTCCCCACATTTTTTTTTATTATTAGCCCCCCTGCAAGCTGGGTTTAAAGCTAATGCAGGGTAGAAACTTCTTTTTCATGACAGCCATTTTGACTTTGTAACAAGAAAAGCGCAAGAGTAATTAATAACATTAATGATGACTCAGTTCCATTAAAGTGCCCAATAAGCCATGACAGTGAACCAGCAAGCACAAATGTCGGAGCATTTCCTAAGTAGATGGCAGTCATTATTAGGACACTGGTGCTTTCTCTGCAACAGCACGTCAAACTGTCTGCTGCTTTAGAGATTTACAAAAGTAATGAGAATAATTAAGGTGCAAGTTTAAGAGGTGCAATAGTTTGTTTACACCCCACACAAATGATAATACCTGTACATGAACCATGACTGTATGTGCTTTCAAAACACTCAAATACATATTTTATACTAAATTTACTGAGATCAACATTCTTTTAAATATATCACTGAATGGTTCACCCTCCATTTTATTAGGTACACCTGTTCAACTGCTTGTTATTGCAAGTATCTAATCAATACTTGTTGCTTCAAGATGACCAATTCAAAGTGAGCATCAGAAAGGGGAAAAAGGTGATTTAAGTGACTTTAAATATGGCATGGTTGTTGGAGCCAGACATGCTGGTCGGAGTATTTCAGAAACTTCTGATGTGCTGGGATTTTCCCACCGAGCCGTCCCTAGGGTTTACAGAAAATCGTCCGAAAAAGAGAAAATAACCAGTTCTCAGGGTGCAAATGTCTCGTTGATGTCAGAGGAGAATGACCGCACTGCTTCAAGCTAATAGGAAGGCAACAATAACTCAAATAACCTCTTGTTGCAAAAAAGCTATGTAAAAGAACATCTCTGAACACACAACTTATTGAAGCTTGAAACAGATGGGCTCCAGCAGCAGAAGACCACACCAGGTGGCAGTGCTGGGAGGAGGATACTGAGGCTATAATTTACTCAGGCTCACCAAAATTGGACAATAGAAGATGGTGAGAATGCTGCGTGGTCTGATGTGCTTCAATTTTTGCTGCAACATTCAGATGGCAGGGTCAGAATTTGATGTAAACAACATAAAAGGATGGATCCTGTCATGTTTCACAGGTTCAGGCTGCTGCTGCTGGTGTAATAGTGTGGGAGATATTGTGTTGGAACACCTTTGGCCCTTTAGTACTAACTGAACATTGTTTAAATGCCATGTCCATCCCGTTATGACCACAGTGTACCCATCTTCTGATGGCTGCTTCCAGCAGGACAACACACCATGCCACAAAGCTCAAATAATCTCAAACTGCTTTGAGCTAGTTTCTTGAACATAACAGTGAGTTCGCTGTACTCACACGGTCACCAGATCCAATAGAGCATCTTTGGGATGTGGTGGAACGGGAGATTCACATCACGGATGTGCAGACCACAAATCTGCAGCAATGTGATGCTATCATGCCAACATGGATCTATGTTGCAAAGAATTAAGGCAACTCAAAAGGGAAAAGGGGGTCCTACCCCAGTACTAACAAGGAGTACCTAATAAAGTGGCTGTGAGTGTATAATAATTTGCATTTTTAAGCTATTTTACTATTTTTCATTTCAATATAAAAACTATACTTTATCCATGACATTATGTAAAAGTTATGGTTCATTTTTGTTGATTTTTCTTTGGACATTTTAGTCTTTAAGTCCAATGAAGAGGGACAGAAAACTGAGAGAAACACTGGGCCATCTAGTGGCACACATCACATGGTTTAGCTGGCTACCAATCAAATCAGAGAGCAGCTGCTCACTGGATGTGTGTCCACATGCTATGAGTCCCAACCACTCAGCTGTTGGGTCACACAGACGTCATAGATTAGTATAAAAATTAGTATAAAAATAAATTGAGAAGGATTAAAGTTATGATAAATTAGAAAGGAGCAATTTGAAAGTGGAGTCTGACTGTAAACCTCAAACAATCAGCCAGAGTTAATAGTGAATGTCATCACTACTACTAGTGTCAATATAGGCTGAACTGCACTTATCGCGATATTTTAGCTGTGAGACATCAAATAATTAGGACACTGACATCCCACCAATCACCACCAATCTATCAGCAGTCTCTCTGAAGACCTTCTTTAACCCCAAACCCTTTTTTAGGTTTTAAAACACCCTGAAAATATCTTCTAATACTATAAAATGTACTGTTGTTTTCAAACAGTTCCAAAAAAAAAACTCAAGAAACACTTGAGCACTTTATGAAAGTAGGATATGATACATCTATCGAACCATAAGTCTCCCAAAGTGTACATGGCCTCTGTTTGGCTTCAACCTTCTTTTTATTACCGGTTTTAACCTTTTAGTTCCTAAAATATCTGCAGGTCCTGTATCTCAATAAGCGAAGGTTCCCACAGCACCTCAAACAGCTCACAGTCTTACCCAAATCTTCAGCCTGTTCCTCGGCTGTTGCAATAAGCCGTCTTCACAACATTTTCCTATTGAAGCGATATTCCTGCTGTCATCCTACACACAGGCACTGGCAGGTTCTGCACGGGTAAATATAGACACTCAGGGCTGATTTTGGCTTCCCTTAGTCTTGTGTCAGTCCCACACAATGCAGCATGAAAAAATGGCCCAGTGGGAGTCTCTCCACTTCATAATCAATCTGTCTCACCTGTAATGCGACAGTCATAAATCCACAAAGAAAGCACTTTTTAAATTGCACAAAGGAGAAGGAGACACAAATAGGCCTTTGACTAGAAGCATTTCATTTCGGTCTCATGGGACTTAAGGAAATAATACTGATGCCTTATTGATCATCCTGTAGGAATTTCTCTGCCTGCCAGTTCTGCAGAAGTTGCACAGCAGGGTCGGCTTAGGAGCCACGCCTATTGTGTCTTGAACAAAAGTCAGACACACAGTCAAAGTTGAACACATCTTGCACCTGGTTGTTGGATAACCCCCCCCCCCCCCCCCAATCAGACATTTGTTTCATTTGGTGCAACTTTGGGTGGCGGGTTAGGGGGCTAGCAGCGGGGAAATCCAGAAGATTTATTGGCACATCAGACAGTCACTCCCTGTAGTTGTGAGTTCATCGTCATCCATCTTTCATCCTCCCACAGCTCTTCTTTACCAAATCTCGACACAGCTGAACATATGGTGACTTTTTGTAAATTTGGGTGGAAATTATAAGAACTAGATATCCGATCACAAAAACAGGCACCCGGGGCAATGTGTACCTCATTAATTATCACTTAAAAAAAAAAAAGTTTCTTCTTCATCAGCCCCTCCTCCTCCTCCTCCTCCTCCTCCCCACTGGTGCTCCAGCTCTTCAAAGTCAATGCAAGTGATTCAAAGGGTCTGGTATACAACAAAGCACTCGTTCATTTTACAACATCAAGAGGTGTCAGCCTTCACTAAAATTAGATGCTGATCAACGCAAAGGAGAACAGGCCTTGCGTATGACAGATTTTGATGAAGCAGAAGAGAGATGATATATGAAAAATAGAACAAAAAAAAAAGATGCTGTGATGGGATTTGACTAAAATGCATAAAACGGAATAAGTGAGAGGCGGAGATGACAGATGAGTGTGGGACCATTTTAGCTCTGTTAGGCTTTGTTTCTTCTTGACAGGTACATTTTCTGGCAGGGATATGACTGCAAGGTGCAAGAAAAAGTAGGGCATTTTTATGAATACATACACACCATTGTTCTGTAGCTGTTAAAGCTTCAGTAATTAGAAGACAAGTTCAGTGTGGAACTGAGGAAAAACTCATTTAGCATCATAAATAGCACTGAATCTAATTTCCTAAGGGAGTTTGGTTTCTGATGCCAGGAATGAACTTGAATTGCACTGCATGAGCCCCCCCCCCCCAAAACAAACAAACAAACAAACAAACAACATAATCAAATAAAAAACAAAACAAACAAACAAAAACAGAATTCCACCAATCCAGTGAAGCTTCCTCAACACACACTCTAGATTTTGTGGTAAGATTGTTTTATCATCTGCCTCATCCTGGCTGTGGTCATAAACCATTTCAGCTGTTGCAATTAGTGATACACATTAACTTAGCTTCTTCTAATTTACAGCAGTTTCCCAGTGATTCAGGGCGAGCACATCTTGGCAGACTCCACCTCTGGCTCTATTAGACGCACATTGTGAAACGCTTGCAAATGCCGACTGACTGCAGAACTCTGTGAAGAGCTCTTCAATCAATCACCATAATCAGCCAGCGTTGTCGTCAAGACCACCTAACCCAAGACCGAGACAAGACCAAGACTTTTAGGGTCCAAGACCGAGTCGAGACCGAGACCAAGGGAGGGCGAGACCGAGACAAGACCAAGACCGGTGCCCCACTTTACATGACACAGTAAAATGTGAAACATGATCAAAATCACTTCTCAAATTGTTGTGAAATATCCACATTCTCATAAAACACCTAGATATTAAACACTCAGAGCCGAAATAATTATAACCATCTTTATTTAATACTCCTGGGTGACTTCCATCTTTTATCACAGAATGTAAAACAGTTATTCATAGACATATGTAACTGACATATGTTACATACACAGTCCTAAAATATATATATATATATATATATATATATAAATATTAAATATATATAAAATAACTGATAGCTGCAACTGTACATACCATACATACTGTACATAGATACGGTACATATTGTACATTGCTACTGTACATACCGTAAATAGCTACCGTACAGAGCTACCATACGTACTGTGATGTTTTATGCATGTGTGATGCAATTTGTTTTTGGATATGCACTTTGAACCCCCCCCCCCCCCCCAAGGTGGATTGTAATGCCTTTTCCCTCGTCTTTTTACACCAACTCCTTCTACAAGTACTTTCAAACTATACTCCTAAAAAAAAAAAAAAAAAAAAAAATTAAAGGAACACATTGAAAACACATCAGATCTCAATGGGGAAAAAAAATCATGCTTGATAGCTATGCTGATAGGGACTGGGTAATGTGTTAGAACTGAAAGGATGCCACATTGTTTGATGGAAATGGAAATTATCAACCTACAGAGGGCTGAATTCAAAAACACCCTGAAAATCAAAGTGAAAAAATGATACAGCAGGCTAGTCCAGTTTTATGAAAACTCATTGCATCAACTCAAAATGGTACTCAGTAGTTTGTATGGTTCCGTGCTTGTATGCATGTCTGACAATCTCGGTGCATGCTCCTAATGAGATGATGGATGGTGTCCTGGGGGATTTCCTCCCAGATCTGGACCAGGGTATCACTGAGCTCCTGGACAGTCTAGGCACAACCTGGTGGCATCAGACGGACCGAAACATAATGTCTCAGAGGTGTCAGTTCGTTCATCCTCCAGCAACTGCCTGTATACTCTCACAACATGAGGCCACATTGTCATGCATCAAGAAGAACCCAGGACCCACTGCACCAGTATAGGGTTTGATAATGAGTTCAAGGATTTTATCCTGACACCTAATGGCAGTCAGGGTACCGATGCCTAGCCTGTAGAGGTCTGTGCATGCATTGCTGGATGGATATGCCTCCCCAGACCATCACTGACCCACCACCAAACCGGTCATGCTGAATTATGATACAGGCAGCATAATGTTCTCCACGGCTTCTTCAGACCTTTTCACGTGTGTCACATGTGCTCAGGGTGAACCTGGTCTCATCTGTGAAAGGCACAGGGCACCAGTGGTGAACCTGCCAATTCTGGTATCCTGTGCCTAATGCCAGTTGGGCTCCATGGTGCTGGGCAGTGAGCACAGGACTTATTAGAGGCACCCCTCAGGCCACCCTCATGAAGTCTGTTTCTGATTGTTATTTTTGTAGGGCTCTGGCAGTGCTCATTCTGTTCCTCCTTGCACGAAGAACAGAAACCAGTCCTGCCGATGGGTTAAGGACCTTCTACGACCCTGTCCAGCTCTGCTAGAGTAACTGTCTCTCTCCTGGAATCTCCTCCATGCTCTTGAGACTGTGCTGGGAGGCACGGTAAACCTTCTGGCAATGGCACATATTGATGTGCCATCCTGGAACCTGGAACCTCTGTAGAGTCTAAGTATGGCCAGTAGTGACACTGACCCTAGCCAAATGCAAAACTAGTGAAAAACCAGCCAGAAAGAGGGAAAAAATATCAGTGGCCTCCACCTGTAAAACCATTCCTGTTTTGGGGGTCGTCTCATTGTTGCCCCTCTAGTGCACCTGTTGTTAATTTCATCAGCACCAAAGCAGCTGGAACTGATTAACAACCCCCTCTGCTCTATAACTGACCAGATCAATATCCCAGAAGTTTAACTGACTTGATTACTCTTATTTAAAATGTGTTCTCTTAATTGTTTGAGCAGAATAATTATTGCCTGCATCACATTGTGAGGCTAGAGAAAATGACGCCGTCGTCCTACCACAGTACTACGTATTTTAATTTAGATTAAACATGTTTGTAAAACTATTGTGATTTTAAGAAAAGCTATTAATCAATAAATGTATCCAGACTCAGCTCCTCAAAAGGATCCAATCATAGAAATTGCAGCTTCCAGGACATTTCATTCTGCTCCCTATGGACTGAAAATTGTTCCCCTTAGGTCAGGTGAATAATAACATACAAGGGAAATGGATCTGTCCTCGCGCTCATCGATGGCATCAATGCAGCAGAGCTGCCCTATTGTTTCTGATGGCTCCAGATTGGACAAACATCTAAAGAAATGAGAAACTCAGTGAGCGCAAGCTGAGAAAACAAGTCAATACAAATGATGAGCAAGAGAACTTGGAATCACTCTCATGTTTTTTTTCCTCTGCCCGTTAGCTGCTATTTTAGCACCATTAGATTTGTGATTTACTCGAGTAAGACGACGTTTTGTCAATACCACCCTTAGGGAGAGACTGAACTATGGCAGCGCATTCGATAATAAAAGTATAGTTTCTTTGTTTGTATTGGTTTCACCCTTAATCCTACTTTGAAGACATTTTGGTGATGTGGTAAGAAATCTCTAAAAGGTACAAAGCTTCCTGACCCCAAGTCTGATACTGCAATGGAAATAGAAGCAGGACAACAGCAACAAGCAGCACGGGGCCAATTCGAACTCAGAGTTTAAAGGATTAGTTCAACCGTATCACGCACAAAGACATTTCCCAAAGAGAAATTTACTGAGATGTTGAGCTATCTCTAGCTGGCGAATCTGCTGCTGAAAGGAATGTTACATAAATAAAACCAGAACCGCGAGAGAACGCGCCGTGGATGATCTGCAGGCTTCAGCTGCAACCGTTTTGTTTGCCAGTTTGTCTGGGCTGACCCTTAAATGATATCAAGTGGATGCCAATGAGTGCAGAAGGGGCATGAGTTTGCCATCCTAACTTGTCTGATATCCTGCTGTGGAAGTGTGCATGCGCATGCAATCAGTTCCAGCCTTAATCTGATTTGATTAGTGTGTCCTGCTGGATGAGGAGACGAGATACACCCTGCTGGCTGCGGCCCTCAGGCTGCTGTCTCACTCTCTGCATGAAGTCTCCAAGAACTTGTAATGAGGCCAGCCAAGTCCTTTTCCCCCTGCTTGTCGCAGACGAGTTTGCATGGAAAAATAAACACACGCAACACTCTCGTGTACACAAACACTGAAGCACATAGTGTAACTTATAGAAAAAAAAACATGGATTTTCAGCATATAGAAATAAAAACCTCACAGATCTGCAGTTGAGTATTAATCCAAAAAAATATTGACCACTATATCTGTAAGTACCTCAGTAGGAAACATTGCAGTATGACGCAGTGACACATCACTATTTCTCAGTCCCATTCAGCTGCTACTGTTCCTGCAACCCACTTTGCAACCCACACCCACCGCAGCTCCCACATTTCAGGCCCTTTCTAACTTAATCATCATCAAATCTACAGTCACAGATGCCTGCTGTGTTCTTTGAGGGGGTCTTGCTGCTGCCCACCCTGTGTGTACATGGAAGAATAGAAATGTGTGCTCTTGCCACCTCAGGCTTTCCAAGTACATGCACGGAAGGGCAGGGAGGTCCCAGAACAGAGACATACCACCAAATTACAGTTACAGCAGATGGAATAGCAGTTGCACTTTTGACTTAAGTGGTCCTGACAGAACAGCAGGCATGTGGTGCCTTTTACTTCTGTAGCCTACATTAGACAGTTATTGTCAGTACTTTAATCTGATTCTCTCACGTAGCAGACTGTAATTTTCTATACAACCAAATTTGCATTTAGCTCATTTTCATTCCTCATCTGTTGTACTTCAGGAACGCATGCGGAAGCATTATTAAATCACCTACCCTCCAGCACTGGAAATAAGACTGTTTGATTTTTTTTTTTTTTAAATGTAGAAAATAGAAACGATTTAACTAACCCAATTTAAAATCATACGGGGAGACATATTAAAAAGGTGTACGTGACTGTGGCTCAGGGGGTGGAGCAGGTCATCTACTAATTGGAAGGTGGGTGGTTCGATCCCTGGCCGCTCCAGTCTGCATGCCAAAATATCCTTGGGCCCTGGGTTGCTCCTGATTTGCTCACTGGAGCGTGAATGCTAGATAGAAAGCACAGATGTAGGAAAAAGTGCTTGTGTGAATGAGACATGTTGTAAAAAGCACTTTGAGTGCTCAAGCAGAGTAGAAAAGTGCTGTATTAGAGCCAGTCCATTTACCATAAAATCCAAGATGCAGTCATGCAGATTTGGGATTGTAGGATTGTCAGTGTTTCATATGTGAACCATATCTCACACTAGCAGATATATTTAGAGAATAACAACAGCAACAGTTAATAAACACATTAAGTTTAGGGTTTCGGTATTCCTCTAATGAGTACCTACCAGACATGCATGAAGAACATCAGCTCTACTGAGTAATCCACTCTACCAGACTGGTTCTTCTCTCTCACACACACACGGCACATCACAGCTTCCCCTCCCAGGAATGGAGCCATTTAACTGTGACAGTTCAAATAACTGCACGCTGCGTGTGAGTGAGAGACACTGTGACTGAAATGAAGATTGGGTGGGAGGAAAGAGGTGGAATATTTTCTTCTTTGCTCAAGAGAGTGTGAGACAGATGCTGTTAGGCACTGACTTACATTTCTAATGAGCACAGGGCATCGGTATCCATTAGTGTGAGAACAATCTTCGCCTAAAGTCGGAGCTCAGTGGAGGCTCCTGGGCTGGGTGGCAGATAGAGCCGTCAAGCAGGAAATGGTGTCACACACTAAGGAGTAGGGAGCAGTCATGACCTCTGTGTAGGGAAATAAACATCCTGTGACACAGCCAGGCATGTAATGGGAAAACCCAAACACCAAAACCAGGGGCGCATGCACAAAGGCAAACTGAGATTAAATATTGAGTTTAAAAACAAAGGCTGGTGCTTAGTAGTTGATGAATTTCACTGATGTTTTTTTTTTTTTTTATAAATATTTAAGGATTTTCCAGTGACTGATCTGAAAGTAATATAAGTTTGGAATTCATTTGAGTCAATAACTAGAGCTATTTAGCTGTGAACCAAAATATTAACTTTTTAAATATCCCTTTCTACTGCGTTCCACACAAAACTCTATTTCAAAGTAAAAGGGCAGATTCATAAAGTGGAAATATTGCTTTAATAAAGGCAATATTTTCTGTGAGGGAAATTCCTGTCCTGAAAGTGGCACAGCATAAAATGTCACACTTTATGTTGCTTTGACGGGAGCTGCAGCAGCTTCTGCACCTGCAATCGGAGCCGGACAGAAGGAGATGAACCTGCGGTTTCTGCAGGAGGTGTATGTGGTGGGAAGGTGGAGAAACTCTGCAACTCAGCATGACAATTTTCACCCACCTGAATGCAAGGTGTGTGATGAGGAGCACCATCAGCGACCAGCTAATTATTTCTCGAGTATTTCTCTTTGTTTCTTCAGACTGTGCTGTTTATGCATCCTTGTGCAAAAGCTTAAAGTGTAAAAATGCAGGTATTTATGGTTGAATCCTTTATTTTCTTCAAACTAGATTACTTTTTTTTTTTTTTGTTGAATTTTTATAGTTAGTCAAGATGATCCCACACTGCTTCAAGGTCCGGGCTCTGGGGAGACCAGTCAATAACTGATAGCATTTCGTTGTGTGTTTTTCTACACGGATATGCTTTTCCTGCATCAGCAATGTGTTTGGGATCATCATCGTGCTGGAAAATGAAGTCATCACCAATCAGATGCTTTCCGGATGGAATTGCATGGTGGATCATGGTGGACAATGCATTTTTACATTCATAATTCCATCAGTTTTGGCCAGATCTCCACCGGCTGAAATGCAGCTCAAAACCACGGCGGAGCCTCCCACTGTTTTACAGATGGCTGCAGACACTGTTGTACCTCTCCCCTGACCTCCTTTGTACATACTCATGATTTTAACCACAAAATTCAAATTTCGATTAATCACTCCATAAGACCTGTTGACACTGATTTTCAGTCCAGTTCTTGTGTAATGTGCCATACCTCACCCTGTTCTCCCCGTTTCCCTTCCTTGAATGGCTTCTTGACAGCCACCCTTCCACTGAGACCATTTCTGATGAGGCTTCAGTGAACAGTAGATGGATCGGCTGAAGGTCCAGATGCATCCATCAGGTCCTTTGTCAGGTCTCTGCTGGGATTTTTATTTTCTATTTCTAAAGAACATGACTTTCAGATACTATTCATCTGCTGTAGGGTGGTTTTTTTTTTTAGACCTGCCATTTCTTTTGTCCTTCACTTGTCCAGTGAAGGACAAACTGCACACCATGCTGAATCACACAACCTGCGGGAATCACCTTGTTGGTGCAAAAATACTACTTTATACCTGTCAGACTGTTTTATCTTTAGCATTCTTCATAAATTCAACTGAAGGAATGGGAAATTATGTCGCTAGTAACAAAACGTCTAAAGATACAATTTAAAATTGGTTCTTCGCTAAGTTGCCTGTCATGTGTAGACACAACACTGGTTCATCCCTTGAGTTAGGTGCCTTTTTTATGCTTGAATGATTCATCAGATCAGTATTATGTGGCTTAGCAAACAAAAAGGACATTCCTTTGAAAATGGTCAGTTACAAGGACTGGACTGAAAATGAGTGAAAAAAGCAGCCAATGTCCGAAGAAAAACTGACGGTCCCCCAGGAAGCCTGGGGAACGATTGCTCAAGATCACTGTAAAAATTACAAGAACGTCTGGGTCCTTGGAAGCAAAATAAAAAGACTCAAAGCACTGTGTGCTGTCTCATAACCTACAAAGTGTGGCAACTTCTTTTAAAACTGTTCTGTGTCAGTGTAGCTTTGTTTGACACTGATGATCTTAAAGAGTGAATCCAGATGCAGAGCGGCACAAAAACGTCTTCACATGCCTGTGAAGTGAACACTGTGCCAACATGTGATTAGATCAGATAATACCGAAGGACTTTAATTAGTGTTTTAGTTAACTGTGTCTCATCTGTTAAAAAGAGATCGCTTCCAGGACAATTACAGTCCTAATTATCACTGTATGTCTTTAATTGTTAAAAGTAAGTCTTTGCACAGAAGTCTGAGTGACAAATCAGCACAAATGACTCAATACACAGTGGAACCCAACAGTGGAACCCAACAAAATGTTTGATTATTACCGCTTTTCATCAAGAATAATGTCTTGGACACTTGAGTTTGTGCTTTGTGAACGAATAGAGGCACAGAGCAAACTGGTTACACTTCTTAAATCTTTAATGTAAACAGCAGTTTTGAGGGGCTTTGAAAAATCCTAAAGGAAAAAAAAAATCTGAAGGTATTAAATAGGAAGGGGCAAAATATATAAATCATACTAGAAATAACAACCATGATCTGCTTTTAAATAAAAAAAAAAAAACAAACTCTCAATTTTGTGGCCATATAGTCTTGAACATAAAAATTGTCAACTTCCCTTGACCAAATACTAATTTACGTTTTGCAATGCTAACTACCTGGCACTCAGAAGTTTTTATTTTATTATTTTTTTTAAGGGGAAAAAAAAAATCACTAAATTATAATCATTTTAGAAATGATAAACAAAATAAAGCTCAAATATTGCTTAGGAATGTTGTGTACAGCAGTCTTTACAACAAGAGACTCAACTGAATGGGAGACAAGTGTGTGTTTACACAATGGTGGCGCTTTTACAGTTGTTCTATGGCAAAGCCACTGTGTAGGTGTGCACAATAAGCAATAAGCAGTGGTGGGATAATTACATTAATAGTTCAAAAGAGGCTTTTTACTGCAGTACAGTGCCTGGATTTCAAGGATTGACTTATTCTAACAGTCTCTATTACATGTGAAGCAGGGCAGAGTAGACAGAAGACACTATTTTAAAAAAAAAAAGTATTGATCTTAAAATGTAATTCAGCCCCTTGGGAAACACTTAGCTGCCACAAATGGCCTACTGTAAATGGGAATGTGACAGGAAATACTACTGGGAAGTTGACAACCCCGTCATCTTTCCCCACTCCTGAACCACCGGTCTTGATCCCTACAGCCATCACCCCTCCTGACAAAAGCCCTGAGGAAAAATAAAAACATAAAGCGGGACAACAAGGAAGGTGAATTTCTAAGCTTTTGCCTACAACAATCTTGAAGCAAAATGACAGTGAGCGCCTCAGCCAAGAAGAAGAAAAGGTGAATGCTTTCAAACACCAGACACTGGAGGAGAGTGGAGGAGGAGAAGACGTGGGACGACCAACAACAGGCCAAACAAACACTTCCTGGTTTCTCTTTTCCATGGCAACATGATGACTCTGCATCGACCCCAAAGTCCCTCAAGTGCAACAGTTAATATTAATACGCACCATTTTTCTCCCATATAAACATCTAGCAAGAAGCAAGAGGAAAATAGTTCAAGAGATTCAAATCCTTTTTTTTCTCTTTCAATCACAGTTCATTTTTTTTTTATATTATGTGTTGTTTTTTTTAATTATTTATTCTTGTTCCAGTTTATAAGAAAAGGGGATTGGTCCAGTGAATACAGTAGGTTCAGGGTTTGTACGGGCTTGTACAGCTAGTTACAGTCGTAAACAAAGTCATAGTTGCTAGGTTCTTTGGGAATCGGGGGCGGGGCCTCCGGAATCTGGATGTTCTCTAGATCCAAGAGGCGAAGCTTCATCTCCATGGAGAGCAGGGTGTCCATGTCAGATTTGGTGTATTCACTGGTCATCTCCTTACCCAGAAGGGCATTCAGACCATCTGTCCACACACAGTACTGCGGAGAGATGAGCAGAAGCTCATTAATGATAATAATAATTATTATTATAATAAAAAAGTACGGCACAAAGAAATTACAGTTGCAGACAAAACCTCTAAAATCTCCTCTCCAAGCCAGGAGGACCAGAAAGGGGACACCTTCAAAAAAGGACAAAAACACCCCACATATCCCAGCACAGTGAAATATCCTCAGTCCTCAGGCATTAGACCTTTGTTTACCATCAGTCATCTTTGACCCAGATCTCTCGGGGGG
>JAVDPK010000987.1:644973-655881 GCA_034780415.1 Cichlasoma orientale | reverse complement strand
CACGCTCCCCAAACAGCATCAGTTATTTATAAGCAGAGCTGTTTTAATGTCTTTTGGGACAAACTAAAGTTGAGTCAAGTAAACTGGGGCAAGCTATTGTCAAGTCTAAATAAAGTTTATTCCAAGCTAACGACAAATAGGCTGGTGCAATATCAACACCGTCATTGTTTCACCTGCACCGTTCACACAGTGTTAGTTACGCTTTACATGTCAGAATACACGGTCCGGTGAACAGTGCTCTCAGTTTACCTACACACATAAAGAAATATAGATGAAGAGTAGACACACACACTTACACACACATACATATATGGATGAGTTCTATAAACTGTTAACAATAACATACAAACGCAGCTGTTGAGGATTATTGACAGTACTTCCAACACTCGTGGTAAAAATAATGTCAATTCTAAGGTTACGTATCAGGACATGATAAAAAAAAAAATCTTGTCTTTATTAGGTTTCAAAATGATCTAAATACAATCTCAGATAAACAACAACACACATGATATATTACACTGTGTCATTATTAATTTAATAAAAGCTAAGCCAAAATGAAGAAGCAGTGTATGAAAAACTAAGCACGATCCCACGATTCAGTGAACCACCTTTAGCAGTAATAACTTGAATAGTTTTCTGTAGAACTTTTTCAGTATCTCACATTGTTGAGACTGAGGCGTTTTGGCCAACTCGTCTTCACTGCGTCGCTTCAGTTCATTTAGGTTTGCAGGCTTATATTTATGCACAGCTCAGCTCCAACCACAGCATTTGAGGCAGGTTGAGGTCTCGACTTTGCGACACCTTGGCCTAATAACCCATCCCAGACTCTTTCTCTAAGATCATTACTGATGACCTTCCTCATTGGCATTGTGTTAACACACACCACAATGCTCCAGACCAGCAAACGGCCACAACTTCTGCTTTTACAGAGGTGCTCACACTTAGTGATGATCAGTTAATGAAGTGCATTTGATTAGCAGCACATGGCTGCTCCTGACCCTCTTAATTCCTATGGAAGCAGTGAAAGTGTACTTAGTCTTTCACGCACTGCTTCTGCATCTTCTGTATCTCATAAATACACAACACAATACAAAACACTCTTTTGTTGATAAAACTTCAAAGGCAATCAAATCTGTCATGTCAAAAGGTCCTTATTTTGGTGACATAAGCCTGAAGTCGTTAGGATACAGCTTTGGTCTTTTTACTTATTTTTCCAATGCAGTTAACACTACCTCACCTTCTCTAATTAAATATCTGCCCATAAAGCTTAATGAATTGAACTACTGGGAAACATTCATTTCCTCCACTATCTGTGTGCCAGTTCTACACTTGCATAAACTATGCATAGGGTCTCTTTGTGCAGTCGCACATGTTCATTCTGTCTGACACCGTCAACAACTGCAGGGTCGGCTTACCTCATGCTTGTCAGGAGCGATAAAATTTAAGTATTCGTCCGACTCATAGAGGACAGAGAAGGCCAGCTCTAACACCTCCTGCAGAGAGGACAGAGTGAAAAGCGGAGGGAGAAAGTGAGGTAGAGAAAATGGTGCAAGAGTGGAGGAGGTGGGAGGGATAAAGGTAGAAGAGAAAAAAAGGATGCAAGAGAAAAAAAGAAAAAATAACAGGTGAGATTTACACCACAATGCTGTCATACTAGTCCAATCCTCTTCTCCTCCTCATCTCATCACCATCTGTTATATCAGCTGCACGTTAACTCGTCCGGCACCAGTGAGATATATGGAGATATATGTGGGGGGGTTAGAATGGGGAGGGGGGGGGGCATTCACTTTTGTCTGTTGCAGGAAATAAACTGAACAGAGTACGAGGAAAGCTTAGGGACAGAGCCAGATTTGTATATATATGCAAGTAATTTATTAAACGTGTGCTTGCAATGTGTGTGAAATTAGCATCTGGTTTACTAAGGCAGCAGGGATTAGTCAGTCCGAGACTGAGCCTGGCGCTGGGAGAGCTTAAAAGAATCTGTGGTCAGATTTGACTCAGAGGGGGAAAAAAACATGAAGCAGTGCTGAGAACAATTCTCTGTACTCTGTGCAGCTGCTTTAAGCTATACGCTCACACAGCGACCATCTAAAAGGGCCGCCGTTAAGCAGGAATACAAATTATTACCATATTTACCATCTTAATTAAGTGTGTTAGCCACTTATAGGTAAAGAACCTATTACAATTACTGCACACAGCGAGCAGCTGACGGGAATGTGACTGTTTTTTTTTTTTTTTGGGTAACGTATATCAAGTTATTCCCGTGCACATTGTCTCGACACTTTATGAAACGGTTGTTGAGTATTTCAGCGGTAAAAAGGCTGAAATCCTAAAAATGTGGTGGATGCAGGTGATAACTCCTGAACGTTTGTACATGAAATTAGTGTTTTAACCACAGTAAATGAACAGCGCTGCTAGTTTTTCAAGTTTATGCCCTCAAAGCTAATGCTTCTCTTTATTTTCTGGTGCAATTAAGAGACAGATCGTGTTCATTTGTTACTGCTCTCTTTTTCTTTTTATGAACTTATTAAGTGCATGCACCTTTTAGTGGTGCTGCAGCTGTCTTTTTGGTAATGGGTTAATTTAATTTCCTCTTTCCCACAGCAGCTTTTTAAAAAAATATATACTGCACAAATGTGCACTTGCCTTTTAGATACAGAGAACCCCCCCCCCCCCACACACACACACGAATTGGACCCATCATAAATTGCTTAAACATTATTGAAATACGGCAAAGCATGCAATCATTCACACTTATCATATATCCTCCAATAGTTTGTGTGACGCTGCATGTAAAGCTGAAAGGCGCGCTTCAGAAATGAGATGGCTAATGGCAGCACAGATGACAGGTGTCCCTTTGATTGAAATAACACACATCTTAAGGTAAAGGAGGTGTTTGAAACAAGGGAAACATGGCCCTCAATACATCCACGTTAGAGACATATGGAATAAGAAGTCCTTGCTATATATCTGGAAGAATTTGAGAGATAATATGGAAACACTTCACGGGCCTCTATTCTCCCACTGTCCCACAAACGGTGCACATGCCAGCTCTGCTCTCAAGTCTGCAGGGGTGACTTTGGCTGGTCTTCTAACAGTGAGTAATGAAATGTGCTTATGTTCTCATTCAAAAGGCTGGGACAGGCCTGCTAGACAGCCCGCAGACCCCCCTCAGGTCATTCTCCTAGACCTGCGCTTATCGACAAGGTAATAAAGGAGACAAAGCAGGGAGGAGGCGTGCTCCTTTGTCTTCAAGGCTATTTATCCAAGATCCAATATATCAGAGTCCCGTGGGTGGGGGCCGAAGGTTTGCAGAGGAAAAGTACGAACGAGGAAGGGCTGATGTGTACACAGATGCAGACAAGATGGCTCTTTCATCCTGGTTAAGGCGCCGCAGAGGGCATGCCCAAATGTTACTCTCGTACCTTAACAGTGAAGAAAAGATGCCAGCAGGGTTTTGTCGTATGCAACTAACGAAGTATTCAGTGATGTATTCCTGCACGAGGCCGCTAATGGATACGTCTCTCTGTGCAGAGCACTGAGACGCACATTATTGTGTTATTTCCCAAAGCAAAATTATGTAACTGACATCCTCGTTATGCAACTCTCATGTACACAGAAACTCTCTCGCCTGGTTACACGCCCACCTGCCCACACATATGCACATGCATGTATATGCACGCGCACGCACGGACACACACACACACACACACACACACACACACACACACACACACACACACACACACACACACCTTATTTTGCTTCAGGGCTCCCTTTTCCTTCATGTGAGGACAGTCTTTGCCAGTGATAACAGCTTTGATATCAGCCACAGGCACTGCAGAGGGGACAGAAGTGAGTTTACAACAACAACGACAACAACATCATCATCATCCCCTTGACAACTGTCTCATCCCATATGGGTGCTTGTTTTTTTTTTATTCCAAGTGATTAAAACTTAAAATTCTCCCCAAATCTGTCACTGTGCAAGCCCCACGAGTAAAACCGATGTTAACACTGTCTGTAAAAAGCCAACTGTTCGTGTCGGTGATTGCTGCTCGTCTCTGTGTTCAGCAAGGCATACATATTTGCAAGGAATACACAGCTGAATACACATAAATATTGGCCTCTAGAAGTCATTGGAAGTGCAGCTAAATAGAAATTGCGCTAAAATACTGGGTAAAAACTCAAGTTTCACTTGACACTCACGTTTGTCCTGTAAAGAGTCGTGGGGCACCTCGCCTTGAGGGCTCTCCTCCAGATCTCCGTAGTGCAGGACTTTATGATTCGGGGACAGACGGCAGTACCAAAACTTATCTAGAACAAATGATGAGAAAGAGAGGGAGACAGAAGGGAGTAAGAAGCAGATTTAGAGGTGTTATGAAATAAGCAGCGGCTGGCAAAGGCATCACACGGGTATGGATTTGCATGACTCATCAACAGGAGAGAAAATTAGCATGGCAAAAAATATGTGTCAAAAAATAAAACAGCCTTGAGGAAAATCCACAGATGGGCAATGATGATCTCCACGAGGGGGGGGGGGGGGGAACTGGATGGGCAACAACAAAACCGTTGGCCTTCATCACTGAGCAATGACTCAACAGCAGAAAACACGCTCAATTCAAGATCACAAAAGGACATCCAGGTTTTTTTTCCTCTCGCTCAAAATGCTCAAAAGAGCATGGAACCTTAACTGTGACCTGATTAAACAGATCCAAGTGTGTATCGGGTCCTTAGCAGAGGAACAGGATCCAAGCTACTTTTCTGCCCACTGGATATGTGAAGATTGAGGAAATGTAATGAAAAATATGACAGTGTTTTAATATCATAGTATCGAAGTCCTTATTTTGAAAGTTGTTCATATCCAACATTGCTGAGGCTGTCAAAGATAAGAAACCAACTATATCAATTATAAGCTACAGGAAAAATATTATCTGATTATTTTAAAAAAAAAGAAAAAAAAAAAGGAATGTGGCCGAAAATTAAGTGAAGTGCAAAGAACGCCACAAGCTGATCTGGATTTAGTGTACACATGCTGCAGAAAATGAACTTAAAGGTGACATCATTTAAACAAGGCCTCATTAAGACGACCCTTCGCATTTGTTTTTCTCGTGGCTGCTGTCCTGAGTCCCCGCAGTGTCAGCCCCAGTTGTGTCTGTTAAGTGCTGGTGATTGTCTCCATCGCCAGCCTCTGCCTCCAGACTGGTGTTCGTTGGCTATTTCCTGGCGGGCATCGAGCTGTGCTGGCATTGAGCGAGCACGGACTGGGGGAGCTCTGCCTGGTGTGTGCACAGTCCAAATCCTAATTGCTGAAAATAGACAGTCGGTGGTGCCAGGCTGGTGGTTTGAGTGGCACCAGTCCACGGGGAGCTGATAGAGATCTGCGCGGTGGCTGTGAGGGGACGGGAGGCTCAAAACTGCTCGTCTTAAATGATAGGGTGTGTCTATACAACAGCGTATGCTCTTCTTTTGGCTTAGAGATGCTGTCTTTGATCTGAGACTTATCTCCTCTATCACTTGTAACAATCACTGATTCAGCAACCAGAACATTGGTGAATGATGAGATATAACAGAATTAGGTCAAATCTGAAAGTTTACTTTTGCTTTAAAGCAACATTTACACAAAGTACATTTTTTCCTGCAACTCAAGTGCTGCTGCATGCAGGATCCTGGACCTAAGACAGCACAAACAGCACTCTTTCAAACTTTAAAGAGCCATCAAGCTGACCTTTTAAAAAGAAGCATTTTCTTGTAATGGGCAGCATGGGGAGTAGAGAGAGGATTCAAATGCACTAAAGTCAGTTTAATTAATATTTGATGTTGGGACTTGAGTCCTTGCAGGCTGGGGGGTGGGGGTGGGGGCTTACTATATGTATAAAAACACATATGCCAGCATACAAAGCGTTAACAAGGTAATACCTGGGAAAATCTGTCTAAGAAATACATCAAAAATAATGGAAAAAAATCTGATATTAGCCATTATCGCTTACACACGTTAGCTTTGCTGTGGCACTGCTTAAATGCACAGTATATTAAACTTTTTATAGGGTTTCTGTTGAGCTTGGATAAGCTCTGCAAGAAGAACAGTTTCTCACATTTCAGTGCATGGACATCCTCTCAGTACCAGCATGAGAACAAAGCCTCAGCTCAGAGTGGGGGGGGGGGGGTGGTAGTGGGAAGAGAGATAGGGGCAAGATGGATTAATGAAAGCAGAAGCAAATACAGAGCGTATAAATTCACACGTGCACAAGACGGATATAAAGCAAGCCAGAGAAAGACAGTGAGGAATGGGGTTGCAGGAGCGTTGTGGATAAACAGCATCTCCTCAGAGGCGATATCAGCTACAGCTAGCTTGTAGCAGGCAGATGACTTGGCTACAGTTAGCATGCTGTTGCAGCGGATTAAAGCCAGTGTAACCCCACAGGCTTGCATGCTCACATCAGATCCAGCAGGGCTCATAAATAGCTTTATACACTGAGTGCAGTTCAAGCACTGCAAAAGGGCCAGTGTGCTTTCCTTATGTATAGGACTCACATGGCTGCGTGCGTGTGGATGTGCTCTCAATTCCTTTGAGAAGCTTTCTAGGATCTCTGTGAGGTAACGACCACGATATGGTAATATGATCTCATTCACAGCACGCTGCTGCGCAAAAGCCAGACAAGCATAAATCAGTCGGCTACAAGCGGCGAAGAAGATCAGATACTTAATCTGGCTGACGGTTTCCACCTGAACATCTGTCTTGAATAATCTTTTTAACTCAATTGTCTTTTTATCCACTCCGTTTCTGTCGTCCGGCTATGACAACATCTGGATGACAGCTGCCAAGATGAATTCATCAGCGATCAGGCTTTACAATGCCAGGATAAATTGGTGCATGGGGGGGCACCAGGTCTAACCTCAGCTTGATTTGACTTATTGAAAAGTACAGTTCCTACAGGGTAGCTTCTGACAGCAATGCAATAACAGCAAACCAAGCCGCATCCTAAGCTTGTCACTGGGCTTTTTGTGATTTAATGTATTTGTAGAAGCAAAAGTGTCAGAGAGGGGTTATGGAAAGCACAAGGGGGAGGACAGAAGGGCGGAGGGATGAGGTCTCGAGCAGATTAAATCCTCTGTCAGTGAAGAGCGGTATTTTACCTGCTACTCCTCTCTTTCCCTCTCTCTTACTTTCTCTCTCGTGACAGAGAGTGTGAAATACGATATTAGGTGGAATGATTTGAATACACTCGTATGCACGCAGGCTGCTGGATTTTCAATTTTTATTCCTTTTGCTCTTCTCTCCATTGTGCCGCTTTAAATGGGAGCATCCTAATATCTCCTGAACAACACACACAGAATTTCGGGCTCATGTTATTCTCTAAAGGTAATACACTGCCTTGCCATTTTCACCACATTCTCTGTAGTGTAGAGCTGAGGATTATCACAGTCATCTCTCATTCTTTCAATTCTCTCCTCAAAGCTTTCCTTAAAACTCGTTTGAATGACTGCAAACAGAAGTGTGTTTACAGCGCTTTCGGCTTTATGCATCTTTGCATTTGTTTGCACGCCCTCTCTCTCTGCATGTGCCGGGGCAAACGGATATGGAAGCCGGTGTGCGTGCACCTCAAGACACGCACACGTGCACCGCTTTTCTGTATGCAGCGAGAGAAGCAGAGTTTCACTATATGTCAGCCTCAAAGGCTCAGAGAGCCAGAAAACTTCTGAGTGATCATGACAGCAGATGCACAGCAGTCCAGAGCTTCAAAGATCCCCTCAGATAAAATATCTCCTGTGGTGTCTTCATACGGAAAAGAGAATAAGGCGATGATGACAAAGAACAGAAGGAGACAAAGGAGAAAACAGAAGTAGATCTTTTGTGGACAGAGCAGACATGACTATGAATTCTGATGCCTATGACCTGAAGTCAGGTTTGTATGCTAGCAAATACATACTTGTTTTTATGTGTGTGTGTGAGTGTGTATACTGTGCCTCACCTTGCCTCCTGCGACTACTGATTTTCCTGAAGCAAGTGCCCTCACACAACCTGTTGAGCCTCTGTTGTTTGATCAGTTCCATGATCTCTGGCTGGATCTTTTCTCTTAGCTCCCTGCAGAACAACAGGCACACACCAGAGAACTGTTTAACCTATGTTAGCCACACCCACCTAACTGTGGCAAGCCAGTGACAGCGAGCCACAAGACCTTAGAAGGTCAGATATAACAGAAGTGAATTCTCGTGTATTTGCTCAGGTTATCTGGCAATAGGCGCAGCATTCATCTGGCTGAGAAGATCCCTGGCGTCAGGAATGTCGGGAAGGGAACAGACGGGGCCAAACGCACAGATTTACTTTCACACAGTCAGAAATATGTCACAGCATTTCGCGAGGCTGATCAGTGGAAATCTGTGTCGCTGCAGCTTCTGCTTGATTTCCTGTCATTTATTCATGCGGCTTCATGTATGTGCGTCTTTGTTGCATATGAATGCGGCGCACACAGCACAAGTCAACATGAATTATGTATATGAGCTGCTTGAGCAGTGCTGCTCACCGTTATTATTACAGCCGAGTCCTTTCTCATCAGATTTACTATATATTTGTTTTATATTCTAGAAATATTGTCGACTGTAGGAATTTTTACGTTTCGGCCGTGGATTTTTCCACCACGCTCTTGATCGCATCTTCGTCTCCTTCAGGCTCATCCGCTCTTTTCCTCCCTTCATCTGTCTCCCCGCTTGCCCTCCCTGGGTATGTATTTGCCTCATTGGTGATTCCAGTCATTACATTGATCTGTGTTAGGACATTCACTCTGACATCTTTAAAGAAACAGCTAGTGGGAAAGGCGTGGCTCGGAAAGGATGGATGATGACAGCTCGTCTTTACCCCTTCATGCACCGCTTTTATGACTGAGCTCGACACGGGTAAGACTGCTTTTGCCTGAGCGTTTTAGATTACTCTGTTGCTTTGTCTTCTTAGGAAGCAGCTCCTCAGTTTTAATTTAAAATCGATTCTTTCTGGCAAATGCAGAAAATTTGAAGTCTTGTACGGGCGGCCCTCTGCGAAGAAGGCACTGTGGTTGTTAACAAGTATTTAAATGATGAAAGAAGTGAGGCGCAAGCCTTCTGGTAATGTACACGATCTAAAAGAGTGAAATATTGCCACTTTTGTCACTTTTCATCCTCATCATCATTAGGGACTGCACTGAATTAAGGTGGAGATTTTGTATATCTTAAAATAATCCATAAGCTCAGACTTTCTACAAAGACGGGCAGCTTTGATCTGAGGCCGTGAAAGCGTCTCTTCACCTTCTTTTGATGTCTTAACTCATTCTCTCCAATAATTTGTAGCGGAGCAGTGCGAGCAATTGTAGTGAGTAATGCAGGGCTTGTTTAAATACATGGTCTGACATGCTCAGCTCATTGTGTTTACAAATGTTAATTGTGCTGCAAAGATTAGAGGGAAAAGTCCAGCGGATGTCTTTAAGAAGAGAGTCTGCGATACTCAGCACTTCTCGACAGAACTGTGATACAGTTTTAAAGCAACTCGTTTTATTTTCACTTTGCTTTAAATCGCCCTACTTCACGCAGACTGGGTGTGTTTTATTTTTCCTTATTAATACAGGACACAGCAATGAATTGTTGTCCTATGTTAGCCAGGAAAAGGATTTGAACCAATTTGAAAACCACCTAAACTGTTCGTATGAAAAGTTGATAAAAACTTTTCCCTTTTGTGCACCTTCCTTTATTTTATTTTACTTTCTTCACTGGGATTAATTGCTCGCTAAAGTTTGGTCTCTACCCCTCCGATATTGATTCAATAAGCCCTTGGCTAGGCATCGATTACTCTTCAAAGGGACAAGCTCTCTTGATGTAACGATTTTTCAATAGTGCTACCTACTCCATTAAATACAAGCAGGACAAAACAATGTTCTTCATTACAGGACCTGCATCAATGATCACTGAATGAATGATCTATTACAGACTAGCTCACCATGCGTAATGAGCTGGCGGGTCATTAATGGAGTATTCACTTGCAATGCCATTTGCGAACAATTTGAATTTAATGCATTTTTTTTTTTTAATTGCAAGAGCAAAGCACAGGTGCAACCTGCTTTTAGGCCAGTTGCTGGCATTTGGTTGACAAATGCTCGAGCATATTGAGTACTGCAGCTCTTTGTGTACTCGGGTCCCGATCGGGTCGCTCAAAAGAACGACAGTTGCAGTTACCGGCAGGAATATCACTCAGCTGTTCCTCCAAATCTATGGAAAACGGAGTAGCTTTCTCTGCTTTCAGAGTGTCTTTGCCTGCAAACAAACCCCTACAATATGCATGAATAAAATATTAGTAGCTACTGTCCATATTAAATTAAGCATTCGGTTGCTGTCCTGACATACCAGTAAGCTCTGGTGTAACACTTCAAACAAGCAATATAACTCTGTCAAATGCATGCTATTGCATGTTTGGATTTTATGCTAAAACAAAATAAAGACACGACTGCGTGACTCACAGGATGGGGCGGGACTGGAAGTCTTCCTGATTCATCCTTTCAGACTGACGTATCTTCAGGATCTCTGTGTAGCTCAGGTTCTGCAGGCGACTCTTGAACTGGTCCAGGGAATTAGGCTTGAGAGAGAGTGCTCGCATGATCTGCTCCCTCACCACCTGCATTACCTGCGTAGCAGAGCCGAGAAGCAGAGGAGAGCAAGATGAGATTACAGCGGGTGCAGGAGACATAATGGGTGAAGACAGAGAATGTGTACTACATCTGAGAAGACACAGGAAGTCAAAATTACCCCTCACACCCCTCCAATTTTTAGGCTCAGGGGAGCATTTAACTCCTGTTCAGTTCCCCACAGGATTTTGGGGGGGGGGGGGGGGGGGGGGGGGGGGGGGGGGGGGGGGGGGGGGGGGGGGGGGGGGGGGGGGGGGGGGGG
>JAVDPK010000987.1:626239-640698 GCA_034780415.1 Cichlasoma orientale | reverse complement strand
ACACACACACACACACACACACACACACACACACACACACACACACACACACACACACACACACACACACCTCTATTCAAGTCAGATTTTCCTCTTTTTTTGGAATAGCAGGGAAAAAAAGAATAAAAGGAATCCATGTCACTATTATTGAAATGGTAATTACATTTCTCCTCCCTGCAACAATGTCTCACATTCAGTTAATAATTATCTTCTTCAGAGCTGACCATGATGTCATTAAAAATAAAACAATGCGGCAGAGATAAACATGAAAGGATGCCTGTTTCTTATCACGCTGCACGGAGAAGGTTTGTGTTAAATTTAGAAGCTGATAAAAATGCACCGTTTTAAAATGAAGGGGGAAAAAAAACAAAAACAAAAAACAAAGTTGTAGCTGAAGATTTATAGCTGGAAACCGACTTACACCAAAGCTTCCGTTAATATTCAAACATCCAAAAAAAAAATCTGTACCAAAGAATATGACGCAAGCGTGTAGTCTACAGCTTATTAAATCAATATTGAGATAAGCCTCGCTCGTGCATGCGGACATTGTTTCATTCTGGTTTCTGTTTCTGAAATCAAAGTGACAGTGAGCTTTGCCAACAATGCCAAATGTGCCATTTCTTGCTCTAACTCAGCCCTGCAGTCTGTGTGAGAAGGCGTTTTGGGGGGGCACGACAAAACACAGATCTCCGTCTGACAGGGTTTAGACAGCACAAACACAACGGCATAGTGTTGTGCTTTAACTGCTTCGCGCTGGCCTGGAGTACTAAAGGCTAAAACAACAACTCTGCATGCCATGTCTTGAGCCACCCCTCACTTCTTTATATTTTGCTTCCAGGGAGCACTTTCTTTTTTAAAGTTCTTCTTTGGTCATTGGCTGTTTTTTCACTCATTTCCAGTCCAGTCCTTATACCTGACCATTTTCAGTGGAATTGCTAAATCAGTAGAGTTCTACCATAAACAACTTGCTTGGCCTGACCATATTCACAGAACGACCTGACAAAGAAGAGACATTCAGAGCGCCACTTCAGCCTTTTCTTCTCAGACTCTACTGACAAACTTTGTCATGGCTCCATGTTAACTCTGCTGAGAGCAATTAAGCAGAAAGGAGCAACTCTCATCCATTACAATTTCAATCATGTATCAACCCACCACAGGTGACATGTAAGGAGTCATGGTACCTGGTACTCCAATAAAATAAAGCGGTAAAAGGTAAATGCAACTTTAAAGTGCAGCAAAAAGCAGCTCCATTCTTTTTCAGTGAATGCCTCGGGGACCCATTTGACAGCATTACTGCACCACAGAGAAGCACACATACTGTACCGTAGGCAAAACAGTTCCACACACTCCCAATGTGCACATTTATAGTGCACACACACCGCTTTATTCCTTCTCTCCCAAGCATTACACAGTAAGAACAAGCACCATCAGCACACACAAGACAACAATTAGTTAATTCATATAAATTCCTAATATTTCTATTCTACCCGCACCCACAAACCACATCTGAGGACCTTCCTTGAATCAGTTCTATTCTTCCTTCCACATGAGTGATGCTGGGTCGACACCGGCTGTTGCTGTTGGCTGCTGTTGTTGCCATATTTAGAGGGCTAGCAATGCATGCTGAGACAAACTGTCAGAGGAGCTCTTTTTCAACAACCAGCTCTGTGTGAGGCGCAGCACAGCCCATATGGATGACCGGAGAAGAGAGTCACTTGGGAAATCGCCACTTACTGCAAGTCTATCAAGAAATGCTGATGAAAGCCAAGCGCTGACCTTGGCTTGTGTACAACATTGCATTAATGAGTGTTTTATTATGACAAAGTTGTTGCAGAAAATATGAACAGTCTGCATTAATTGTCCCAGAGGGGTGAGTAAATTGGCGGTGATTAACAATCTATTCACGAATATAAAAACAGGTATTATTTAATTATATAAGGTAATGCATAAGATGGGGAAAAAGTGCCTAAGAGCACTGCTTTGTGCATCAGTGCTGGGTAGACTGAAGTTGTCTGGAAAACTAAATCACGCAGCTTCCCCATAAATAATGCAAACAGCTCCTGCTTAGGCCAGTTACAGGGCTTTTACACCAAAAGTGCAAGTTTGGCACTGTACAGAGGACAGCATATGGAAGAAGCTGCAGAAGCAATGAAATGGCAGTGATTTTCTACGCGCAGTGGGATCCAGGCATTGTCAGGACGTAAAGTTTAATGCGCTCCGCTTAATTTAGAACGACAGTGGAAACATTGATTTGTGCAAAACAGACTTTATGCAATTACGAAGGCAACCACCGTCTCCTAACGCGACTTGAATGGAAATTCTCACCTGCTGCAGAAAATATCAAATAGAACGAGACGAACAGATTTAAAAAAAAAAAAGGGAAAAAAAGAACAATGTGTATCCTTGTGCAAATGATTTGCTCTTACATACTTAGTGCAAAGTGGTAATCGCAATCATTCATCTTGTCTTTTTGTTGTCGGCAGAGGAAGGTGAACCATCAAAAAAAAAAAACACCAGAGAAAGAGAGAGAGAGATTCTGGATTAGTGTCCTTTCCTTACATACAAGCATCAATCCACAGACAGAGGAAGTGCTTTAAATGAATCACCAATTCAAGCTGTGATAGATCAAAACTGGATTATTATACAATATTAATTACAGGGCCTTCAGCATGTATGCACAATAAGTCTCACCCACACACAAAAAAAAGCCTCTGTAGAGACTTTTCTTGCAAAAAGACTTTATATACTGCTGACTGCTGTGCACGTACAGGCAAACACACACATAAATAAATGAAGAGGGAGATAAATAACCACATCAAAAGACAAGAAAACTTGAGTTTACTCATCTCTTCCCCTGCTGATTTTCCATGTGTTGTTGTTGTGAAGATGAGACAACACTATCTCTATCTTGACACACAACAACAACAACAACAAAATATTAGCTCCACATCTCTGCCTGTGCAGCTCAGATGGTTTGATGCTAATGACTGATGATCTCTCTGGTCTGATTAGTGAGCTTAGCTTTGGTGTTCTCAGTGTGAGTGGGCCAATGCTGCCTGACATCAGAGATACCCCCTTAGGAACACACACAGTCATGAAAAACTAATGCACAGATTTTTTTTAAACAAAAAAACAAAACAAAAACAAACAAACAACAACAACAAAAAAGAAAAATCCCAGCACAGGAACACAGCTAAGCATCCACGCCATCCTCCTGCTACGTACTCAAACCATGTGAACGACAAAAGCATACACACACAGGCTAACACACCCTCACACACTCTCTATGAGGACTCAGAACTCATACACAAATACGCCAATTTGGTGTGGCGCATTTACAAACGCACATTTGCATGCTTGCCGAGTGTGCTTGCTTGCACGTGCACAAAAAACAATAAAGAAAAACCTTGTTAAGGGAGTGGGAGGTGAAGCAGCCAGGCAGAAAGATATAAATACCCTGTCTGAATTCAACAATAGAGGTGGTGGTAGTGGTGTAGGGGCGAGAGAAGAGGGGAGGGGTCAAGAGACACGACTGAGGAGGAGGAGGAGAGAGAGAGAGCGAAAGACAAAAAGAAACGGAGGGAAGGAGAGGGAAACAAACATCTGCACAGTTGGTGAGGTACGTGAAGCCAGTGGGCTATAACAAAGTGAGGGGATCTCACTGTGGAAGAGGAGAGGAGTGGGGGAGGTGCCCGTTCGCCATCAGACGTATCGTTTCAATACAAAGCAGGACAGCAGCGGTCGCGGTTGTTGGCATACGGATGGCGGCGTGTGCAGCACTTTACACCAACTGTCCCGAGCAGCTTTCTAGAATCCAAAACATGGCACTCACCCAAAACCTTCGTCACCCGCACTCACATTATTACTGTCACATCACTTCTGACTGGACGCAGCAGCACCCATTTCATTAATCAAGTATGCATGCCTCTATGGGAACCTTCTGGCAAAGTGAAGGAAGTGTCCTCTTGCTAAAGAGCACAGTCAGAAATCATTTGCATTGATTTGCATTAAGCACCCTTAACTGATCTGCACCATTAAATAAAGCTGAAATAGTAGCTAAAAACCACAGTTCTATATTCTTAAACAGGGAGAGATTTATCAGAGGTGGGTTGAATGAGAGGCTCTCTGAACTGCTGTTATAGTACCAAGGGCTTTTGGGGGGATTGCTATGTGAATAATCCCACTTGGGATAGTCACTCTTCAACATGGCTGAACAAAGCAGATTATCTACTCTCCTCTATATCACCCCAGGCAGGAACAGAAATGTCAAACACCAATTAAAAAAAAAAAAAAAAAAAGGGTTTTACTTCTGTGCTCGGTTCATTTTACTGAAGTGCTACCTTCACCAGGAGCGAGATCTCTTGCTCAAGGCCCCATTTTACTGATAGAACTTGGCTCGTCACTCAGATAACAGAATCATTACCAGAGCGGAAACTGAAAATAAACATTTTTCAGTATTGATTAAAAGCAAGACGTACGGTGCTTTCTTTCTGCGATTTAGATGACCAGATTGATGACTTCAGTATGAAGCTTGATCCAGGACACAGCTGGCATAAAGCCTGGCCCTGGCAAGATATACTCCAGCACCCTGGTAAAGCTAGAGTGGGCCAGGATTACATGTTTATTTTAATTACTAAAAACACAAGCTTAGCAAACATGTGCCTCAGAATTCAGGTTGATGTCTCAAAGTGTTGAAAATTTAAAACTGACAGTTATAGTGTAGTAGTGAACACATTTGCTTAACACAGAAGAGATCCCCGGTTCAAGACTGGGAAAAGGTTCAATTCCCTGAAAGGGTCGCGCCAGGAAGGGAATCCAGTGTAAAAATCTGTGCCAAATCAAACTAAATCAACCTGTGAATAAGTGAGCAGCTGAAGAAAGTCACTAATACTACTACTACTACTAAGATCAACAATTTCAGTACAAGATCTGGACTCTGATTTGGAACAACTGGTCTATGTAGAGGTTTCTGATGAGATGCCTAAAAGAGGTTTTGGACAAAAAGACGTAAAATGTAACATTTTCAGGGGCAGAAGGCCAAAGATATAAATGATGCGAGGAAAATTAGGGTAAAAAAATGACAAAAATAAAACAACCCAGAAGAAATTTAGACTTTATACCAAGCTGTTTCTGATAACTGCAAAAACAGTAATCTGACTACTACAGTGTTAATTGTTGATGCAAGTTTTAAAGTAGTGGGAGGAATTTGGGATTAGATGTCATAAAGTTTCATGGTTCCAGGTCTTATAATTGTTACTGTGGAAGATGATGAAGAGGGAGAACTCTTGTTGGTGCATTCCCCCAAATATGAAATAACCATTTAAATCTTTTTTTTTTTTTACATTATTGACAGAATACAGTGAAGACTGGTCCAAACATTCTGATACAATGTTACTAAAAGCAACAAATCCTCACATTTAAGATACTGCAAAGGTGAGGGCCTTTTCCTTCATGGATGACTTTAATAAATTAACTAAATTGTTCTTGATTTAACTTCATTTCAGCTTTAACCTTAGCAGTGTATCATTCACCTGGTTAAGATGCTAACCATTATTTTTTAAAAAAACAGGGTGAACAGTACAATGTGTGATGGCAATCCTCGCTCTGTTTTGTCCCAAACAAATAAAATCAGGTACTGGCAGTATTGCACAGACTCCTGCTCTACAGTCTGGGGCTGACCTCGCTCTAATCCTGTGTCAAACCCCTCTGGCTAAAACACTGGTTGAAGCTCATCCAAGGCTGAGAGAGAGACAGTGTGGAGTAGAGGAGAGCAGTAGTAGTGGCATTGAATTCCTCTGGTGACAAACAGTGGGTGTTGGTAATGTGGAGTAATCCCATTCACAACAACAAAACCCAACCCCCACCCCACACACACACACACACACACACACACACACACAGGAATACAGATGATGCCTGGAGTGTAATGGGGGGGTAGGTGAACTGGGAAATGTGCACATGCAATCTAAGTAGCTGTGGGTGTGTATTTCTAAGAGAGGGTGAAATTGTAATCTAGCAGATTATATTTGTGTGACTGAGCATGTGTCTGTTGAAAAGGCTGCGATCCGGGTCCCGGTCTAACCTGCTTACGCCTCGCCGAGTCTACATGACCCCATCTGTCCCTCCCCTTTCTCTGCCACTCTGCCCTGTCCCATCTTCTCCATCTATCCCTGCTCTTTCTGCTCCCTTCCTCAACCTCCCCATCCTCCGCCTCCTCCTCTGCATCCAGGCAACAACACAAACAGTCCCTCTTCCTCCCTTACTACCACCTCCCCTCGCTCCGTCCGCCCATGCTAATTGCAAACCAGCCGCTCTGTCTCATTCTCATTTCCATTCTTAGTACTTACATGTCACCTCCATGGTTCCAAGCGTGGTGTGATACTCTCCACAGTGACTGACGAATCCTCGTGCTTTTGCCAGGAAAAGAGTTTCTAGAGCTCAACGAGAGATGGGGATGGATGGAAGGACGGATGGAGGGAGGGAGCAGATGGCTCCTCGGAAGAGCAGTCAAGCTGACTGTGGACAGTTAGCTTTAGCGTTAGCCACAATAAGGGGAGACTTGTCTGTCAACACAGCTCGTGTACCACCTCCGTTTTTTCCTTTCTTTTCTTTTTTTTCTCCGTTTTGGCTATTCCTTCAGCTTTCCTGCTTCACTCTGTTTCAGCATGTTCTCTTTAATTTAAAAAAAAAAAAACTGCCTCCTTCTTTTCTATAAAACTTCACCCATCTCCCATTTACTATATTTTTGCATGCCTCTGTATTTGCCTTCCTCCCTCCCTCTGTGACTCTAAGAGCATCAGCCAGGCTGCTCTGCTTCGCTTATGTTGATCTCGGGGCTTATGCCCTGATTGGACACACGCCACGATCAGAGACACCAATGGTGGTGCAGCGAGTGGATCACATGATAAGAGTGTGTGTGTATGTGTCTGCGGGAGTGAGAGAGCAGTTTAGACGAAGAGGGAGGGAGGAAGGGATAAGAGATGAGGAGAAGAAGGAGGAGGGGTTTTGTGAGTGGCTGCAAGCCGCTACATCACTGAGGGATTTTTTTTTTTTCCAAGAGCCTGAGCAGAGAGAGATGAAGGTGTTTTTTTTCCCCCACTCCTGTGGAGAAGAGGAGGAAGAGGAGAGGCGCACAGCAGACATTTGGATGAAGGCACGACAGGCTGCTGTACAAGACAGAGTCTGTGATAGATGTTGTTGCACACACAAACACAAGCGTGTACGCATGCAGCACAGTGGCTCCATCTTACCGACACGGAGCCAGAGTAGTGCAGAAACAGCAGAGGTAATTGAACAGGGGTTGCTATGGAAACAGGGGAAACGGTTGCTGACGGTCGGCGCTGTGCCCTGGGAGCATCAGAGTTGCCTCCATTAAACATATATACATCATGTACGCACAGCGCACACACCTTTTTGTTCTCGTGTTCTGTTTTTTTTTGTTTTTTTTACATACAAAAAACCAACAAGCCAGAACGTACAGCTGCTGTGTGGCGGTGTGTACGCTGGCTTAACTGCCACGGTGTTTTAAGCTTCTTTTAAGCCTTGTGCCTTTGTCTTAAATGAGCTTAAATTCATGTAAGAGCCTCTCTCTGTGTGTGTGTGTCTCTGTGTGTGTGTCTCTGTGTGTGTGTGTCTCTGTGTGTGTGTGTCTCTGTGTGTGTTGGGCAGATGCTCAGTCAACCGTGAAGATGCAGCCACTGAAAGAGCCATCAGCATTTACTCACACACTTCACATCCAAACAGACAAAACCTGAGTAAGGTTTTTTTTTTTTTTTTTTTGAGTGTTCTACTCTTCAGAAAGCTGCTTGCCTGGGAAATGTAGGACCTAGAGAAATATCTGGCCATATGGGAACCTTATTTCGAAGTAGACGCCCTCAGAATTACACTCGACACGTGCAATTATCCACCCACACAACCATGCATCCTCTCCAAAGAGGATATACCCTCCTATACACTGTGTGCACAAGACATTTGGAGCGGCAGCGTGCATCGACACACTCTTGGTACGGAGTGGTCCTTTTATAGCACAGTCAATATCTGCTCGGTCAAGAGAGCAGAGTTTGGCTCGACTGGCTGTTGTTTACTTATTTATTTATGAAAATCATTCTTTCACAGCTCATAAAGTCCGATGAAATCAAAGATTGATGATCTGCGGCCGTGAACTCGGCAGAGCTGCATGTGAGAAAGCAAATGTCTGACTCATTCGCACAGGGCATGAAATGATCTTAACGCTGCTTGCTGCCTAGTACACAAAGTTCATGCAGTGCCTCATTACGTTCATGTGAAAGTAGCGCAGGTAGCCAGTGGCCATTATATGTGCTGCCTCCTGCACCCTTTGCAATAACGCAGCTGAATTAATGCAAACCGTATCTATAAATTAGTCTGACATTCTCAGAACAACACATTTCATTCTTCATTCAAATAAATTCTCCTTCTTAGTCCATAAAAACACAGAGAAATAAAAAAGAATACATTTTCCAAATGCTAATACTACGCCTCTTTGTTATTGGCTGAATTATTCAATTCAATTCAACTTTATTTACAGTACACGCAGATCTCCTGATATTAATGATCAGTGCGGTCGTGTACTGAGACGTTTGTCAGCAAGTTTAGAACGTTCAAGTCATTTTTATGACTTTAAATGCTGATTTCTGTGATCTGTGTTTTTCCTTCATTGCCTTACAGCAATATTTGAAGTAACTTTATTGGCCATGTAAACTGCTTCAACTTCAAAATAATTTAGTTCCTGTTCTCATTCGTATTGTGTTATCATTTCAATCCGAGCACACTGGCACTCTGCAGTTCGAAGGATTCGAGCTTTCCCAGTGTGAATTTGTCGTTTCAGTTACAGTTAAACAGCCTAGACTGTTGTTTACCAGATTAGGTAGAAATGACAACTTTTCAATGTCATTAGGGTTGATGTCTCAAGACATCCCTTTAAGGTCATAGTGGATACAAACAGTGGATGGCAGCAGCAAACTCCACATGCCCCATTTAGCTGATATAAAGCCCTCAAGACCAAATCGTCTCACTATCGACAGCTACTGCTGAATTTCAAACTCACATGCAATGAAAGACGAGGGTGGGGAGGAAAGCGTCTTCTATCCCGACTCGGTTGAAACCGATTCCGGCTTTAAGTGCACGGTGTGAAGGGAAGGGACTGGGTAACAAGATTAAGAGCAAGGTGAGATGCTGCAATAATTCTGTGTGAATTAAGAGATGGCTGGTTCACTCCGGGTGTGTCTATCATTGAATAAAGCCCAAGATTCAGTTCATTAAACAATCGGATGAACAATGACAACAAATCTCCTCTGACACTGAAAATGGCTCATTTTCCATTCAGAACTGAACGGAAAATGAGCCATTTTCAGCGGAACAATCACAAACTTAACAACAGAACAATCATGCTGTCAAATTAACTAGAAATCTTACTGAGTTACTAACATAGACAGTGGTGAGGACATCAATAGACTGTAGATGGATTTAACATTTGTTTAAATTTTAAAAGTAAGACAACGCTTGTCTAGATAACAGGTTTTTTTTTTGTCTCGACTACAGCACGTGGTCTTCTTAGAGCCTCTCGCAGCTCATCAAAACAAGTCTCGAAACAAGACCAAGACATTTTTCATATCACTTCTCTCGTCTGTGAAAGTCGGGAGTGAGATTTTATTCACAATCTTCCACTTGAACACGAAGTTACATTTGCACTGACACTCAGACTGGCTTATGAAACTCATCGGATTGTCTTCTGTCATTTGACTCTGTGAAACACCTGAAGATGATGCAATTATTCGCACCACACCAACTCCACTCAAATTCAACCAAAAACAAACTCCTGAAGATTTATTTTAGGGGCCGCTGACAATTACAGCGTCACCATTATGTGGCACAATACGTGTCTCCTTACGGTAAAGTGAACCGCACAGCACGCACCTGCAGAGCAGAAATAAGGGCTGGCTCACAGATATTTTCAGCGGTGGACTGAACCACAAGAATGCAAGCAAGTGCACACGGGGTGACGTGTAGCTGGTGCCGGTTTGGTGTTTGCCATCGTAACATAATCATAACTTGTCTGATGAATTGGGGAGAAGACACAGAGCATCTGCTGACTGCTACAACTGATGCCCAATTGAGTTCACAACATACAATATCTGTCATAACACCTCATTACCAACACCGTCTGGCCGCGCACCTACATAAATTTCCTGCGTGAGCTGATTCAACATTAGCCAGTTAACAGGAAGTATGTCATCTTCATCCAAACTTCACTGAGCACCAAATGAAGATGTAGGGGCTCTATATGGCTCTCTGCCAATGGAGAAAGGTAATGTTTTATGCCAGAGAGAGGGCATAACAATGCAGGGGAAAAAATGTGCAAATATTCCAACATGTGTATGAGCTCCCGCTCTCAATCTGTGGATGGAAATGTCTAAAGCTTTTTTTTTTTTTAATTCAGCTGATGTTCTAATAAATAAGCTGCTATAAATTTTGTGCAATCAGCCTTTTGGTCATTTGCCATCCCAGTTAGTAACCTTAACAACTGCAGAATTTAGGCTTTTCATTTGTAAGTGATAAGTTTTGTAAGATGTTCTTTACACCAGCTTTTAACTGATTTATATGAAGAAAACATTTAGAAATCCACTTGCTAATCTCTAACAGCGAAAATAAAATTAGAGAAGTCTGCCTGCTTAATGAACAAACAGAGCCGTGCAGTATGAGCGCAGCACCTACTGTATGTGCAGCAAATTTCACTATAAAACTGAAACCTACACCCAATAACATTCATGGAAAAGGAACACAGTGATGTGATGTGATGTGATCTTCATCCAACAACCCCACCACCACACACACACACACACACACACACACACACACACACACACACACACAGCGTACCTTGTTGAAATCTTCACTTGTGGCTCTCATCTCCTTCCAGGTCTTGTTGAGCAGCTGGATGCAGATACAGAAGAATTCTGCAAATGCGCGATCGTGGGTGAAGAACATGGGGTGGAAGTCATGGCAGTTTTCACTGGCTGTGGACACAAAAGTAGAGATTTACAGCTACAGCAGCAGGAGTCGGCACGGACACGGTTCTAATCTGGCTAAACCCAAATAATGCTGCATTTGACTGATACAAAAACAATCAAAATGGCATAACGCTCTGAAGTGGTTCAGCTGGTATTCAAACTTTTAATATAAGCAAATCTGACAGCAGCAGTTGGTTTCACAACAGTGCTACGCAACCATGTTTGTGGTGTTGGTGTAATCTGGAGTCTTTTAATGCAAGAAATTGACAAGCACGCCGTTCTACGTGGATAATTGTATAAACAGACTGTCCGCAAAGCCTGCGATTCAGATTTGGCTTAGTGAAATTTTAGCATTTTATTTGGCAGATATATCTGTGTGATGCACCTACACAGTCTATGAATGTGCCTTACAAACTTCTGCCTGCAAAGAAAATCAGATGGCAGTGGCTTCAAAACAGGGTCATCTTTTATATACAGTCTGATTCTCACTCACTAAAATATTTTTTGTGCTGCTTTTCTGTGGAGCCAATGTGACATCTTGCCCATACTTTTGTGAATTGTGTTGAATTTTTACTATTGCAAATGGTTGCAACAGGTCTGGTTGTTTGTACTGTAATATCTGACACGCTTTTGGTTTACAATCAATGAACCTGTTGTTGAGTACAGTTCTCAGTTTCTCAGTTGCATTCAGAAATTAAACACTGCTAATGCCAACGTAAAAAGAGAGGTAAAAGACAGACCACCAGAGCTGCAGCGACAGCTCCCAACCACATCAAAATATTGTTTATTATTAAGTGTGAGAAGTTTTGTGTGAGCGGTTGTGTTTTTACTGTGTTTTTGCCCCAGTCTGAACTTAGTTTAGTACGTGCCACCAAGCACAACAAAAAGCCAAAGGAAAAGCCAGTTGGTGAGCAAAGATCCATTTACTTTAAATAAAAAATAAAAAAAATCTTTTCCTCTTTTGTTGAGCGACTGATATTAAATGCTGCTTTCAGTTAGTAAAGGAACGTGGCCCCAAGCCTGGATCTGAACACCTGACAAATGCACACAGGAACAGGCATCCCACACAAACAGCCACTACAAGTAAGCATCACTTAGCCAGAAACATTACAAATAAAATCATAAATTAAGAGCCGCTGAAATGTTCTGGTTTACACTGACAAATGTGTTTGATGAACACGGAGCCACTTTAGTTTGAAAGTGAAATCATCAGGCTTGTGTACACTAAAGAGCCACCTTAAAAATAATGTAATTTCCCACCAGCGACAGAATATTATGATTTGTGACACACTGTTCATTAGAGAAAGTCTAAAAAGCCCGAGAGGGATTGCCTGCTTCAGCATCACAGATGCGGAAAGAAGTTGATGTGTCTATAAGATGATTTTATAAAAACTACTACAGAAAAATAGACGCAGTTTCCCAACGAAGCAAGACTACGTGTTATTGAAAATTAACTTCAAACACAAAACGTCCCTCGGAGACAAACTGTGACCTGCAAACAGTTCCAACTGGACTACGTTGAGACTTTCCATTTTCCAAAGCCGGAGGTGGTTTGTTTTTTTATTAGCGGTGTACTGAAGCATTTCAATCCTCACCATTTGTGTGAGAGCATGTTCGAAATAAGAATGAGAGGGAAGAGAGAAAGCCAAGGCTCTCGAGTGCCCAAACCGTATTAACCAAGAGCTACAATAACAAGGCTTGACATTCATTTGAACTAAATTCGTCTCCCTCTCGTCTTGCTGAGATGAGTGGCGGCCCTGAGCCAAAGGTTGGTTCATTTAAAGAGTTTCAGAATGGAGCAGCGGGGGCACTCGCCCACCACGAGCAGCCATGAAATTGGATGGAAGGGGGTCAGGCTGCAATTGAAACTTCACAGTATAATGAGTGATGCCCTCAGCCCACGGGCACGGCGACCTGAGCCTTGATTTGAAGCGATAGATGCGAGATTAAGGGGGAGGGGGAGGTGGAGAATTGGGAGAGATGTGTTACCCGTGCCAGTAGTCAATCAGGAAGCAAACAGAGGTGAGCCAAAACAGATGCTGGCTACCTGCTTAGTCTACATTCTTTCCCTCGGAGACAGAAAAAAAAAGAAGGAAAGAGATGAAAAAGAAAGGACAAATAACTAAAAAACCTCCCTCAATCAAATACCCGTTTTTTATCTGGCAGGTAGAAAGTGTTGGGAATGCTGAAGTTTGAAGTGACCTCGGAGCTAAATGGACTGTTTATTGATAGGACCAACAGAGCCCCAAGGTGGCAAGGTGAGGGGAATTACATGTCAAGGTTTATTTGGGAGATACAGACAGTGAGCTCTCTGGTGTGATGCTGCAGAAATTTCTCCATCTTTGGGGTTTTTTTGCGAAGCACGCCGAGTCGAGGACGGTTTTATTACCTCCAGAAGCACCGAGGCTGAGGGGGAAAAAAACATTACAGCGTGCTGATGCTCCAAATGGTTGACAAACAGTGATGTGCGTTGTTATCCAAATGGTTACAGCATGTGGATCACTGAATACAAACATACTTAGTTTTGAGTAAGTGGGAAAAATCTAAATATCAAAATGTGCACTTTGGGAAAGCGTCTTAAATTGTTCTCACTCACATTAGACTTCACTGGTAGCCTCGCACAGAAAGGGCTGCAAATTCATCACTTTACAATATACCTGCTGTTTTCAGCCATTTGAATGTTTTTTGTGTGTTTTTTGTTTTTGACTGCGGTTCATATGGAGGGAAAGGATGAACAATTTAGTACTACCCTTTCTTCAACAACCTGAAATGCCACTGAATCATTCTCAGCACTGCACAAAGGCACTTAAAATTATCCACCTGAATAGAGATGGAACTGTGTGAGTGCAAAGTCATGTTACCATGATTAGGTAACTAGAGCTTTAAGCCCTACTAGCCTTAACCAACCTTTGTGGGGGTATTTTCCCCTAACTAGAGCTGTGCTTTAGCATTTTTCTGAGTGACACTGAAGCATCGCTATAACACAATAATGAAATGAAAATATCTGCGCAATAAAACTGTAACGCCCATTATTCTGACATATGGGGCTATACTGCTGAAATCGATGCAGGTGAATCAAAGGTCTGTACTGAGGGAAAAAAACAACATGTAGCTCCTTGTTACTGTTCATCTCAAATCATGCACACGGCCTCGATTTTGAGGCTGACAGACATCATCCTGTGTGCATGCCAAGAGGGACCCATTAGAAAACTTCTTTCAGTGCACAGACTGTCATTACTGACCTGACATTAAGGAGTACTTGTGAATGGAGATACCTCTTAATAATGTCCTTTTAAAAGAGGAGCCCTGCAGTGTCATGCAATAAACTTTTAAATGAGATTTAGAATGGATATTGAGAATACTTTAAGGTATTTTACTGTAAGACTTATTGTTGTTAGCTGTGATACAGTGAGTTGTATCTCTCTCTCTAAT
>JAVDPK010000987.1:608804-624160 GCA_034780415.1 Cichlasoma orientale | reverse complement strand
TTGACCTGGCCGTACAGGGTCAAAAGTGCACAGTGTACAAAGGTGAAGCTCTAGCAGTGTTCCAGTGTGTGTGTGTCCATATAGGTGACAAACAATATAAAATGTGACCATTATCCAGTGTATGTAATTAATATAGGTACCGATACATGATATAAATTAATGATGGTAAATACTGATGTTAAAGTGATAAAAATACACCACAATAGCTGATAGTCAACATGTACAAGAAAGAAATGCAAATTGAACTTTCAAATTACATTAAAAAAACAAACAGAAAAACCAAAACAAAATGTATAACCATTTCTTGCTAAAGCATTAAAGAATTATATGGCTCTTTTCACCAAAAGGAAAACAATATTATAAAATATTGTAAAATTTATGACTCAGACTCACAACTTAAAGGCTGATGAAAACTTTTTTTTTTACTGCTTCGGTTAGCTCATGATCACGGCCTGACTGATAGGATGTGAAAGTTCTGTCAGCGCAGAAGAGTTCAAAGCCATTGGCTGCAGACTAAATTAGACACATCAGTACAGCGATGTTCCACGACATCAACAAATTTAATCATGAAGATGAGGCCACTCAGGGGGGCTCAGACAGTTCTCCTCTCCTTTCATCCATCTTCTGGGACGTGGGCCGCTTTCAAAGGGTCACTGTCACATTCCTGAAGTGAATGTGTATGTGTGTGTCTGTGCGTGAATGCAGCTGTCACCCGTCACGTTATCAGAGTCCATTCAACGTGAATGCTCTGAGGACTCGGTGACATCGGCTGAAAGCTAATTACTCAACTGGCGACCAAACAGATGAGTCGTGGACATGAGGGAGGTGACTAAGCATGTGTGTTAGCAGAGTGAGTGCACATCTCTGTGCATGTGTGAGAGGAAGACAGAGGCTGAATGCCATCCTGACATCTGTCAAGGTCTGCTGTGTATTTGTTTGTATGCATGTGTGTCTGTGAGCATGCACAAAGCAAGCAAAACAACCCTCAGAGTCACCTTGCAGCTATGCCACATGATGAATACACAGCGAAAAGTGTCATCCCCACTCTAATTACAATACCAGCATGGCCTCGTGTCCAACTGTGATGAGAGGATAGCGTGTGTGAGTGCGTGCATGTGCATGTGTGTGTGCATGTGTGTGTCCAGCGAGCAGCGTCAGCATCATCTTTCTGGTCCAGTCACCGTTTGCATGAGTGAACAGGATGCCAAGGCAGCAGGTACACAGAGATGCAAGCCGCAGCTGGCTGCATGACTTAGCAGGCTGACTGTGTATTTCTACAGCAAATAACAGCACAGTGTCACTAAATCGACACAAGCAATGGCTTAACCTCAGTCTATTTACCTCAAAGCAAAATCTATTTACTGGCGGTTTCTACTAATACACTTGATGTAAAGAGAGAGATTTTGTAGATCTATCTGCCAAAAGCTTGAAAGCTTAAACTTAAACCAGTATTAAGTTCTGTTAATGTGAGCGAGAGAACAAAGAAATGTTTTTGGTCAGCAAAGCAGCCATCAAATTGCCTAGCAGTGCCAGGAACATCTTAAATGCTAGACTGCTACTAGAATTCAGCAGGGATTTTAATTAATCCTACAAGCTTGTTAAGACACTACCAAGTGTTATAGGGTCAGTGTGTCGCTTTCAAATGCACGGTCAATGAGTTTTTGAGGATGGAATCTATGTGAAATAGCTATAAACACTTTACAGTATCTGGGCCACAGCAGCAAAGCAGATGGGTTGCACTTGCTCTGCTCTAATTAAAGCACCTCAATCATGAAACTAATGATCATTAAATAAGAATGCCAGCAGAAAGGGGTCGCTGGTCCAAGGCTCCGCTTTGGAATGTAAGATCAAATAAGAGGCAGTGCAAGAGCTGCAAGACACTAATGGAAACCATTTGTTCAAAATATTATTTGTTTTATTTTGAATCTCTTTCCAACAACTACTGTGTCATTTTTAGGGAGGGACACAGATTAGATAAGGATGAAAAGAGGGAAAAGCCAAAGCCTTGAACCTCTGCGGCTTCTATTTACATAACAAAACCACTTTAGCATGTGGAGTCGCTCACAATGGTCAGGACGCATTAGAGGACAGAGGACGAGCAAAGGACAGAAGGGTAACAGATGGAGAGAAAGGAAAATGAGACGGAGGGAGGCATGTAGTGAATCCATCAGTGCTGTGGACTGAGACAAAAATCAGACAAATTTAGCAGCATCTGCTTACACAGACTTCCTTTCTCAGCTACAATGAGGGCTGCATCCAGCGGTGAGTTTTGTGAGTCTGTCATGCCCGGGCTGCATTTATTAAATGTACTAAACACTACTTATACATCTTAATCTATCAAATATGGGGGCTAAACCATGCACTACATTACGCCCCGTGCCAGATTCTCCTGAAGGAATATCTCAGATGGTGTGAGTCATGCTTACGCAAACAAACACACAATCTGTGAGAAGAAAAAAAACAAAACAGAATTGTTTGTTAATCATTGCAAAACAGAAAATTATCCAGCTTACATGCACATATGTGCTCGTGCACCAGTACAGTATGCACACAAACACAAACTGCATGTATGGAGCGTGCAGAATGACACACTGCAAAGTCACACACAGGTATTGTGCACACAAGACTGACCAAAAAAAAAATTTATTTTTCTTGGTGTTTTAACAGCGTCCTATTTAAAACTCTCAGCTTCCAACGCAACTATCTTTTTGTGTTTTTATGCACGTCTATTTAAAGATGTTAGACCTCAGCGATTTTGTATTGTCTGATTTCACCCTCGACAGCCTGCCAGTAAGAGGTCTTTTGGGGAAACAGATTGTTGAGAGCGTGGTTTGGGGAGAGTTTGATGGTAAATTACATCCAAGGACCTCCGAGCGCAAAAACATACAAGCAAAATTAGACCAGCAGCGCTGGCATAGGCTTGCTTATGTTTCATCCACTGAACCCACTTCAGTATATCAAGGCATGCTGAGAGCAGACAGGGGACTGGAGTTTCTGGAAAAAGCCTGTGATGCTCAAAAATTGAGATTCTCAAGCACCCATCTGTCAAGTTTGTTGTTGTTTGTGCTCTCAAATTTACAAACCTTTTACTGGTGTATGCCTGAGGCTATGAAGTGGAAAACCCTGAAGAATGCCATCCCCCCAGTTAACACAACCCTGCAACTGACAACTATGGGATATGGCTGCTGACTGCCAAATAGATCCTCATATCATGACTCCAGGGATACTTGGAATTCTGCACTTGGCCTTTTCCTCCTCCTGCCATCATGTCCTTTGCCCCCGTTTCATTGAGGGAGGATTATAAAAAGGGGGCTTGCAGCGATAACCTTGATTTCATGAGGGATCAGCTTCCACGTCAATGCACAGCTAACACCTAATGTTAGTGCATTTTCATATTTGATATTGGAGAAAACAGAACATACATATCCTGAAAAGCAACATTAATGAACTATAACACAGCCTGCCTTCCCTTCATTTCTCAAAACTGTGCATGGTCAGCTACGAGCACAGTCAGTTATTTAAAATTTTAAAGTCATATTTTACCCTTAAGGAACTGCTAATGAATCCTATTAATTACTGGATAACTTATCGACTTGTCAGTGTATGAAGAAAAGCGCCTCACTGGATCAGAAGTGTGATTAATGTTATGAAAGTGAAATGACTCAAAATCGATTGCTTGTGAAATCCTCACTCCCTGCAGCCTGAAAAGGTGGATGTTAACTGCAGCTGCACGTGCCTGGACTCATGCTGGGTTACAAGTTTTATGTTGGAAAATATAATCCAAAGGTCTCAAATCTATCCTGCAGCGCAAACTCTGCTGTTAGGCACTACAAAACATCTCAAGAATAAGAAATATCAAGAATGTAAGAAACATATGATGAAAATAAATACCTGGCAAGCTGAGTCATAGATTCTTCAAGGGCAATTTACTGGTGGCAAGTTCGTGCTTATACTAGTTTGATATGATTTCTTGAAGTAGAGACATACGCTTGTTGAATATTTGTTGTGACTTTATTGCTCTTATGCTGCGTAGGCTTATCCACAGATGTGACACAGGAACGGGAAGCAGAATTTCATTCCTAAGCTTTTAGTTGAGAAAGTGACACTTCACAATGTGTCCTGTGTGCTTGTTTTACCGTTTTAGGCATTACATGGTGCATAACGCACGTCCATCCCTCAGATGTGCTTACAGATAGAAATTAGTTCAGGTACAGATAGAAAGATCGCAACTACAGACACTAATGTACCATATAAAACAATCAGAGCCCCTTAAAGCCACAATTAAAACACATTTTAAAGCTGTAAAACTATTTATTTCTTTTTGAAATGGACTGATGCCCATATTACAACGCCTGCGAGTGTGAGATATGACATTTGTGGCTGCTGTTTACTCGTCTGCATGAATGTATGACTGCATGCCCCAACATGACAATCCATTTCAATCAAGGCTGTGAGTGTGTGTGTAAAAAACTAGACCCCAGTGCCACACTGTGGACCAGCCCAAACACACAGCAGCCTTTTAATCGGACACGGTGGTAATTCTCAAGGGTTGTAGATGTATATGTGTGTGTGTTTGTGTATGCTGTTTTTATGGGTAACAGCAGGGGAAGTTAATGAGTTTGGATGACTCTGAGTCACCTGCTGGGTTTGGACATACTACATACACACACAACCTCCATACACAAACCAAGAGAGCAACTGGACTCCACTAACCACACACATCACAACACACATCACAACACTGCCTGCAAGATTACTCTCTCGACCAGTGCCACTTAAATAGCTCGCAGGCTCAGATTGAATTATTGAGGTCATAGAGTTTCTTACAATATTAGGAGGTGATACAAATCAATGCACAGTATTATAAGTTTTTCCTTAAGAGTAACAGATATGCAGAGTTATAGTAGTGAAATGTAGCTTTGAGAACCAACGGACCACATTGTTCACTTTCATTTTCACCTCTCTTTCCACTCGCATCTGATCCCTGATCTCCCGACTGATAAAAAGGTATAAAAACACCCCCAAACATATTTAGAAATGTGTAAAACATTGATTTGTTAAAATGCATCCACGATCACCTAAATGCCTCAGAGCAACAGAAAACCTAAATCTTTTTTTGATGTAATGCTCATAACTAACCAGCTAAAAAGGAAGATATGCACATTAACGCTGCGCCCTCGAGAGAAGGCAATATAAATAACAAAACTGCATTAACAGAATTTCAATCTGAATATTCCTTATTGTGATGCTGCTCATGTGCTGAAATGTACAGTGGGTTTGACCATGGTGCTGAACGTGGCCCTTTGTTCTGACTTTGGCTGACGGTTTTCTAAAGAAAGATACAGCCACAAACCTAAAGAACATCATCTGACTTCCAGTCTGCCTCTCTGTGCGTGTGTGTGTGTGTGTTCTTATAAATGAGGTTTGGTCTCTTTTTGATTCTCATGTATGTGTCTGCTAGCATGCACGCATCCTACCTGGACCTGCCATGCCTCACCACCCAGCTCTCCATCTCAGCACAGAGACGACACACCGTGAATCAGCAAGCAGGGCCATTACTCACCATGCTTGTCCTGTTCTAAATAACTTCATAAATATTCCATGGGCCGGCTTTAACAGGGAGAGTCAGAGAAGTCATGGCTTGGCGCCTCAAAGACGCGGATTCCATTAAGCCGTGTTCCAGCAGAAACATCGTGGGGCAATTAATCTTTTAGGATCCGAAGCAGGGCATCAGAAATTGAGAAATAGACATAGAACAGGTATGTATTAATGGAGGTAATTGAGAGAGAGAGGAAACTGGTAGGCAGGACAGAGAGTGACACCTGCTGTTATGAATTATGTAGGATCTTTTAGCACTGACACACGCTCGCCTGCTTTGTGCAGACCAAATATGCACAGCGATATCTCAACAACAGGAACAAAGGGAAAACGCAATAACATCGCAAAACAAGGACAGCATTGAATAAAAGAACAGAATGGAAGAAAGTCTGTTGACCTGAACAAGCCCTGAGAAAAATATTGTTGCAGATTCTTGAGTGGATATTTGGTATTTCTTTCAGAAAACTGTATAATGCTAGTTGTTGGTGTGCCTGTGCCATTTTTGTCAAATTCTTTTGGACAGAGAAATAGAGCAACCGGGACCACAAAAGTATGACAAAGGATTGCAAGTCTGCGCAGGACAGATGTTGTTCCACAGAGAGGGACACAAAAAAAGAAGAAGAAGAACACGCATGAAAGCAAGAATGATGATTGAGAAAAGTGAGAAAAATGTAAGTTAGAACAAAAGAGCTTCAAGAGGCGAGTGGGGAGGAAAGGCAACTTCATCAGGCCCCGGCAAATCCAGAATCCCTCTGTGTTTCATCCTCGTGAGAAAACAAGAAGAGAGCGTCTGCGTGCCCGAGCCGTACTTGCATTTCACACAGATGGAGAGAGCAAATGAGCCACAAAGACGTCACCGCTGTCACCATTAATCCACTGTCTCTTTCTTCTGCCCTTTTCCACAAAGGAATATAGAGCCGAAAAAGGAATTTTTTTCTTAAAAAAAAAAAAAATAGGTAACTTTTCCCCCTGTTTTAAAGAGGTTTTGCAGCTTTGCATCACTGTGTTGCTCGGCGGCATCAAAGTTTTAGAGAGTACAACTTCCTCAGTATATCAATTTCTTATTCATTCTCTGCAGCACTGACTGAATGTGCAGAACATTATTCACGAGGACATTTAAATTTAAGTTACTTTTTTACAGCGATGAATGCAGAAGTTCCAGCAGCTCTAGTGAGACCGCGCTTATAGCAGCCAGAGTGGTGCTTTGAGATGAATGAAGCTAAGCAGCATACTTAGCTACATACAAAGGTTCTACCATGTAGATGGCTGGCAAAATACAAAAAGCAACTAATACTAAGTGGCTTCAGGTTTTCCAGTCTTTCATCAAGGCGCGGATTGGCAGCCACGCTTCCGTCAGACTGCCCCAGGGCAGCTGTGGCTACATTAGTAGCTTACCACCACCACCAAGTATGATTGAGGTGTGAATGAATGGTGCTTGAAATTGTAAAGCGCCTTTGGGTATCTTGAAAAGCGCTATATAAGACTAAGGCATTATTAAAGTACTGGGCAAATTTGCACTCTGGTGATGGTGCTACATGAAAAGTTATCAGATCGACGAGGTTTTTACAAGCATTTACAGTTTATCTGACAGTGGCACGCAAGGCAGCACTAAAAATCTGAAGCCCATCCATCTAATTATCCAGACGTTTGACAGAAACATGTCAAACCTAACAGTTAACCTTCCAAGAACCTTGAATTTTGCATGAAAGTGACCAATCACGTCAGGGCCTTAAGGCTCCGCCCTCCATTCAGCTTTGAGAGCAGAGCAGCGTGCGAGAGCGCGAATCATGAAGCAGACAATGTCGTGCATCCGATGGCTTCTTTTTTCACTTTGGCTGCTGAGTTCTACGTGTGCAGGTTGTTGAATTTACATGCAGGGTGACTACACACACACAACTGAGTGGCAATGCATGCCTGCGCCTGTGAAATGAAATCATGTTTTATCTTGTGTGCCACTTTTCACACAAGTATAACTCCATACGTTTGTGTACTGAACAGTAAACGGACAGAATGAGCTCCCCCCCCAGTAAAAAATAAAAAATCTTAGGCTAAAGAGAAGTGACCACCATGAAATGTCACTGCTACATTTCAAGTTATTGGTGAAACAATGCACAGTGGTTTCTTGACTTAAATACCACGCTATCAAAGCTGATAAAAAGAGAAGCAGACACAAGTTCCAACATCCTCATTAGTGTCAGGTATTTCACCGTTTCTCCAAAGAAAGGTCAACCAAATGATGTCAGTGTAGAGCCAAGACTCACTCCTCCACCATCATCCCCCCCTGGGGAAAGCGCTGCACTACACACACAATATTAATGACTAGCCGTTACTCCCTAAGCACCTGCCAGGCCCATGTTACATTCGTCCTACCCGTACTTTCATTAGTGTGTGTGTTAATATTCGCAGGGCTAATGGGGTGTGTATGAAAATGCACTTAGCTCACTACAGGAGAAAAGCAATGCAGCTTATGAGTACTCTGGGGCACAGTGGCGTCCTCCCATAAGGACAGGACTCATACAATGTTCAAAGATTGTGAGACTGGGTAAATATTTGCTGGAGCTCTGACAGAGATGGATGAGAAGATTAAGACTTAGAGCTCAGTAAATAAAAATATATCAAAATGTTGTCTTTTCTCTCCCATCCCCAGAGTTTGCCTTGTTTTATTTTAATTCCCTTTACATACATTTTTTAAATTGTGTACCCAACTTGTGTATAAAGCAACCGTGTCATGTTTCGAACAGGTGTATGTGCCGTTATTATGTCAGCAGAGCGTAATATCACAGATAGATCGGTCATTCTCTGCAGGTTATGGGTTCACCTTTCCAATTCTTATCTGCCCTCCTATTTTACAAATACATAAACACAGTATACCGCATCATAAATATTAATTGGTATGTTCAGCGTCCCAGACTAGCACCCTCAATAAAGAAGACATTATGCAGCCACCGGGGGATTGAAAGGCTCAGAAGTACGAGTCAAGGTCACTGCTATAATTCAACTAGGGCATCCAGTCCTAGGGGGGGAATTTTTTTTGTGTCATAACATAACAGTATCATCAGCTTAGTCGCATCCTTCGGGCTAAAGAAGAGAGGGACCATTCGGCTTGTTATGAGCACGCAGTTCAAAAGCCTGCATCATGACACTAACGTTTCAAAGAGAATCCAAAATTTTGGGGGGAAATTGGACTGTATCTGAAGGAGCAAGTCTCTCAAAAACAGAAAGTTTTGTTCGTAATGATGGCCTGGCATTCATCCCAGGGATCCAACGCTGTTGCATAAGCCTTCAACTCCAAGCTTAGAAAAGCCTTAGAGATAAACATGTTCCCCTATTTAGGGACAAGTCTGGTTGTTTAATCTGTATTTTGATACAAATGGAGTCAAAATGATGTTTTTAAGAGAGACTAAATTTCAGTCTGCTAAGAGAAGAAGGCCTAAAGGGCACGTGGAGTGAAGCACATTTGGCTTTAAAAAAAAAAACGAGAAAAAAAAACCACACACACACAAACACACTGAATGTAACTATAACCCAGTGAGCTGCTGCAAAGAATCCGCATGCACGTACTGAAGCACAAACAAACATGAAGCAGAGATCACTGAAAGAAGGAAAACTAAAAGCTCAATATGTTTTCGCACGCCACTAGCCCCCCCGACTCACCCACCCCATCTCTCCTGGTCAGGCCGTGTGTGCAGGTGATTTGGGGACTAAAACAGAGCAGGCAGCAGCTTTAGAGTTAAAATAAAATATGTAAACTCATTCTGTGTGCTCAGAATGTGACAAAAGGGAGGAAAGTGAGGCATAGAAATGTTGCATTAGAGCTTAGTCTGGCAGAGATAAGAGCATGTTTAAAATAGACAGGGCAATTACAATATGTTTAAAGATGTTTTTTTTCTTTTTTTTTTAAAAAAAAGTGTTTCCACACTTTCTTATCTGGTCTTGAAACCTAGTTTGGCACTTTTATCTAGACAATTTTCAAACAAGAGTATAAAAAAAAACTGCACTGCAGTCAACTCCTCTGAAAAAAGAAAAAGAGAATATAAGCAGAAGAAAAGGGCACATCTGTTTAAAACTGAGCTAAAAATGCCTTCTTCCTCCCCACAGGCAGCAGCAGGGGTCAGTCTGGAATGGAACTGAGACCAGCTCAGCTATTTAAACAAGTAAAGACAAATGAAAAGGGCACATCAATTTTAAGTGGACGTAGGCACAGCGTCTCTTTCTCTGCGCAGTGTGCCTTCCAGAGGCGGCACATTAGGCTGAAAAGGGGCTCCGTGGGGGCGAGGTGCATCACTAAATAATGAACTCCTGGCAGCACAATTACTGAGCATAATGGCTGCTTTCATCTTAACAGTTAGGGGCTGTCTGTACTTGTGTGTCTGGATGTTTGTATTCTTGCACACAACTATATGCATCTCTGCACGTAAAACATCTTTTTGGTTTTTTTTTTTACATGTCTATACTCACACTGAACGCTGTGAGCCAAGAAGACATTAAGAACTACAGTGTCCAGTGTTCAGAGTGTGTGTGTCTGCTTGCTGATATCGACTTACGGAGCTCGCCCACTTTCAGAATCTCACACAGCATCTTGGTCAGCTCGATGCTGCTGCGGCCAAACGGACACTCGTGCTTGTCTTCTCGACTGCTGTTCTCCAAGACGATCTAGAAACAGAGATTATAAAATAAGCCACGCAGAAAATAAGGAGCATATGTCCTCAGGGCTATAAAAAGATGTTTTTGGTAAACACAATGGCAACTGTAGGTTTGCCAACTGCAAGATTATAACATTTTCATTTCAAAGACTCGGTGTTGGACAGCACGGTGGTGCAGTGCTGCTGCCTCACGGCAAGAAGGTCCTGGTTCTGTGTGGAGTTTCCATGTTCTCCACATGTCTCAATGGGTTCTCTCCAGGTACTCCCACAGTCCAAAGACATGCATGGGTTTAGGTTAAGTGGTGATTCTAAATTGACTCTAGGTGTGAATGTGAGCATGAATGATGGTTTGTCTCTCTATGTGAGCTCTGCGACACAATGACCTGTCCAGGGTGTACCCTGCCTCTCGCCCTATAACAGCTGGGATAACCTCCAGCCGCCTTCCACGACCCTGAATTGGATAAGTGGAAAAAAATGGAATGATGAAAGGACTGAAATCACAATTCTATGTGAAGAGTAATTTGTGATGTTGCCTTGTGTTATACCATTATTTGACAGGAATTAATGGGCTTTACTGGGTGCGGTTAATGCACATTTGCTTGGCAAGCAAAAGGTCGCTGGTTTGATTCCAATTGGAGACACAAATCCCCTTTGGGGTTGCATCAGGAAGGGCATCTGGCATAAAACTCTGCCAAATCAAACATGCCGCGGTGACCGCTTGTGACGAGGGAGCGGCCGAAAGCAGCTTTAACTGCACGGTCAAAGCACGCATTCACTTGTGACACCCATTAGGTAATCACATGGCTAGAAAGCTTAAAGACTTTCAAAAGAAGAGTCTGTTGCAACGCCAAAGCCGTGCACTTTCACAGCACGTTGTGGTTAGGAAAAAGTATTTTCATGAATTTATGGTGTCACACTGAAGGTAATTTACCCATAAACAGTGTACTCATTGAGGTAGAAACGATCAGTCATTTTTTTTTACCTTATCTGACCCCTTAGAACTACCTGCTTAACATAAATAAAATCAATATATAAAATTCACCAGCAAAAAACTCACTCTAATTATATGGATGGTGGCAGCACGCCACAATTGAGGTCATCAAGGTCCCAATCATTTTAGCTGGTGACAGTTTAATTTGGGGAATTGAAGGCCCTGTTTTCTCCCACTGTTCGACTGATACGGGCTGAGCTGGCACATCTCTTTTCCCACATTTGTGTCTAGAAACCATCACACGTATAATGATAAAAGCAGTATAAAAGTCACGCTGGCTATCGTGCGAGAATGACAAAAGCACTTAATGTCAGCACAGCATTGTTTAGAGACTGGCGGTGAAAGAAATTAAATAAGTTTTATTGTCTGGGCTGAGCAGCCTCGTGAAATGCAGTTTTAGCCGAAAGATAAGTTGGGAACGAGCCAGAAACTTCAGTGATTCAATAAGCTGGAGGGATGGAGGTTTGGTAGGACACTACAGGAATCTCTGCGCAGCATTTGTGTATGTGTTAGCGTGTACATGTGTGCTTACCCTGATGTAGGCGTCCTGGTGGTGCTTGGCAAAGTACAGCATGTTATCCAGAGCCAGCATGCCCGGAGGAATCTGGGTGAAATCCACAGCTGGATTCACATGGTTCTGAGGGAAACAGAGGTGCAGTGTGAGACATGTTCTTAAACACATTTCAGGAAATCTCTCTTTTAAAAAAAAAACAAAAAACCTTTATTCTCTTTGGTATAATCGATTAAACATCACTTTTTTTTTTTCCAGCACAAAGCAGCCAAACAGTCACAGGCGCAGTACAACCACTTCCTTCTGTTGGGGGAGAAGCCTGGAGTTTAAGGGCCGTGTTAGTGGTGGAGGTTGCCCATAAACTCCAGTGTTTTTAAAGCCCCTGGAAGCTTAATATGGGTGTGGTCCAATCCTTTAGTACTAAGGGTGCCCTCTAGCTAATCAAGCATTACATTCCTTTTGGGCTCATTGTAGCGAAAAAGTTGATGTTTTGACTATGGATATTGTAGTTCTGACACTAAACTCAAGCAAACGTCTCCAAATTGACATTCCGAATTTAGTTACATTTAACCGAAAGTGAAGGGCCGCCGGGGAGGAAAAATATGAAATGAAACGGTTGCAAAACGGTAAACTTATAATCTATTTGTACAAAGTTTGGGCTAAACCCACCAAATACTAAAATATTCAACAATCAAACTCAAAACTCTGAAATAAACACAGACGCTACTTTTAACCGCTAAATATTGCATCAGATATTCAGGAAGAGGCTGTTCGTGCTGACAGCCTGCTAGATGCAATTCTTCCCAGATATTGCAGAAAATTCAGCCGACTAACAATTAAATGCAGCGATACCCGTGCAAACACATCAGTTAAAGGCTCTGCTTGACTTTTAATGTAATACAGAATAATGAAAGAAAAAAAAAAACAGCAACAGGAAGATGAGCAAAGGAAACATGGATGATGAAAGAGAGCAGGCCCTTCAGTTCTGTAATTCTGCCTGACAGGAAGCAGACTTATAAGCTTAAAACAGAAATAAACACTATGGCACATGCATATGTAATAAAATAAGTCTAATATGGAATTGTGAATAATCCTCCAGCATATCTAACAATATCTACTGAAGAGAACTTGAATGTATTAAAAGGTAAGCAATTATCAGCAGTGATATGGGCTATCTAGAGAATTATGGCTTTTATGTGTGTGTGCGTGCAGTATGTATCTGTGTGTCGATGCAAACTGAGGAGCACTAAAAGCAGACTAAGGATTTTAGGGTAGGTTTCCTCCATACAGCGGAGACAAGACAGGCCAACTGGCCTTATCTTTACTGAGCACGCTGCAGTTGGAGTGTGAATGGGAAGAGCCCCGAAACAGCTCTGGGCTTACACCAAGCCACAGTGGCTTTAGTTAAGTTCTTATGCCATAGTGAGACTGCTGCATACAACACAAAAGCAACACACATATACACACACCACAATACACTCCATTTATTTTGGTACGCTGCACCCAAGACTGTACAAAAAAGTAGCTTCTGGGTATAAAAAGCAAAGCATAAGCGTCAGTAAACATTTTCCTGATGAGTTTATGGTCACAGGTTAATGCAGCATGACCGTCTTTTTTGCTGTTTCCATTTTCATCTAGATGATAAATCAGGGTATGCTTTAGAGCATGGCTACCCTGGGACTGACAAGCTGCTATCCCGTGTGTGCGACATCCTCCGTTTCTCAGCGAGATCCTCGTTTCGTTTGCGATATCTTATTTCAAAGAGTACAGCAGCCAAAATCCTGAACTTGAGGAAGTTCACACGCCAATGGGTGACATCATGACAGCTTTGTCCATCTTTGATCTACAGCCTATTATTGCACTAATGGTGAGATGTTTATAGGAAGGTTTGATTTATTTTTATTTTTTTTAAACAGGAGGATATAATCAGCAAGAAAGTAGGTTAATGAGGCCCTCTAAAACACATGCACAACTTACAATAAAGCCAAGCTTTTTGTAGTCACGGGTGTACATGGACTTGCGTTTCTCAGTGCTGCCGCTGTTGTTGGGCTCACACTCCACGTCAAAGGCGATTCTCCGCAGCTCAAAGATGATGTCCCTCTGAGCCTGCACGTGACGAGAAGAATATTAAAGTACTGCTCATAAACCCATCAGTCTTTTATTCCATTTACAGTCTCAGAATTCTTCCTCATCTCGACTGTCTGGGGTCTCGCAGCGCCCGAGGCAATCTGGATAACACCCAATTCACTTCACTGCTTTTATTACTTGGCCAAAACTACAAAAAAAATTATTGTTTTTGGATGATCCCGGCCCAAACAACCCACGAGCAACTGAACAAAAGATTAATGATTGTTTACTCCTGGTAGCTGCATCATACTCTCGTCTTAAGGGATCTTTTTGTGACATACAGTACTGTGCAAAGTTATTTGGCTCCCCTAATTTCTTTATACTTTGCTGGAAAATGTAAAATAGGTGCAGCAATTTATTAAATGTGCATTATTAAAAAGGTGCAGCAATTTATTAACCCCCCCTCTTTCTGTCTCAGTCCACACCTGGTCCTGAGGATCCATCTTGGTCATCATGCGGTCCTCGAGCAGGTTAAAGTTGAGCACCTGCAGCACGTACAGCTGATGTGCCATCTCATCATTAATGGGTGTGGGGCTCCGGATCACATTCTACATGGCGTGGAAGACAAGTAGGAAAAATACAGGCGAGATTAAAGGTTTTAGAGTCAGAAAGGCGAGAAGTGGATTTTGTAGAAAGACGGCAAGATATGACGGAGAGGAATAAGAGGATTTGGAAGTGAATGACGAGGATTAGAAGGCAGATGAAGGAACAGGAGAAGGAGAATGAGATTTCACACAGGAGAGAGATGATGAAAGAGACAAAAGGGAACAGGTGTGAAAAAGTATCCATGAGAGATAATGACCAGGGGGGTGAAACAGAGGAAGATGTGGCAGGTGATATCAAGAAGAGGTAAGGTTGAAACCTGACAAAGACAGAGAGAAGGAGACAGAAGGAAACACTGGAGGAGGTAAAGAGGAGAAGGATATGGGTAGACTTACACTGAGAATGATGGAGCGCAGCTGTTTCTGGGCAAGAATATGGGCCATCTCCTATTGGGGGAGAAAGAACAGGGGGGAGCAATAGGGATAGAAGAAGAATGAGAATTTAGGAAGAGCAGGGAGAGAGCGAGAAGGATAAGGATGAGACAACAAGTTATCAAGAAAATACAGGATTCTCCATGCTACAATGAGAAATTAAGGCGGGCAAAATAAATAAATAAATAAATAATTAAAGCCATCCGAAAAAGGAACTTAAGAAGGAATACTAAATGCACTAACTGATGCCTTCTACAGTGCAAACTACAAAGGGTGCTAATCAAGGGTGCACTTACTGTCAGGGGACAATTTAGGATGTCCACAATGTGCTCATCATACTACCATATCGTGTGCAGTGAAGAAACAAAGTCAGAGACAGAGAGACAGAGAGGGTGAGTGAGTGAATGTGGAGGGGGAAAAAAAAGTCTGACAGGAGGTTTTTTTAAAAAAAAAAAAAAAAATCATTTTATGTCAGCTGTGTAGCCTGTGGCGGGGGGGGGGGGGGCAACACA
>JAVDPK010000987.1:586590-597215 GCA_034780415.1 Cichlasoma orientale | reverse complement strand
ACACACACACACACACACACACACACACACACACACACACACACACACACACACACACACACACACACACTTTCTCTGGGTATCAAAACAGCTCGAGCTGCAGAAGCCCACTCCCCGTCGCATGAGTCAGACAGCCATATGCTGCTGCAGGGCCTATTGTACAGAGGAGATGCAGAGGGAGGAGGAAGAGGTGGGGGTTGACGGTGGAGGACAAGAGAGGAAGAGGCACAGCGCGCGCAAGTTTCACAGTCACAACAAAACGCAGGGAGGAGGAGAGAGAGGGAGGACAAACAAGAGCGAAAGCAAAGAAGGACAAAGAGGAGGAAGGCAACAGAGAGGTGGAACAAGAGGAAGATGACAGGGAGAGATAAAGGGAGGTGGAGGAGGGGGAGGAGGAGAGGTGGCTTAAAGAAGTAAAGACAGACCAAAGCAAAGCTAAAGGCAATCCACAACTCAGACTGCAAGAGTGCTGCTGATAAGGGGGCATTTAATACAAAATCCACATCCTTAAATCTCTACTTAAGTCCTTAAAGCACCAGAAGCACATGTACTTCGCAGTTCAATACTTCATTCACTAGTTCATCCATTGAGAATGGCAATTGTGACTCCGGTTACCACGGTGACTCATAACTTTTACAATCATTAGCCCCTCTGTGAGTCACACGAACCGCAAACAGGCCAATTTATAAACTGCATGTGCAATCAAACAATGTAACAGCAAACATGTCGTCCGCCCCGTTTGGGCTAATTATTTTATTAGTATGTAATCTAGCGCCGGACAGACCCCGACAATCTGCTGACATACGGCGTGGCCATTATCTGTGCACTCGTAATGGATGCGAGCTGCGTGCAGGCGAAAGCAGCTGCGAAGCAAATCTGCATAGAAATGTAGTTTCATTTTTAAAAAACACCGTTATTGTTGAAAAATGTTGAGCATGAATTACATCAACTGCATTATGTAAATCTGTGAAATATATAGCGGTGCTCTGATGAGCATTTTATCATATCTGCTATTGAATTTTATAACAAAACAAAACAAAAAAAAAAAACCCTTGCAGCTGTGTGGCTCCACCAACCTTTCAAGTTACAGTCTAGATCCACGTCTGTCCAGATCAAATGTGAAATATGGTTTTAATATTGCCACAGATACAGACAGGAGGCAGAGCTGGAGGTGGCAGAGTTGAAGATGTTCAGTGGGAGCGAGCAAGATGGACAGGATTAGAAATGAGTATATCAGAGGGACAAAGTTAGAGAGGCAGGGCTGAGATGGTTAATACATGTGCAGAGGTGGGATAGTGGACATAATGGGCAAAAATATTAAAGGTGGAGATGCACGGCAGGAGGAAAAGAGGAAGACCACAGAGAAGAGTCATGTAGAGGGTTGGCAGAAGAGGAGGATAGGGATAGGGTGGGATGGAGGAAGATGATGTAAAGAAGAGGAAAAGGGGTCGCAATATCGCCCTCCGTTCCTCAGTTATGATGTAGAATAACGGCCAAATGTTTCTGTACAACATTATGATGTCAAAGCTGACCTCAGACGTTTCAGATATAAGACTTAACCACTTCATCATTCTTGGGTACTGGCCCAAACTATGTGAACTAACACGGACCTTTGACCACATCTATAGATTCAAGGGAACATTTGTGTCAGAAGAAGTGAAACTTCCTCCAGGAGTTCCTCAAATTTCACAATCACAAGAACAGGATGTGAGGTCACAGAGACCCAGACCTTTGACAGGAAAAATGAATCAGCATTCATTTCCTTTAGTTCAACAGAAGATGTGTGCAAATTTATGCAGAACTTCAAAAAAACCATTTAATTTAAGATATATTGAAATTTTAATTTGACAGACACACAAAAGTTTAACTGAAACAGCGCCGACATTTCCCTTTATCATTTTTCATAAAAGGCCAGGTAAGAGTGAGAAGGTTGCTCACCTAAATGGTTTGCACAGTGTGTTGTGCTGTGTATCGACTCTTAAGCCCAAATAGGTCACTATCAGAGCCAAAACCAAACAACTCAGATATTGACCTACAAACAGATCCAGTATAAACAATATTCCTCAATCACGGAGCCCACCTCTTCGCTTTCAGTGACATTTCTTCAAATCTATGTCAAAGCTGTGACTAGCTGTTAAACATTTTTAATTAAGGCCACTTCCTTTAGGCTAATTAGTATAATTGATGGGAACGATGCAAAAGCCAGCCGCTCCAGACAGGCAAACATCCGCGCTATTATATACACAGCAATGGATTACTGTGCAATACTGTGTTCATACAAAACATGCGCTGTGATTATGGTTTTAAAGTCTGCGCGGTGATCCTCACAGAGACAAAACATTTTTTTTTCCCGGTTGTGCTGGATTTAAAGGACAGTAATGTCGGCTCGTGGTATGACTGTGTCTTTTGTTGCGCTGAGGCACATACCTGGTCTATCTCCATGAGCTTGGGGAATGCCCCCGGCCACTCAATGGCCACCTTGACAATATCTGCCGGCGGCGGCATGGCTGCCGGGGGGGCGGGGGTGAGAGCCTCCCTGCCTCACACCTCTGACAGTACTACTGAAGATGGCTCATCCAAACCTGTAGGAGAGAGGCGGGGAGGGGGGGGGGGGACAGAAAATGAGGCACATTAGTCACTGATGCGTGTTTGTGTTAGGTTTGTTGAAATTCAAAGAATATTTTATATGACTAGGAAGAGAAGGTCAACAAGGACACGAGCGCAACACAGCGATCTGAGGCTGTGTGTGTGTGTGCGCGTGTGCGTGCAAGCAAATGAAACTCATATCCAGCAGAAGCTAGTGACCTGCTAAAACCAATAAGTTCACTTTTATTTAGCATTCAAATTTTTAGAGGAAGTCAGTCAACTGACCTACTTATATCAATTTACTATAATTTGTACACACCAAATAAAGTGAACACTCCGGCCTCTTTTATCTCGTGCCAGGAAACCATCTCAGGTAAGGCTGATGAACACCAATGGGAGGGTTTATCGTCAGCACCAGTTTAAAACGCACAAACGCACTGAATGCTATTCATTAGCACACAGCTGGGACAGACTCTTCATGCAATTTTCTGCAAATACTGGTACTGAAAATCTTATGTGAACACAGTTAAACTTTTGACTACCACTTATGCAAATTAAAGCAGACAGATTTTTTTTTTATCGTCCTCTGAGATCAATTTTTCCAGGAGTAGACTAATTTAAAGTTGGAGTGTGGGGCATTTACATATAAATAACCATCCAATGCATTCAAGCCCTTGCCAAACAAGCTCACACGATGTTGATTAAGCCTATCAGAGCCACGTAAATCTCTCCGTACTTTGCAAAACTGGAGTTTTGAATGCAGCTACATTCTGTAGAAGAATTTGGAAGAAGGTTATAGCAGCTAAGAGGATCTCAGAGTGTAATTACTCTCACTGCCAAAAGGGAAGATGAAAGGTCCACACATCAGGACTCATTCGCAGGTGTTCAAATCAAAATTGAACTGCTAATCTGCTAAGAAAGTCACAGGTGGGCGCCGGTTCTCTCGGGTCCAGCCTCAATTCAGACATTTTTATCCAGCAGAAAAATCATAAACCACTCAGCAGCGTTTTCCTGTGACTCAAGCAGCTCAGTTTGAAAGTCCCTTTGGACGTTTTCACATAAATGTTCCTGTAGCTTTGAGAGCAAATGTAACTGCCACATTAGCATGCACATATGATTCAAAAGCAAGAGCTTAAACAGGTTAGTAGTACAGAGCTTCTTCCACAGCCATATACCACTTGCCTCAAGGGGTATTCCTCCAATTTAACACATAAAGGTCAGTTTACTCATCCTGGGGAGCATGAAAGAACCTTTAAAATGTCTGAGCCACATCTTCTGTTATTCTGGGTGAGCTTTGTCAAGTCTGAGTAAACTATAAAAAAGTGACATGACCCGGATATCTCAGCCTGGGTTAAAAAAAGAAAGACCCGATTAACAGCAGATATAAAAGTACTTCAGTGGGTCAAAACATCACTGGATTGCACAAACACACCTTGAACCCGCACGAGAAACCGTGTGCAACCTGGTTCATAAACAAAGCAAAAGAAAACGCACACAGACACTCACCACTTTCACGCAATTACACCAACACTAGCACTGAACCTGTAATCCTGGGCGGCTCCTCCCCTGGCCTCTGTCCCAGTGCGCAGGACTTCAGGGCACCAAAAACAGCATATCACACATGGGAGCAGGCAGCCAGATTGATCTGAAAGGCTGTGGATAAGCCAGTTTGTGCTCCCAAGGCTTTAAAAAAAAAAAGGCAAATCACAGTCACTCGGAACCATGCAGGGAGAGCTGAGCAAAACCACTTCTGCGTCCTTGCGGGGGGTCTAATGAAACCCGCTGGTGCGCGGGTATCGAGTGGAAAATGCAGAGATATCCCCCAAACCGACCGAGGATGGCATCAATAATTTACCTTCCCCGCTTGAAAACTTGGATCATCCTAGTTCCTGGTGGAGAAGTCTGTTTACATATTTAATTTTAAAATGCATAATGCATAATGACTGGCTCGGACTAATTCCTGTGAGAACTCTGCTGAGCAGAATATTGTGAGTGTTGATATACATGGGCATGAGCACAGGTGGATAAATGACTGGTGATGTGCGCACAAACACTGCCCAAATAACCGATGCCCGTGTGTGTCTTTAAAGAGCACGTGTTAATTTAAAGATAGTAAAGACACTGGCATGGTATTGTGTGTGATTCACCCCATAATAATCCCCATAGCCTTTATTCAAGGGCCCGTTGCCATGGCAGCTGCCGCATCAATAGCTTGAGATGTGGATGTATTTTCTTTCCAAACTGCATGCCCATACTCAAGTCACGTTTGTCACAACTTCACAAAAAAATGAGTCACTCCAACCCTCTGCTTTGAACCAGAGTGCCTATTGAAGATTAGACTGGTTTCATAATGTATGTTAAGTACTTTCTGACTTTGCCTTCAGTATTGTTCAGTGTATTGCTCTGTTTTCCCGCTCTGTAACCTCCTGCAGATAATACCACAAAAATCAAGAAAACAAAATGCAAAGAAAACGCTGAAATAAATCTGGAAATCTGGATAAACAGAATTCTTCAAACCTGGTTTGATCACGGCTTAAATAAATGTGCCATTTAAGGAAAAAGAAAAGAAGAAATCACAGCTTCATCCTGTTTACTCCATGTTAAAAACACATGTCCCCAAAACACAGGCCTTACTGTACATACACACGTTTGATTCAATCAGTTACATTTTACGGACAAATGCACGTTGGAGGCTACAAAGATGATATGGTTTGTTTTTTTTTAATGCACAGATCATTTAAACAAGAGGTTGAGAACCATTTCCAGCACTGCTTCTCCTGGCTTGGTATGAGGATCACTACTAATAAATAACTTTTCTAATCCTGGTCAATCTATGTGGACCCAACTAGACAACTAACTAAAAAATTCTAAAGCAGCCGGGATCCACAACCCCTTTTTGTCATTTCACCACATAAGAAACCAAATAAGTAAAGAAGTTTATTTGAATTTAATACTTTCACACTGCTTTAACTAAACCCCCCCGGGGCAATTTCTGGGACTTCCAGTTGTAACATAACTCCTGTTGATGTTATCACGGACATAGCAGGATCTGAGCATATGCAGGCTGATGAGTAATATGAAACCAGAGTGCAAAATTGCCAAAGATAGCTACTGTGATATGTTTGCGCCAATATTTAGGCTCGGTTTACTGAGTACACTGCTGCAATAATGCAGAGAAATAACCAGAAATTACAGGAAGAGCCATTAAATGGAGAAATTTGTAACCTTGAGCACAAGCTCATTCTCCTGACGGAGCATTTGGTTTGTTTTTCAAATAAGGACGACGTGTGTGTGTGTGTGTGTGTGTGTGTGTGTGTGTGTGTGTGTGTGTGTGTGTGTGTGTGTGTGTGTGAGATCATCTTCCAAGAACTTCAGATGACTCAAAGATGGACTGCCTTGAGGCTTATTGATTGGAAATACACACATGCACCCACCAGGACACACACGTATATCTCAGGCTTCAATTTAATTGAGAGAGACGGTGTTTCAACACACCAGCACACCAGGGCTACAAGTGGGCCAGGACTCATTTGATCAACATGTTTTTCTTGCAATCGACACACCCCACTCTGGCAAACAACTTCTTATAAACACGGTTTTCACACCAGGATTTTGAATGGTGTCCATATATGTTTGCCTCCATATCTACAGAAGATGCTGGTGATTACATGAGCTATTCGGTCTGTGTATCAATTCCCTATCTGTCACTCTGGCATCTGGTCACACCCTCTTTGCGCTGCAAATGGAACCTTGTTATTACGCTAGCTGCTGTCAGAGCTCGTCATGTCAGAGCAGGTGATTTGCTGCAACCTGGTTTAGTTAAGTGTGAGTGACTGAGTGTGTTTATTTTACGCTCTGCTAGAGGGTTAAGCAGGCCAGCGGGACACGGAGCTCAGTCCATCTTTTTTTTTTATTTGCAAAAGAACACTCAGTCAGTTCTTCTGGATCTGACCCCACTTCTTTCCTACTGCGTCTGATGTTTTATTGCTTTCATCAACCTCTCCTCAATTTTTTGCTCCATTTCTCTCTCCAGAAACATATTATTTTGCAGAATTTGACCAAAAAAAAAAAAAAAAAAGTACATTTACACTCACTGGTACACCTGTTTAACTGCTTGTTAATGTAAACATGTAATCAACCAATCACATGGCAGCAACTCAGTACATTCAGGCATGTAGACATGGTCAAGACAGCCCGCTGAAGTTCAGACTGAGCATCAGAATAAGGAAGAAAAGTGACTTTGAATGTGTGATGCTTGACTATTTCCCAAACTGCTGATCTACTGGGATTTTCCCACATTACCATCTCTAGGGTTTACAGAGAATGGTCGGAAAAACAGGGAAAAAAATCCAGTGAGTGGCAGTTCTCTTGATGGAAATGCCTTGTTGATGCCAGAGGTCAGAGGAGAATGACCATACTGCTTTGAGCTACAGGAAGGCAATAGTCACTCAAACAACCACTCATTACAAACAAGATGTGCAGAACAGCATCTCTGAATGTACAACATGTTAAACCTTGATAGCAGATAGGCTACAGTAGCGAAAGACCACACCAGCTAAGAACAGTGTTTAAGAACAAAATGGAAATTTGCCTAGTCTCACCAAAATTGGACAACAGATTAGAAAAACATTGCCTGGTCTAATGAGTCTCAATTTCTGCTCCACCATTCAGATGGTAGGGTCAGAATTTGGCACAAACAACACAAAAGCATGGATCCATCCTGCCTTCTATCAAGGGTCCAGGCTGCTGGTGGAGGTGTAATGGTGTGGGTGATATTTTCCCGGCACACTCTGGGCCCCTTAGCACCAACTGAGCATCGCTTAAACACCACAGCCTACCTGAGTAATGTTGCTGACCATGCCAAAGCCTTTGTGATCACAGTGTACCCAACAGATCTAAATCCAATAGAGCACCACTGGGATGTGGTGGAACTGGAGATTCATATATGCAGCAGACAAATTTGCAGCAATATTTCCAGCACCGTGTGGACTCTATGCCACAAATAATACTGAAAGTTGAGCACCTGAAAAACCTTAACCCTACACACTTTGTTCCATTCACCTGGTTTACCTGGACAATTCAGCACCATGCTTCCTATACAATGAAACCGCTAGTCTAAATGTTCCCCAATCCAGCAAGTTATTGAGCTTTGAATGTGTATAATCTGTTGTTATACACTCGCCCACCTGCTGTTACCAGGAGGCATTTAGTGCTGGGTTACACTATCTATAATTCCCCATGATTTGATTAAAAAAAAAGAAAAAAGAAAGAAACTAGAGGCTCGCTGATACTGGATTTTTGGAGGGGGTACCGATTTTTTTTATTTTTTTTCAGATGATATTGTTTTGTTTAGGTAAATTTGTAGAGAAAAGGATTATGGCGGTTTTGCTTTTGAACACTACAGAAATCTAAATAAATGACACCCCCCCCCCCCCACACACACACACACATACAAAGAATCTAACTGGGAAATCATAAAAGGTAACATTTTTATTTATGCATTTTTGCATCTATAAGTGTAATCGTCAAATACAGTACATCAAAGAATGTATTACTGTGAACAAAGCCATCAGTAAAGAAGAGAGAGAAGGTAAGAGGAGAGGAAACAGAGGGGAGAGAAATCTTATGTCTTGTTAGGTGATACTAGGTTTCACCTCAATAATTCATGATGTATAATAGGAGGGTCACACAATCTGCAGAGGGATGAGGGGAGAGGGAGGGTGAAGGTGAAAAATGCAAGGGACCATAAGTAGGAATAGAGATAGGAAGGGAATGAAAAGCAGTGTAAATGAAACTGAGGCAGACAGCGTGTCAGAGTAAATAAAATTAAGGGTACAGTTATTATTATGAGAGAATAGGTCAAGTAACCAAAAAAAAACCAAAAAAAAAAACCCAACTGATATTAAATAACAAGAGAAGCCAGAGAAAATGTAATAAACAACACAAGTAGAGCAAAAATGAGAGAAAAATGAGAGAAAAGGAGAAAAATTATTTTTATTTGTTGCTTAAAATCTGGTTAAAGATACAATAAAATAATTCATACATTTACTTTTTATTTTATAATAAAAAAACCAATATCTGACCAACAATATCGGCCTCCCCATAAATCGATCATTCTCTACTGCTCTCACTGACATCATACAGAACCAAGAGCAGAAAGGGAATGACTCAGGCATTACCTGCAAACCTGCGGAACAGTATTTTTTATGCTTTTGGAATACTTTAATTATGTGACAGTGGCATATTAAACACACTAAACATGGAAAAGCAAAGATGCAAGTACTAACAAGTCCTTTTTACCCTCCTTTATCCACAAAGACTACGAAAAAAGCAGCAGCACAATCTCTGTTCTTTGCTAAAAGAATCCTCTTATACCACATCTGGCTACCTAAGCCCTTGTGTGCTTAAAGTGTGTTTGCATCACAAGGTTTCACGGTATCATGTGAATCGTTAGTGTGGGAGAGGCTTCATGTTTACTGCTTTTGTGTGAGAGCTTCAAGAATTGTATATGTAGTGACCAGTAATTTTGCCTTTGCGTGGGTGTGTCTATTAGTCTATGTACCGGCTGGATTTCAAAAGAACCCCTTCAAGCGCTTCATCTGATGCCTCTACAAAGGGCCCGCCTAGCTGCAGGGGCCAGTGTCTGTATGTGTGAGCGTGTGAGTGTGTGTGTGTGTGTCTCTCTCTTCAAAAAGAGCACCATCCTTTATTTGAGGAGTTGAGACAAAAGGCCACAGACATGCTGCAGAGGACCTAGAGTTATTGTTGCTCTAAAGGTGACACCTTTACACATACTAGCCACAAAACGATAAAGTTACACCTATGGTGAATGCACATACAAAATACACCCTTTAGATCAGGACAGAAAGGTATTGATAAATAGATAGATCAGAGTCTCCCAACTACAAGCAGCGCCCTACACGTTTGTTCCAAAATGTGTTGATTTAACTGGATATTATTTAACTAATGATGTAGAAGTCGGTATAATTGTAGTAATTACACGTTAGTTACATTTAAACTATCACCACAGGCATAACTAAACATTTCAACCATTTAAGAGGTTGAAAAAAAAAAAACATTGCCTGGTTGGTGATTGCTGATGTAGAATATTAACACAAACCACAGCACAGTCCCAAGAGTCACGAGAGGATTACAGAAAGTGTACACTTAATCTTTTTTTTTTGGTCCAGTCCCTCCACAACAGACACATACCTAACACCCAGCTAACAGGAAAAACCACTGATTCGAAGACAAAGAGCTGAGAAAACAGCTACAAATAAAGGAAAAAAGTCAGAAAGGGGAAAAAAAAAAAAAGAAGCTAGGGTTAGGGTTGAGAAATATGGCATCAAGATTCAAACAAACAGGAAGCACTATGTACTGAGGGACTTAACAAGCCAACATGCAGAGAAGACAATCTAATCAAATCATTTTCAGAATATTTGTATTATTTACTAAATCTGGAGGTTGGACTAGCATACATCAGCCTGGTGGCTTGTCTCTGTGCGACCCGTGTGCCTCTCAGCGGGCCTCTTTGTGTCACAAAACCTCCCTCGCTCACACAACACCACCAGGATATCCTGTCAAAGGTCGCTACCAGCTGCTGCTAACAACTCTCGCCAGAAGCCAGCCGATCTCTTACAAGGCCGTTAGCCCGCTAAGGTGACATCAAGCTGACTTTTGCGTTAATGCTGTGCACATATACCGCTCAATATACTCTGTGTATTTTAAATCTGCACAAATGAGAGAGGAAATAAACACGGAGCTACAGTGTACCACCAAACAAGATACAAACATAGCCTAAATATAGTTGCTCCGAGCAGAGCAAGCTGGCAAATTAAGGTAAACAAGTGAATCAGAAACAATTAGAGGTACTTGGATGATATTCTGTAAAACCAAGCAATCAAAACACTGGAATGATTAGTGATGAGGACACACACACACACACACACACACACACACACACGCACTCACACACACACACACACACACACACACACACACACACACACACACACACACACACACACACACACACACAC
>JAVDPK010000987.1:574751-586490 GCA_034780415.1 Cichlasoma orientale | reverse complement strand
ACACACACACACACACACACACACACACACACACACACACACACACACACACACACACACACACACACAGAAGAAAAAAAAAACATCCAAGACAAAATTAGGCCCCAAAGCACACAACTAATCCATAATGTTTATTGTGAAGGAACATTCATATTGCCAAGTAATTACTTTCCAACACAGTAGATTTATCAGCTGTGTAAGTATACGCTTTCGTTTGCCAATCCAAAATCATAAACTACTGACACCACATTTCCATCCCACCAAATTACGAAGCCACAAGGCTCAGCTGTCTTTAAACTCATCCGTTCTTTGACAGCACAATTCTTCTTTGGTTTGCTGGAGGAAAACCCACGCAAGTCCCCCTTCTTGGATCAGACATACAAAGTCATTTACCACTCCAGACTGCAAACATCTTACCACACAATGTCCGTGCCTAGGGGTTGACACAATGGAGAGGAAAGGAGGCAGGGGAGCGCACAGAGCCACACCCTGAGGCCTACTGCATCCTGTGTAGCCTTTAAAGAGTGAAAAAATACTGAAGACTTGAGGACTCACCCGCAAAACTTTGACATCCACCAGGACTCTTAGCTTTCTTGCCAATTGACCTGCTTCTTGTACATGCGACTACAACACGAGGATGGTGAAGGCGACTTCAGTGCAGCAATCTGCCTCCAAGTAAAGTGCCTTCAGCATCACAAGCCATAGACAAAAAAGTTCACAACGGTCTGTGCAGTGCTTCGCCTACGGCAAAAGAGCAACCAAGAGAGTGCTGCGAGAGACGGAAGGAGGAAGTCGAGGAAGTAGGCGTTTTTTTTTTTTTTCGAGAGAAGAGGAAACAGGTTTGTCTGTGAAAAAAAAGCGGCAAAATTCAAAGATGAGACGACAGCAACCAACAAGAGACCGATTAAAATTCACATGTAAGGAAAGCCTAGAAAAAACACACTGAAGTGAGGTGACTGGATTATTTATGGGTAATTACAGCTTATTAATAAGCCATCAGTGCCCCCCCACTTCAGTTCAGCTGTGTTAGTCTAAACTGTTGAAGCCTTAATAGCTATTTATAAGCACAATAAATTAAATCCAAGAATTATTCAGTATGAAATATGTCAAAGTAGACAGTTAACGATCAGTGACGTTTAGCATGCCAAAAATGATGAGCAAAATCTTCCCTTGTTCACGAGCCATGCTGCTACTTTATCCAAAACTGTAACAAATAAAATAATAAAACATGGACAGAGAGTAACAGTGAATATGCATTGAGATATTATCAACCAGTGTAACTCGCACTTTCACTTCCACCTCTAATTACCGCAGCGCCAGACCGGTCTGCAACATGTACCACCAGAGTAACTCAGATGGTTTATGCTGTCACGAAAGCCCACTGATCATCAGGCTAAGTGCCTAAATTAAACATTTACTGCTTGAGCAAGACGATGACATCTTCATCTCCAGCTGAGAGCTCAACGGGGCCATCTGTGCAAGCGACGCACCAAAAAAAACAGATGTTTGCTCCACCCAGGCTGAGGTCAACTTTGGTTGCCTCATAAATACAAACGCTCAGGACTCTCAGTTCTGATTCGAACTCCCAGGGAGCCTCCGAAAAGCAAGCGTCCAAGTAGGAAAACACTTCAACACAGCAACACCACTGAAAACAAACCATGCCAATAGAAATGTATCATATCCTCATTCAAGTCCCTATTGTGCCAAGACTTGAAAATATGAGAAAGAAGGCCTGCTTATGAATTGCAATGTCATGTGATCAGCCATGATGTCAAAAAAATCTAACTTGAAAACTACCCTGACCTGAGGAAGTGAAAACATTTAGAGGACCTATGTCCTTTTTATTCAGCTAAGAATATCTGAGTGATCTACACCAATGACTGTCTGCAAAACTGAGACAGAGGGAAGAGAAATACTCTTTTTCAACTGCATGTCACAGCTTAACTCATCTATCCAAACTAGCTAAACTCCTTCTTGATTGTCCTGACTTTAAGGCTTCCCGATTCATCCGGGATGCTAAAACATATCTGGTGACAGCCATTAATATTCCATGTTACCACCTTCTACTCACTATAATTCACAAACTCTACATTTGGGTGTAACACTGCTGAGGAATTTACATCCTCCACTCTTTCAAAGTTCAAGTCTGGCCTTTTGAACCGATGTCAAACTCTGCTTGGCTCATTTTGGCACATTTCCACAAATGCAATTAATATGCATACCCACTCAATCAAATAAAACAGAATATAAAAGTTACAGAATGCAACTGTGTATTGACGAAATAAAAAAAAAAAAAGCACCACAACAACGTGGAAACATTTATGTTGGACCGTTCTGAGCTCATGGTCAGACAGCATTTATTTTGTGCCGGTGTTTTGAGATGTTTCAAAAATGCTTTGCAGCAGATACTTGCTGCTATCGATATGATGAACAACAAGCCTATAAGTGACGAGGCGGCTGATACCAATAATACTCCACTCACGATCTACTATCAACTCTCATCTCAAACTGCAAAAATGTGGGTTCACCTGCTGCCGTGTTTACATGCATACCATTTGTTGGTTGGTTCGTTTTATAATCTCTGTGATAAAATCTAAAATGTCTTCAGCAGCTCCAAAAGCAGCAGATTGTAATTTGACTCGAGCAGATACGAGGCTGCCGGGTGCACCAGTCTGTCTTGTCTGTTTGTGGCTCCAGTCAGGCGCTGTTCAGCCTTAGCTGGGTGGTTGAATGAATGTAATGACATTTACTTAAATTACAGCAAACAGTGCCGTGCAAAAGTCTTGAGACACCGCTCATTTCTTTCTATTTTGCTTCCAAGGAGCCAGACTTGGGGCAACAGTCCTCCAGGCTTTCTGAAGGTCTTTCAAAGTACTTCTTTGGACATTGGCTGCTTTTTCACTCATTTGTCCTTGTACCTGACCATTTTCAGAAGAATGCTTTTTTTGTCTGTTAAGCCCCTTAAGACTGACCTATGAATCATTCAAGCATAAAAAGGCCCCTAACTCAAGAGCTGAACCAGACAACTTAGCAAAAAAACAAATTTTAAATTGTATTGCACTTTGTTAATAGCAGCCAGTTGCAAAAACACATCACTTGTTCCCATTTCTTTAGTTGAATCTATAAGAGAAAAAAAAATGACATAGACAACAGTGTGCCAGACATATAATAGTATAGTGGCCTTTAAAACGCCATTCATAAGGAAGTGAAATAGGAAGAAAATGCTGAGGTATGCCACATTACACAAGAACTGGACTGAAAATCAGTGGCAACGGGTCTCATGGAGCCGTGACTCCAAATTTCTGGTTCAAACAAAATGCAGCCAACATCCAAAGAAGACCTGGAGAATCCTTGAGAACTATCCCTGAAGACTACTGAAACTAAATGACAAGAAAGCTGCCTCAGAGAGCTCAGACTGTACTGAAGAATAAAAGGTGCTCAAAGCAAATACTGACTTACAAACGTGTTTGAATTGTACAAACTCGGTTTTTGCCTTAAATACTGTATTTCCATTTATCTGTGCACATGTCTATTTCCCATTTTCCCCAGTGAAATATAAAGAAATGAGTACTGGGTCAAGACTTTTGCACAGAAAAACTGAATTTGAAACATTAAAGCAGTAACAATTTGGAGTTGACTCTTATTTAGTTAAACAGAAAGTAATATGAAGTAAAAATAGTAATAAAATATCATTTTCACCTACATCATCAGCAAGATGTTAATTCATCATCGCAACAACAAATGGGCAAATAGTCAAAACAAGTGTTACTGTTCGTACAATCCAGCAAGTGGATATCAGTCAGCTGTGGCTCTTTGACCATGACTCAGATTACCGCCGTTTGCAGGGGAATGTGAGCTTGTGGACACACTCCTCTCTAAATGGTTGCAGATGAAAGTGTTAGCTGGAAACCTGAAATGTAAAAGTAAATGCAGGTTTTGAATAACGGCAGGCATGTGCTGACGTCATTCAATTGATTAGTATTTCATAAGCTCTTTTTCTTATTCACAGACTTTCTCTCTCTTTTTTTTTTTTTTAAACATAAAACGAATTGGCACATTCCCACAGTGTGCTTGCAGAGGAGGTTGTCAGGCCAAGATAATTCCATAACACTTCAGGGGGTTCATCTATTATTCAAAACCACATCCATACTTATTCCACTTAAGAGGAGTAACACGTTTTACTTGCATGATCAAACTACAGTGGCGAATGAACACAAGTTATTAGCCTGAAAAAATGAAGAGCGCTGAGATTCTGGGACCGAGCGGGGCACTGAGAAAGAGACTTCCCGCTTTAGAGTCTGAGAAGGGAGTCTGAACTAGATAAAATGCACAGAGAGATAACCAATAATGAAATTAACGTGCGCCGACGTGAACAGCGGACAAAGAAATTCCACTGAATTATGTCTCGGCCAGTCCAGATCATCATCGTTAACAATGCTGCGTGCATGCACGTGCTGTGTCTGTAAACCATCAAGACAAACAATAATGTATGATGACATAATGACAGTGCCAATCAAAGCAGTGTCATCAGAACACAAAAATGCAGTCAGTATTATTTTCAACAAATGTCACCTTTAATACAGAATAATCAGCCAGGAAGACGCAGAGGGCTGGTGTGACAGAAGATGGAGGTAGATTATCTGCTGTGGTGACCCCTAAAGGCACTTGCCAGAAAAAGAAGCAGAAGGAGAAGCAGAAAAAAGCAGAAGCAGAAGAGGGAGGAGAAGCAGAAACAAACAGCAATAGTCTGTGCAAAAGCCACAGAAGCAATATTACACAAAACCTTGTACAGCAGCTACTTAATTGGTCCAAACACTACTGGCTGTATGTTAATGCAGAAAATGTCAAATGTAAATACAGTGTTTTAGCTGGGTTTCACTGCCCAAGTTTGTGCATGTATCCATTTATTATCCTTTGAATAACAATGACTGGAACATCGCCGCACACGCTAATCTACTGCTGACTCCTTGCTTGTCTGACAGTATTAATAGCACACAGGTACAGGGGGAAACTGTCTAAACTTGTGAATACAGCACACTGGATAGGTGTACTGTAGACCCAAGGTATGGGATGGGATGGGATGGTTGGGATGGATGGATTCTGTCAGTAACATGCAGTCAGGAAAGCGTCCAACTGCTTTATCTAAACACTGCCAGGCTGAGAAAAATATGCATGCAAGCACAGACCACACTTAATATGATCAAGACAGACAGGAAGAAGATGTTTGTCTCCTATAGTTTGTACTTATTAATATTGCAGCGTACATATCGGGGAAGCTCAAGGGTTTGCGCTAAAATTGTGTGCCTGTTCTGTTTTCATGATTGTTTTATGTTTCTGCCATTACGGTTACAGTTTATTTTCTCAGGCTGAACTTTAGTTACCTTCATGAGAGAAAAGCAAGCTGTGGCACCATGGGTGCAGTGGGTTTGTGGGTTTGTGATTATCACCATGTAACAATGATAAGAGAGTCTTGTGCTGTTTTTTTTAGTACACATCTCATTCATGGGGCTTTTTCGATTCTAAAAACTAATTGAGAGCCCAGGTATTTAACTCCTAGTAGAGTTCTCCTCTTGGAGGTGGTCTTGAGTCCAAACCTCTCAGTCATCCTGCCATGACCTGGATTGTTAACAGTGTATTTTTTTTACGAAATGCCCACTATTACTTAAAGTAACAGAATTACCGTGATATGATTCTTATTGTAAATACAAGAAGAAACTATTATGTATTAACTTAACTAAGTTACTTAAACTCAAGTGTAATTGGTTTTTCACTGGTGATTGACAGTCCACTGCCAACTGTTCTGTAGGCCTGTGTGACTGTGGCCCTAACTGGATACTGGAAAAATTTTACCCTGCTAACTTTCTACTTTAGAGTTAGCAGGGTAAACCCTAAATGTAAGTAAATAAACTGCTCAAAAGAAATTAAAGGAACATTTGAAAACATCAGATCTCAATGGGGGGGGGGGGGAATCACGCTTTATATTTGTACTGATTTGGACATCGGTTGATGGAAATGAAAATGATCAACATACAGAGGGCTGTATTCAAAACTCCTGGACAGTCTGAGGTGCACCCTGGTGATGTTGGATGGACCAAACTGATTAACTGATTTAAAAGTGTTCCTGTAATTTTTTTTGAGCACTATATATCAAACCAGACTGTCTAATTATTGACATTAGATTTTCTTTAGGTAAATCTATAATTTCATACGCAACGTAAAAAAAAAAAAAAAAAAAATACACCATAAATTTGCATCAAACAAACGAGAAGTGGCCCAACAATAGACGCAATGTGCCAACTACAAGTACCCATGCACTATTATCTCTTTACCCATTTAATGACTGATTTAGATTTGTATCTATTTTTTATCTGGTGTTTACAGTATCCACAATGCATTATAAAATGCTGAGATGTGAGCAGAAACATGGTGACCCACTGCTCATGAATGAGGTTCGTCGCTGCTCTGTGATCAATCTAAATGGAAAGTGTGATATTTTAGGAAACGTAAATGCTTATGAAACACTATCTGTACCATCAAAAAATACCCCTGTGTATATATTTAAATCAGCAGCACTTACAGTGTGCGTTGTCAAGGGTGTTGCATAAGGTGACTATTACACTTGTTGTTTTTTCCTCCATTGCCTCACTTACTGAAACACAATACGCAATGTGCTCTGTTCAAACTCAATCCCTTTTCGCTGTAGATGTAAAAATAACATGCCATCCTCCCCCATTACATAACTCAATATCAGTCAGCATCAAGGTCAACGGTGAGAGCTTTAAAACAGAAACGAGGCGCACAATTAGGTGTTTACCCCGGAAGCATTTCCACTGCCAGTTACAGAAAAAGTGCGACTGTGTGAGAGTGACCTTTTGCTCTTGGGCTTCTTAGCAGCCTATCCAGATCAAACACCCACTCTCCACAGCTTATTTCTTCTAAACAGAAAAACAGCAGGACGGCGTTATGGAAATATCTTCAAAAGTAGATCCAAACATGGAAATTGTTGCAGCAGTAGGAAACATTAAGTTTGCCGGGATTGCTGGAATCCAGCTGTGTTGAGAGCCATCAGCGTACCACATTGTTACCATTGCTGACGTGTGCAATCAGCAAAGAGACCTTAACATCTACTTTAGTGGTAGGCAGGCTTGGATCCTTAGTAATAAATAATTTTCTGTTTGCCTAGAAGTATCATAAAAACACCGTTCCATCACAAATTCCTCCAAAGAAATTCCGCACACTCGACCAATGGTCGGTTCAGACTTCACCATCAGGCTTTTATGGACCTCAGATGAAATCCTGAGGCTGATAACAGCGGTTTCTAAACCTTAAAATTACCTCAGCTAGAGATTCTGGTTAAAGAGATAAAAATGTCAGTTATGCTATACACGTCTTCAGTCTCCAGCGGCTGGTCTGGCTGCAGGCCCGTGGGGTCTTGGGTGTAATCAACTTACATAGTTGGACTGTTGGAAAGAGGGGGCTGAATACTTAAAGGGAGAGACTGGAATCTAATGTGACTGCAATTATAGTCATAATGTAGCAATGCAAAGTTTAAGCAAGTTCAGTGTGGTATTCAAATGCACAAGCACTATTCAAACGTCACGTTTCACATATATTTATCATAAATAAATAGTGTCACAGAAAACTCTCAGGGTTGAAGCAAATAAAGGGAAAGAAATTAAGCGGCTGGAGGCCTATAATCTTAAACCTTTGATGTTGTTGGAACAAAACTTGACAATGCTGCAGACCAACTTCTTACAGTCTGTAGTAATTGTTGCACAGACAAAAAAAGGAGTTTGGGATACTTTTTAAAAACAGATTTGAACAGAAGAAAACAGACTGAGGAGAAGACTACCACCACTCACCTATTATTTGTTGTTATTACAAGTTAACTTAGCTAACTAACTGGTTAGTGAAGCCAGAGACAATATAAGAAAGCACTCAAAGAACCCTGAACAGTTTAGAAATCCTACTTATATGTAGTTTTTATTGGAGTTGACTGGTGAGTATATACATGCAGTTTTTATAAATCAAAATTCATTTAAATAATGCTTAAAAATAACTGCCCAAGTAAGTGCTCGGACGTGATATGACGATGACCGCCAAGTGGGGAGTAGAGATGTCACGATGACCAGATTTTAATAGTTGGTACCAAAACCAGTAGAATAACATGATTCTTGATACCTAATTCAATATCACAGTAAAAACAAACAAATAAACTAAACATTACAAAAAAAAAAAACAACAAGCTGCATCCGTAGTTGTGGAATGTCATTCACTCTCTGTGGTCTCAGCGCGCCAGGTTGTGGTGTGGATTCAGCTTTAGATCAAAGGTATGATAATCTACTCAAGGGCACACTGCATGCATCGCGTTTGTAGTGCATAAAAACTAATGTTGCCACGCTGTCAGCAAAAAACCCCCAAAACCTTTTGATTCCCCTAAACAATACATTTTACTCAAAGCCCATACTGATCATATTCTAGAGCTGATAAATGACAGAAGATACAGATTTTTTATTTTTGTTTTTTTTAAATTGAGCTACAAAACAAACTTCCACCTTCTAATCTTGCCATCTGGGAGAGAGAAAATTACTGGCAACTGATAAGAAAGACCAAAAAAACCCCAAACAAACTGGAAACTTAAATATCCTTTCACTGTCATCAAAAGCAAGTATGAAGTTTCTTCTTCAGTACCATAAAAGTGGTGAAAGAGTGCAAAAAAAAACAACCAAAAAACGTAAGCGTTTACAAAGCCACAACAGTTTGTGATGAAGAAAAGCATTAAAATGCTATTCTTCAAAAGCAGCAGAGAGTGGGGGGAGAATTGGAGAATAGTTTGACCAGAGCTCCCCTCTGACTGATCACTGCAGACAACAAAGGACTGGAGCCTCAGGGGCCACGCTTCAAGGAACAAGCCATCCTGAAAAAGTTCCCTGGACCCCCATCTGTGTGTGTGTGTGTGTGTGTGTGTGTGTGTGTGTGTGTGTGTGTGTGTGTGTGTGTGTGTGTGTGGTGATGGTGGTGGTATGAGAGGATATGACAGGTCAGTGCAGTACTGTGCTGTGCAGAAGGGGAGATTCGACCTTGTCTGTTTTATTGCATTAACGTTTTCATTTCAGATTAATATATGAGGGAGAAGAAAAGGTCAGCAACACTTTCATGAACTTACTCGGTACTAAAATTTGCACTTTATGTTGTTGATACAGGCAAATTATGTGTTGTCATAGTACAGCCTTATTTCAACAGTAGCAAAGGTTGCAGAGGTTCTGTTAAAGCTGGTGTCAGTATTACAGTCAAAGAAGTGGTAGATGTGGTGCTGTGGCGTTCAAGTAGTTATCACAGAGTTCATTTATAAACCAAGTAATTCTATGCTTATTTCTACCACCTGAGCTATTCTTAGTTGTACAGTTCGGTAGCGTACTTACTCATCAGTACACGTAAAAACACCACAATTCTCTAAATTCTCAAAACATGCTACAAAACACGTAGTTCTCTTTAAAAACGTATATTCACAAGCTGCTACCTTGAAAATACTAGAGTATAAAAGGGGCTTGAACCAGGAACAAGCTAAGACCAAAGCGTTTGCACCGGTAAATAAAGCCACAGCAATAAAAAGAGTGTTGTTTAAAGCTACACAGAGGGTCAAACACATTTGTAATGTGTGGATGAGCTGCCACAGAGCAGCACTACTGGGAGAGTGGCTATATTTGCAGGAACAGGAGTCAAGCGAGATCACGGGGTGATCACAGGCTGGCAAGGGGGGGATGTGAGAGTGGAAAAGCTGCAGGGTAGGGGATTGGAGACTGTGAGAGAAAATAAGCTTTTACTACTCAATTTAACTGCTTGCAAATCACTATTTAATAGATATTAAATAATAAAGTGTGAACGCTGTGACAGTGTGAAAGGTGTGTGAAGGTTATTTGTATGAACTATTAATATTAACCCCCCCGGTGAGCTACAAAAGCAAAGGTTGGGGGATAAATAGCTCATCATTAAGATTGCTGGTTCTCTAATAATGCATTTCATGTAAAAACAGGTTATCTGCATTCATTGACACAGTATGTAATAATCACACAGCGTAACTGACAGAGTTGTCATGCTTGTGTAAATTTCAGAGTTCCTTTTCTCCTTTTTAGCACTTGAAGTGTTTGCACACATGGATACAAATAACGCCATCTTCACCACGCTGCCGGAGCCAGCTGAGATGTGGCAGTGTATTCAGCTGCTTATCTGTGGCAGCTCTGCTTTCTCTGGGCCGCTCACAGCCAAAACACTTCCAAAACTGTCAAACACTAGAACTCTGAGCCTGATCACACACTCACACAAATATGTGTGGAAGGGTGTCAATATTCGCTCGTGGTGAGCGAAGCCAGCTTATCAACAGCTGAGATGGCTTTATCTGCTGGAAGTTTGAAGAAACTGCCGCTGTAAAAGTTACTGGATTCCTGCACAACAGTACACGCAGAAGTGTGACTTTGCATCGCAGCATGAATGCGAAGAATGGTGCTCTTCATTTCCGCCACCTGTTGATCCAGCCCGGCTAAAAAAAACCCAAACAAACCCTGAAAACAATAAAGAACAGCTACAGTTCATCCTGCTGCTTCTATTGGCAGTCGCATCAATAAACACTAGTGGTCCGGTTCCACCGGCAGCCATACGTGCCCATGCCAAAACATTGCCTCCACCATGTTTATCAGATGATGTGGTCGTACCAAGTCGTTGATTTTACCACTCTTAAAGTTTTTGCTGCCTAATGATGGCCCGTTCACTTGCATTGACATTTCTTTGGAGCATATATTTAGAGTTCCAGTGAAAAGCTGAAAAATGCAATAATACAGCTCCAGATCTTTTCTCTGCTTAATTTGTCATGGAATAATCAGGCAACAGGTCTGACCTAGCCACAAAACTGTTAATTAATATATTCAATTGTCCAATTTCTTTTGAGTCTGTGAAAATGGAGGGCAGTGAGGATATATTTTAATACATTTTCATGTATAAAAATGGCTACAATTCCTGAACAAATAATACAATACATTTGCCAAACTCCTCGAATCTGCTCCTGACTGCTGTTCTGGACAAAATTACAAAAATTATGTAATTGTCCAAAAACCTATGGGCCTCAGTGTACAGTTTTATGAGTTTCCAGTAAGCGCCTTCAGACTGTGTTGGTTGATCAATTATTTGGACCGTGCAGCTTCACCTGTTCTCAGTCAAGCAAACATAGTGGGTTCGAGGTAAAAATGTCCAAAGGTTACCTTTAATCTCAACAAATATTCTGAAAATATGCCCATCACATGAAATACTTTTATTTAATGAGGACAAAAAAAAACTACCCAGAATAAAGACTCATTCTTGGGAGAAGGAATGTAGGAATGTAGCTGTTGCAGACGCTGGCATTCTTTAACTGGGACGACATGCTAAATTTTCCATTTAAATTGAGGTAAAAAACACACCAAGCCTTATAGCAGTTTTGTCATACAGAATGATGACAGCCACACCAAAAACTGTGAAAAGTGAATATATAATAACATAAAGGAGGGTTTAATATTAGTTTTCCTTATGTGGGTCATGTGGTTTTCTTCCCTGATCAGTCTAAAACCTCCTAAACACATCACACCAGACCCAAAGCAGAACTAGAAGATAGACACAAAGGCTTTACGACTCTCTCTCTGTCTCTCTCTCTCTCTCTCTCTCTCTCTCTCACACACACACACACACACACACACACACACACACACACAC
>JAVDPK010000987.1:558919-574651 GCA_034780415.1 Cichlasoma orientale | reverse complement strand
GATGGTGGTTGGGGGGAAGTGGGGGGGTGCATATTGGGGACCACACAAAAACCCTGTCAGGTCACATGACTGAGGTGGGGATATATGGCGCTTTTTGATTGGCTAGAAAGGGAAGTTATAGAACCAGGTCTATAGTCCCATTGTTGAACTGTGAAGCTCGTATGTATGCGTGTGTGGCTGTGTTGGAGGAGGCAGAACGCGTTGTAACTCGGGGAGGGAACCAGCACAGCATTTTTCATTCACAAGCAGGAAAAACGCCTCCATCATAGAGTGACCTTGGCTACTCTAGCAGAACGGCAAGCGCATCCGAACACCTCTCTCACACCCCCTCTCACTCTAAGTGGGTGCATTTCAGGGAAGGCAAACAACCACATGCACATTTTGTCTATTTAAAAACACTGACACTGCTGAGGTTATGAAACTGGCCTTCATTGAACAAACAAAAAAACAACAACAAAAAAACCCAACAAACTCAGGACAAGGAATACGTTATAGCAAACTCCAGCTTCACACTTTGTAACCATTAATGTAACCATTTCTGCAGGGCAAATCAATAACTCTGCTTTTCCAAATGCCTGTTAATCTGGCTCATTGAAACTCTGTCACTGAGATAAAAAATAAAAATAAAAATAACCTTAACAAAAGCAGCAGTTGGATAATCAAATTGCTTCCTGTCGGGTGAATAAAAAAAAAAATCTGTCTTAAAAAGGTAAAACATTCTTCAAAATCAGTTCAGCGAGGTCAGGCTAAAGCAATCTCTCAAATGTGCAGTTTAGCAATAAAAAGGCCTGAAATTTTACTTCCTAAAATGCTAAAATTATACCCCAGACGGCGGGAAAGAAATGCACCAGACAAAAGGTTATTACGGAAAATGTGCATAAGTAACCACAAGCAGTGCACGAAAGCTGGAGACAACAGACACAACACTCGTCTTTTATATCCTCCGCTGTGAGGTTTCTCATTCATAAAACACAGACAGCAGTTATCGCTTCCCAGCTAAGTGAAAACTGCTCTTGAAGGATATTCATCTCTCAACAGGATTATCGTTGCTCATAAGGAAGAAAATGTTGGTACAGCTTCTGTGTGCTAAACGGCAAACAAAAAAGACAGATGCTTTGGGAAGTTACTTGCACACTCAGGATCCCACGAAGCTGCAAAAAAAAAACCCCCAAAAAAACCAAAACACATGCACTGTGCCGACCAGGCGTGAGCTAAGTGTACATCTCAGAATAGAGCAGTGGGGATTACGCAAGAACAATACTGTAGCTAAAGGCTTAGTTTCACTCATTTTAGAGAGAAAAGAGAGCGGTACTGCCCTAGAGCATGGGCAGTATGGCAATGTTATGCTAATTACTGAGAGTGTTAGTCTTCATACGGCACGTGGCTCACCGTGCCAACACAAGCAATGAGGACAGATGTTACTAGATTTTATTTTTTGATATTTTTTTAATTGGTAAAACTGAGACTGCCTTGAAATATCCAAAGTAGAAATTTCTGGTTGTTCTGAAATTAATGACAAGAAAGCATCAACTACTTGTCTTAATATCAACTATATCTTAATACTATTGTTTGATTATTGGGGTTTTCTGCTTTATTGTAGGGTTTTTACATTACAATATAATTGAACTGAATTATGCATTGTAGTTCAGTCAAAGTTCTTCAAGAAGAAAGTCTCTTGGGCATTTTTTTAAAGGCGTTGTCTACATTTACTTTGATTTCAGTGGTCACCAGAACGTTGAAAACCCAATGAATAGAACCACTGTTAAAATATGATTAAAAATAAATAATAAATACAAAAAATAAGATTAAAGATAATTTGCAAACTTTCCCGCAAACCTCAATTCTAAACTCTCTTAGTGTGAACCTTCTTTTCTATAGCACCTGTGGTTCAGGTAAGTTCGGGATTATGCTTTCTGTGTCTGTGAGTCCTTTCGGGTCCGCGCGGCGTAAATTTTGTCACAGGGTGAATGCCAGGGTACGAGGCAGATGTCTGTGTGCTTGCCTGGTTTTTGTGGCTTGCAGACTCACCCGCAGAGAATTTACATTACAATGGACCAAGTACGCATGTGCCCCAGGTGTTGCACTTCAAGGAAGACTACTTGGCCACTGGGTCTCCAGCTGTGAGGCCTCAGGCTGAAAAAGTATTGAGGTGTAAAGTTGACTCTTTTACATGCATAGCCAACAGCTTCCGTGTCACAAAAATGAAGTCAATGCAGAAGTACTTAAAACCTCCATTTTATCTGAAGGCCAACAGATGGCAATAGCGATGGTTGCTAAAAGACGCCTGTGGGTAAACAGCTTTCTGTCTTGACCTCAGTAAAAACTTTCCTGCTGAGTTTTTGGGCTCAGTCACTCATTTAGAATCATACTGAATGAAAAAAAAAATCAAGTCTGTTTTGAAAATTTTGGGCATACTAGGTTTCAAAATTGAGGAGTATCCGTGGTATGCCGAACGTCTAACCACTTAAGTGGTTAGCCAATAAGGAAGCAGTTTCCAGTGTTGCCAACGCTAGATTTAGCGACTTTTCAGACCCCCCTTAGCGACGTTTTTCCAAAAAGCGACTAGCAACAAATTTAGCCACTTTTTCCATTGACTTCAGAGTGTGCACATATAGGTCCCCCAACGCATCTCTTTGCATGCTTCGGCACCAAGGGGTGGCGCCCCCTTTGGCGACTTCTGGGACAGCCAACGGCGAGTTTTCTTACACAAAATTTGCCAACAGTGTCAGTTTCACAGTCAGACCCCGGCCCCTGTCATCTTTTATACTGTCTATGGCTACATGAGAAACAAGTACACTCACTGTATGAGTGCTTTAAAATGTCTTTTGTTGTGTGTCTACATTTGTTCTAAAGCATGATAAGAGAAACACATGTAACACTGGTCACTTAAAAAAAAAGAAGAAGAAGCAAAAACTAGAAGAAAAAAAATTGTTTCACTCCATCATATACGAATAGGAGTGGGCAGACCAAATTTTTAACTTTGACACAATACTTTGAAAAGGTACTGGTGTTCTACATTTTTTCAGCACTAAAGGGAAAAGCTGCCACAACAGTAAGAGTTACATAACCAAAACTGGTAATGGAGGCTGTGAATGTGCCATCTTTTTAACACCATAACAAAATGCTCATCGGGTGGAGTGAGGCGAGGGCAGAAGCAAGTGAGAAGGAGCGATCACTGCCTTCCTGTCGGCTAAGGTGAGGTGTGTGTGGATGCTGGTATTGGTGTAGAAAATGGCAATTGAGGCCATGTCAGATATTTAGATTCGCTGTTTTTGCAAAATAGTTAAACTATAAAATTGCTCATCCAGTAAATTACGTTAAAGAAAAAAAAAAAGATATATGGATTTGGATACCAACTGTCCAATGCCAAAAGCATTACAGAAAATGACTACAGTCTTTAGGTTTTAAAATAAAAGGTTACTGTTAAGCTGATGACTAGAAATCTCTTTCAGACCTGCTTTGTTACATATTATGAGCTTAACTCCCTCTGCTCACAGCGCTGGCAGGGTTGGCATGTGCTCCATTGAATCAAATGGGATGTGAAGGACTGGGCATCCCGGGTCAGGGAATTTCCATTGCAAATGATTGCTGCTGAGCTGCTAAGGCAAGGCTTTCTTTTTGTTCGGCATTTAGACAAACATACAAACCGGGACTGCTTTCAGACGGTATTGTATCAGTGTCAGAGGGACCCACACAGATGTGCACACAGGAAGATGCCGAATATTCTCCCTCAGTCTTGGAATGCATTGTAAAGTTTCCCATGAAGCTTTGATTGAACGTGTCTGGGGGATATGTGTAACACTGGGTTCAGTGTTTGTGTGGATGACAACACAAAACACTGAACACTGCGAAAGCGGGATTTTTAGATGCTTTTGATTACAATTTTAAGGCACTAGAAAAGTTTAGACCTATGGCGTTACCCTGCTACATACATGTTTCTTTCAGCTCCTTCATTATTCCCACGGGGTCACCACAGCAGACGGATCTGGATTTTTTGATTTGGCACCAGTTTTGGCATGAGGCTGTCCTTCCTAACACAACCCTCCCAGGGATTTGTGTCTCCTACCGGTCTCGAACCAGGGATCTTTTGTGCGTTAGACGAATGTACCCTACGAAGGCGCCACTAATGATGAAAAATATTGTTTGAAAAAGTTAGGTTTGTCCTGTTCCTAACAAATAATGTGTTTCCTTTGATTAAGACTCATTTTGTTTTAGATTTTTACTTTTTAGCTTTCAACAGTTTTTTCCTCCCTCTTGCCGACACACAAACACACACATTACTTCTGTTTTGTTTCCTGACTGTGAAAAGCCTGTCATGCCGTGCACCACAGTTTTGTCATTTGCTGATGTAATGTGGGGACAAATTAGAAGCACTTGGTTTAATGCGTAAGAGCTATTTGCTGCTCCCTAACAACTGCAGAACTGTTGCCATGTAAAACCAGTTGACATAAAATTGTGAATAAATGAATCGTGCAGCACTGGTGTTACATTTCAGTCGTTAGTATTTGCACTGGCCTAACAATAATATCAGCAATATACATGCGAAATATCAATAGAATGGGCCAAGTCTAAGCACTTGGTTTGCAAAGAGTTAATGCAAGTCCTTTTACCCCAGTTCATACACGCCCCTTTTAGAAAGAGGTCTTTGAATGACAGAGAGGAGCAGCCAATGGGAGCAGAGCAGCACACGCAGCTGAACATATGGAAGCTGACATAGATGTGAATGAGACATTCACTTACAATTCCTCTCTGAGCAATCGTGTTACACACAGCATCAGCAGCATTATCTGTAACTGAGGCTTATGGGAATTTTTTGTGCAATGCAGAGCAGCGGTTTGGAAAATGACGTGCAAAAAGTTTGAGGTCAAGATGCACTTAACGTCATTATTTTAAAGTCTTTTCATTGTCTCGATGGCAGAAAATATACAGTAGAAAGCAACAGTGTATATACATTCCTGCATCAAGTTTGAAATTCTAGTGTCATGGCAACCCTTGGTCATAGAAATAAAAAATAAAAAATAAAAAAAGAAAGAAAGAAAATCAAAGAGCAATCCACTGGGCCTTCAGTGCCTCAAATAGTGGAAGTGCATAAAGATCACTGAGTTCACGCTTGCAACCAACAACTGAAGAGTTGCCTTTTTTTTTGGTTAACTGAGGAATTTTAGAGTTATTAAAATTAGCTCTTTTTCTTGAAAATAGCGAGGAGGGACAGAGTGGGGGGGGGGGGGGTTGACAGTGGGCTAAGGGCGTTGTGAAATCAATAACTTAAATTCTGGGGATTCATTGAGCAGCAGACTGACTAAATACACACATACAGAATTTTTTTATTATTATTTATTTCTCCATGAATTGAGCATTTTTATACTTTCACAGTATTTATATAGTGCCTAAATACAAGACACCCAAACAACACAATTTTCTACAATATGGGACATTCAGTGCATCCTACATAAAACAAATGCTCGTTCTCCACCTGCACATTGCTTCTTATCCCAGTGCGGAGCAAATATCACACTTTATCGGACTGTGACATTTCAGTGGAATCGATAATTTGGTCTGTCACGAACTGCTGCTGCAGTGTTTTACACTTTGCATAGGGCACATCTTCTAATGGAAACATGGTCTCCACTTAAACTAAATTCAACTGCTTCAGAGGATTACCATCTCCACTGAAGCATGTAATAACCAAAGGGTCATATCGTCATCATAACTCAACAAACCATAATCCGCCAGTGCATCTTAAATGGCTTTTAAAGTGTGTCAAAGTCCAAATTGTTGCCACCAGTCATGTATTTAATGACTATGCCTGTCCACTAAAGTGCCAGTTTGCCAGTTATTCTGCCCAGCTTTGAATGCTCTATCCCCTGTTGGGTTGTAGCCTAGATTGAGATGTGCGAAAAGCCAGAGAACATTTGGGATTGATTCATGGCTATTTTTACTTGTCCTACTTGAAATAAATGGTTCAGATACTCACAGGAAGAAGTCAGGCACTGAAAGGGCTTATTGAACTCATAAAAAAATATCACTGGGAAGCTAAATGGTGTTGGGAAAGGGGATGCTTCAGTGTAGAGGTTTCAGAGGAAAAAAAAGAAAAAAGAAGCACCTTTTAATACTAGAGAATAATAAACTGTAGAGTACATCCTCTATCCATTAGCCTGTTATTGAACGACTGGTGGTATTCTGAAGAGTGAAAATGAACATGCTGCAAAATGCCCATGTGAGCACACACACCAGACAGGTTTAATAAAAGGTACAGTGAAGAAGAGGTCTCATGTGACCTCGCACCTTGACAAACTCAGTTCACGCAGCAACAGCACTTCCAACAAAAGCCACACACATGCAGGACTCCTCCTCACCAGCGCAAAAATTACTCCTCTTATTAAGACACAACTCTGGAGAGAACACAGGCCCTCAACAACACTCATTACCTTAGCATATAGCAGGCAAGCCACTGTTCGGTGCTGCTGGTGCTACAATTATGTTAGCGCTGATGACTATCATCACAAGTATAATAAACACTCTATGGGAGCACTGACATTATGGAAGATGGTTATGGGCTCTCCTGTGGAAATCTCTTGCTGCCATTGCCACTTCTCTGTTGCATTGAGTCACACACACACACACACACACACACACACACACACACACACACACACACACACACACACACACACACACGGGCTGAGTGTAAAGCTAAACTGTGTATCTGGTCTAGGTGCTATGAAAGGATTCAGTCACTTCACAGACCGGCCATCCACTTGCTGTGACTGGCACAAGTGAGTGGGAACAAAGGAGTCACTGTGGCTGTCACACACACTCCTCGTTACACTCACCCTTTGCCCTGCCAGCTGTCTCTCCGTCCCCTCCCACTGTCCCCCAGCTGTGGCTATACATCAAGCAACCCGCAATTCCATGCACACACAGACACACACACACACACACTTGTGCGCGCAAACACACCCACAAGCACACATCTCCTGGGTGGCTTCAGGACCTGGTCTGACCAAAACACTCTCTTCCTCCCTGCTGCATGCTCACTGCCTATCTGCCACACTGAATGACTGACTGACTGACCGCACTGTTGGAGGCACAATGTTATTCACCAACCACCAACGGCTCATCAGTGTCACACCACTGCACACACCCACAACACATGAACTCATGTGTGCCACGGATAACACTGTGAGGCTTATATTTGAGAATATTTTCCATGTGACGCTGTTTTTGTTGCTCTTAAAGAACTGTCTCCAAGATGCTTGTTATTGTTCTCTCTCTTGCCTGTTTGGCTGATGTCCCCAGCCACTTTTCGCATACTACGCCTTTTCACCACAATGCCCTCCCCCTCCTCTGACAGATGCCCCATGCCCCACCGCTGGGCTCACCCTTTAATTTGTTAACCCCCAAGCTCTGCCCTTAGCTTCCCACTCTCCACTGCCTTCCTATTATTTATTTATCCCTCCCATCTTTTTTTTAAACCATATGCTACACCCATGCCCTCCCCTCAGTATGTTTACCCAGTGACAGGCCTCAGCCCGGCCCGGTCAGTCACGAACCGGCGACAATGCCAGCTCAGCCTCCACCCTAGCAGTGTGGTGACTGGCCACGGCCAAAACACTTTCATCCTGTGTGCATCCCCAGCCCAAGTCATACAAAAGCTATTCATTTGGGCTTCACCCATGCTTTATAATTGTCAAGTTATGTAGTAAAATTGAGGGCGGGGGCTTTGCTTGTGGTACAGTGGCAGCAAAAGCAGAAACGAGCCTGAAGTCTGGCTATTTATAAACTGGGGCAAAGGATTCAGAGGTTCACTTTTGCCTTTTATGGGTTAACTGCTTGTAACCCACATTTATGTGAAACAGAGAGACAGAAAAAGAGAGACGAAGAAAGAGGGAAAGAAAAACACCAGTGGTGGGCATTCCACAGGCCAGGCTTTCATTGCTGTGGGTACGATGTCATTGGAATGATGTAATCGGTGCATATCAAGCCCTCATACTGTACATCTTTTCACAGAGTGTATGGAAACAGACACAGTTTGTTTCAGCTCGTCAGGCTGCCCTGTAATTCACACTGAAAGCACATTAATATCTAATAACATTACAGTGAGCCGCGGCGTTCTGTCTTTGCTTTTTTGACCTTTCTCTTCGTGCTTTCTGTCAACAGGAAATGGATCGGTTTACATGCAGATATTGACAGGAAGTGGCTCACCTTCTACCTTCTGTTCCGATAAGGCGTGTATTTTATAATACCATCCACTTCAAGTGCAAACCACAGTTGCTCTTCACACAGGAAACCCTGCTTTGTATGTAACAAACCTTCGCTACTTTTACAGAGTGTCCTGCATCTGACAGTTACACTATTACTGCAAAACTGCCCTCGGTATTTCCTGTACCTTTCTTCTACTTTGCTGCCTGGGCTGGAAAATGCAGCCAGACAAGTCAAACACGCACGCACACACACCGAAAATACAAACACTGGGTGTTAAGCTTCCCCTCCAGACAACAAAAGAACAGACGCAGCAACAAGCCCCGAAGGCAACATTAAACCCAGCTTGTCTGCCACTACAATACCCCTCTTCTTTCAATAGAGAGCCATGCTGTGACCAAGCGAGCTGAGCTGTATGTGTTATTCCTCACTTCAACATAGCAGGGTAAAAGATAAGGGCAAAGCCCACAGTCGACGTGTGACATCCACAGGAAATGGAAAACTCTGATGTGTGGCCAGCACAGACTAGCCAGGGTGACACGGGGTAAGACAGGTGGTTTACAGATGGAGAATCGGAGCGAGCCACAAACGGCAGCAGAATCCCAGGCTCATCACAATGATTCAGCTGAGTCTGAGACACAGAGCACTCCTTGCTGTTTATTCTCAGATGGCCCAAAAAACCCATATCTATAGACACAACAGCATGGCTGGCAGGAATAGCAAGAAGCAGAAACGCTGATAAGAACTAAACATGGAGACAAAATATTTGTCTCCGCCAAAGAAAACCATCTCCCACATGGGTGCCTTGACATAGGCGTACTCGGCTTTTGGCAATTATGCATTAATTTTGCTGTGAAGCCAGCCTGCACGCTTATGCTGTAGTAATTTCTCAGCTCATGAGGCAGAAAAGGGACAAACAGACAAGTTTTTCACATGCATCTTTATTTCTGATAAACAAGCCTGGGCAGTTAAGTGAAACTATTTCTTTTCCCTATCTTTCATAGTTCATCAAGGTGTGCGAGGCAGGTTGATGTTTGCTCCAAACACCCATTAGCTTTCTGCTTAGGCTTCTCACAGAGCTTCACCTGCTGACCTGATGTTCTTTGACAGCTCGACATCCCCCAAGCAAAGGCTTTGGTAGGCCTTATTTTTGCAGCGCCTGTTTTCCAGATAAAATACCCCGCTCCAGATTTTCTTCTTGCTAACAAGTGACAACACTGCCATCAGGGTGTGACAGTAATTATGTTTTGTTTTTTTCTCCCCAGCTGCTTAAAGCCAACAGAAACTCACCTCAGGCTGCTACTGAGTTTTACAGTGGCAGCAAGAGAGATGACCAATGAGGCTTGGAGCAACGATGCCCTGACGAATGCTGCTACTGCTGCTGCTGGTGGTCAGTGTGTGGGCAGTGAGGGTCAGAGACTGGGCAATATGGATTTGTATAAATGGAACACTCTGGTGAAAACATGAAGGTAGAAGATGAAGAGGAGGCAGAAACGCTGATGAGAATGCAAGAAAAAAGAGGAGGAATTAAAGTCTTTAGGCCAATTTATCATCTCCATTTGCGCAGCTCTCCACCTACATACAGTGGAGAGAAGGATTATACAAATGTACTTGCATGCAGCCTTCCAACAAGCCAAAAGCGTGTGGCTTCTGGTTGATGATGCAGCGAGTAGGTCAAGCAGTGATTGGAAAAAGGTTTGGCCTGAACTGGAAAGCCTCACCAGAGTTTGCCAAAAAGAAGAACTATGACTTCTTCTTTTTGCCCCCCTCAGCTGGAGCAAAGAAAGAGGACTAACACAAACAAAAATGAACATTAAACTGATTACATTTGTGGTTGTTCCACATATTTCTGAAACTGGTCCCAAGTACCAGCAAACAGCTGGAACAGGCAGATGTGCAACGTAGAGTCTTTAAAAGAGAGACATAAAGAATGGGTATCCGAGAGATGCAACCAAAAGAGAGAGAAATATCAAAGTGTTTTATTTCCCGTATGCCATTCCGTGTTCTGGTTTATTCTGAGAATCAGACGCAGCTCCGATATAAAGCAACACAATCCAAGGCTTATAGTACAGGCCAGACAGAATGAGCCAGCTGGTGACCTTGCCATATTATGAGAGCCCCTCCACTCCTCAGTCTCCTCTCTGTAGATGTAGCCTTGACTTGTCTAATAGGAAACGCTGCTGCAGTGACATCACCGGGGGAGGGGGGGGGGGGCTGCATCACGCCAGAATGGCCAGAATGTCCCCTCACCTCTATACTTATATTAACAGAAATAACCAGAAATGAAGAAGCTGGCAGCAGCAATAAACACTAAAGCAAGCGCCTCAAAAGAACTACTACCTCGAAATGTGTTTATATTTTTTGCATTAGGGCTTGTGAGGCATAAAACACCATTAAAGAAATTGCAGGTACTAATTTTGCCATCGTCTTGTATTTTTCCGGTTTCCTTCCAGTCACAGGAAGCATTAAATGAAGTCTTAACAGAGCCGTTTTCAACCAATCCATAAATCAAAGAAAATCGAGACTTCATAATAATTGAGAGAAACCCACAAAAAAGAAAAAAATAATAATAATTGGAAATGAAGTGTAAAATAAGTTTGTAGGTTTCTTCAAATTTAATTCACAGTTATTCACATTCATAAGATTTTTAAAAAGGACATGTTTGGGTAATTCCTCCAATCCAAGAAAGCCCTGCTGCATTTACAGGGAGGTCCCATAAAGAGTTCTAAAAGACAGCAAAGAGAGTCCTCAAGTACCTGTTAAATTTACAGAGGGACAACCCGGGACCCCTGAGGACTTATCGACACTTTGCTACCTTCTGTCTCGCCCCGTAACTGCTGAGCTTAAAACGTGCAGCACTGAGAAGCCGTTTTCTAACATGCACTTAAACTTTTCCAAGACTTCACTTGACAGCGGTGCATGTGATAATATGATAATATGAAATGGTCTTCAAATTGCCAGCCTCTTAGGACAAAGTCTTTGTGACGTGTAACTGCACCCTTGCGAGAATAGTAATCGTATAGTAAAATCATAGCAAGCGAGTGAGTGAGCATCCTCTATAATGCCTCATGCCCACTCTGTCCAGGTAGTCCCCTCACTTAAACCAGAGTGTTTCCACTAGTGAGAATCCATCTGAAGTGGTCATTTTATGGAGTTCAAGTATGAAAATGGCTGAAGCAAAAAAGCAGAATGATAGTAACCTTTGGTGGCTGCTGTTTAAAAAAAGGAAAAAAAAAAAAAAAAAAAAGTACTCCACTTATTGCACCACATAACATTGTCAGACCCATAAAGGACAGTTTAAAGAACTGTTAAACTCCACGCAGCAGATCCATTTTTTTTTCTCCCTTACATTAGTTTTCTACACCAAAACCTGGCACTTACACTCCCAACAATGGGCACAGTCTGGTCAGAGATTTGTGTTTGTTACGCTGTATGTGGATAAAGCAGCATAGAGCCGCTATCCTCAAGCAGAGAGACAGAGGTCTAGGAGGCTCAATACCCACCCAGTATTCAAATAATCCCCAGATTCCACGCAGCTCCCTTTGGATCCAAAAGGCCTTTATTCCTGCAGTTTTCTTCACTTATGCAATAGTTCTCCAAAACCGACTTTGATATTTGCAACTGGTAGGGCTCCTCTTTAAAGAGTTTACATCAGATGAAAGTCCAATAAATCCGTCAATAATTTTTAGTTATTTTACTATGACGAAGTGCTTGCCTTTCATGTGCAAAGCAAACAAGTTCATAAAACTCTCTCTCGACTTCCACAAATCTAACATCAAAGGGATCATAAAGAAAAAGAAAAAAAAAAAACCAAGAGCACAGTTCAGTAAGAGCAGCGCCGAAAACTAGGACACTTCCATCGACTCAAGCTCACTTAAGATACAAGTGGACAAGATACTCAGGGGCAGCGCACATCTGAGAACCTAAAGCAGAGGTTTTTACAGTTTTGATAACTGAGTGCCAGTTAAAGGAGCCTACATATACCTGAGGGCTGCACAAGAGAAATGCACACCTCAGCTTGGTAACTGTCCTTTTTTTTTTAGTGCTTTATAGTTTTTTAACCATTAGTGAGGCTGAATTGGTGAGTAACGTAAATGTAAATGTACAGCAGTGCATTCCTTCTCTTTTTGCAGGCTTCCCAAAAATGTACCAAGGGTAGCTACTGGCCAAAGACACCTAGAGGGATTTGCATTCCCATGTCTGATCCCTCTCTGAGCTGCTGAGATCAGGATTCAGCAGTGACCTGTGTGTTCCTCTGAGTGTTTGCAGATCATATTTTTATGGACTGACAGGAAGAGGCGACAGATGTACGGATGCAACCATCCGTGTATGGACGGCAAAACACAGATTAGGTGATGACCCGCAATATTAAACACCACCCAAAGGGCTCAGAGACACATAGGGAAAAGCTATAATTAGTTTACAATGTAATAAAACCTGGTTTAAGCACCTGGGTCATACTGACACACCAGCAGCTGTGAAAATGACTCAGGCAAGCATTGGAGAAAAAAAAATAAACTGACACAGCAGTGAAATTCTGCAAATCTTTGCAGCACCTGCGCGCACGTGCCATAAATCATGCACTGAGTGATGCTGGAAACACACAACAGATAAGCATGATCCCACTACAGCAGACCCTAATGCCCACTCAGAGCTGGGGCATCCTACAAAGTGGCTAACTATAAATGTAAAGTCATCTCAAGCCTCTCACACAGCTAAGTGGGGATATAGTCGACCGAGAGGCTATCTATTCATTTATCCTACTGGGTCAGTAGGCTTTAAGCCTGAGAGCCTCTTAGCTGAGAGATGCTAAATACCACAAACAGAGAAAGAGAGCTGGCTAACCTCTCTGTCAGTATTTACAGATCTCTGCGGCAGTACCACAGCTGGAATGCAGCGGGCTGAGCGAGCATGCAGAGGGATCCGTATCAGTTTCTGGGTCATCTAGGGCCGCTTCGTGCCACATGCATGAAAGTCTAGACTTGGACTGAAAAATTCACCAGTGGATGCTCTCCGCTTAAACTGATTCACATTCTAAGAATGGATGAGCGCAGTGCCCGAGGAACAGGATATGTATAGTTACACAAGCAAGGTTAAGGGTCAAAATGTATTCATGAGTGTGCTGCCTTATGCAACCACCAAGACAGGGCGGTTTGTCGTAAAACAATAGGTTTTTCCATCCGCTTTTCTTATTTACTCTCACAGAGTTGCTCGGCTCTGAACTTAGCCCGAAGCGACAATCAGTAAAGTAAAGAGCAGAACATGGCAGCAGTACCGATGAGATCTCTCCTCACCCATCTATGTCTGATTGGCTGTCTGGCACCTCCCCGTTGCACCTTCAGTACCGACACACTGTTTTAATTAAGTTCATACCACAGGGAGCAATTATGCAAGGCAACATTCAACTAATTTGGAACTGCAAATTAATCTACCCAGAAGCTGCACAATGACAGGCCTATCTATGAGTAAAAAGGGGACATTTTTGTTTTAATAATAATATTGTCTGTCTAAAAAAAAAAAAAAAAAAAAAAAAAAAGTGACAGAGTTCAACTTCTTTTAAGCTTTTTTTTTTTTTTTTTTTTTAAACCGAGTTCATATTTAATGGCCACACAAATGTGTTTTTAGTCTAAAACACATGACTTTTAGAATTCCCCAAACAGAGACTTTTGGGAATGCTGCTGCTTTTGTTTCGGTTTCAAAACTCCCGGATTGAATTTTGCTCTTGACACACAGAAACAGAGAACTTTGGCAACAATAACAGAGACCGAGCGGGTCTTATTAGTCAGTTTGTGTTCTGCAGTTAAATGCTGCATTTTATTCTGCTACTAGTCCCGATGAGCGCAGTGTACCCGAATGGCAGCTCACTATAGGAGACGGAGATTATTTCTGAACAGGTGCTAAAAACGCTCCCGGGATAAAGAGCGCTTCAGCTTTAAAACGCTGTTTTAGACAGAAGTTGCATTTATGTGGCTGCAACTTAAGATGAACAAATAGCGAGCCGGGGATACATCAGGGGAAAAACTATTTACGTACCTCCGCTTCCCTTGGGGAGAAACAACAGAGAGTGAAAAAGTAAATGGGGGAGTGGAGGGGTAATACAATGCGAGAGTGCGCAGCTGAGAGGAAACTGCAAGAGACGGATAGCATGTGTGAGAAAGGAAGCATAATCAAGGGAGCAAACTAATAGGAAAAAAGGCAAGTGTGGGGGGCGGGGGTGTCAGACGTGAGGAGTAGGAAATTAGCTGAGTTGCACTTCAGGAAGCAGTGAGAAGATGCCAAACAGCATCAAATGGGTACAGAGAAGGATCTCACTTGTTCACTTGTGATGCAACTCAAAGAGGCAAGGGCAGGCACCCATCCTCGCCCAAAATGCCTCTCCATCTCAGCCTCTGTGCGCTAATCTGATTTCCTGGGTTATATTTCAGTGTTTAAACCAACAGCAGCAACAACAACAACAAAAAAGAACCAAGTACTCAATTTTAATTCCATCAGTTTATTTGGTGAGTCGGTGCTGCTACATTTCATCATCTAACTTTGTTTTGCTCTCGCGTTGCAACACTCCATCTCTATTGCTGATTTTTTAAAAACCCCCTAGAGTTAAAGAAATATTTATTCAGGCAAGGGGAGCTAACAAGATACGGAGGCTCACTGTGGCTAATAAAACTTGCTTTGGCGCGCGTGTGCCTGCATTCTTTTTAGACATACAGGTCCCTCGTGTGGATGTTAACGTGAAATATGACACCCTTCAGTTTTGAAGCTGGACTAACACACACACACACACGCACACACGGTCAGTGGGAGAGAGCGCTACAGGTAGTGGTTTGTTCCCCAGTACGGTTTGTAAATGGCCTTCTTTGACTGGTAAAGCTGTGCCAGACCTCTGCTGAAAACCTGTAACTCACAATCATAGGCAGTCACAGGGTGCACATATAGGCCAAAAACGCACAATCCGGCACAGAAGCCATCTCCCCGAAAATCCAATTTCACATCTAATAACATCCTTATGGACATCTATCACTAAAATTTTAAAAAACCCTCTGCTGAATCCCTTCTAGTCAAGTTCTGCATGAACCGCCCATGTGACTGCGTCTGAGGCGCGACTGCATATGTCCCTGTGCTTTTTCTTCTAGGCTGCATCTGCCCGTGTTTATTGTCGAGTTGACACGATGACGCCAACATGCTTGCGGTTCCATCACAACAGGGACGTCTTTGGTGGCTAACAGGGCGTATAAACGAGCTCTCACTCTACCAGAAGTTGCCCAGAGGGGCAGAGGGTCCGAAAGAAGGCAACAACGCAGACCTGGGGGGTGCACAATGACTGATGTGATGAGGAGAGAGCCGAGGCACGCCGTGTGCCAGAGCTGTCTGCTGTTGTGGTCTTTTATATGGCTACAGATTGAAATGAAAAAGGAATAATGAACCAGCGGTTACCAAAGTGGGATTCATGGAGAGTCAGGTGCTCTTTACGGACCACGATGGCATCAAATTGGTAGTTTCTCACCTTCAGCCCTGCTTGGGGGGGGGGGGGGG
>JAVDPK010000987.1:522346-547627 GCA_034780415.1 Cichlasoma orientale | reverse complement strand
ACACACACACACACACACACACACACACACACACACACACACACACACACACACACACACACACACACACTGACAGTGAGGCTTCTTATTGAACTAACCTCAAATTCAGGCATCCTGGTGTCAAACACTATTTGCTAGAAACTGGCACAAGCAGCCAGCCACCATAAGAGACTTTCCAGGTCATCTGAGATTGTCCCACTCCGCCGAGAGGAAACGATGGAAAACTGTGAGTTCTCAAGTGTATGATCTAAGTATCTGAGTTTCGAGTCTGTCCTTTAATAGCTGTGGAAAACTGCGAGTCTTTATCTGGGAAATAACACGAACATCACGCACATAGCAGGAAAAATATTTTACATACCTGGTTTCCTTTTCATTCCTTTTGTTTTCCCGAATTAAGTCATACATCGGGTCTTCGTGTGCCTAATAAAACATAACACAATGTGTCATGAAAAAAAAAAAAGGCAAGGTGCTACAATTCACATTAGATCCAGGAACTATATATTCCAAACAGTGTCAGCACTTTTAGGAATTCTGAGACAATACAAGGAAGGAAAATATGACACAGCTGCATTTATGGTAATCACTGCAGGGGCTGAGCGTTCCTGCAGTGAGTATTGTTCCATTAAAAGCATACTGGAACAAGCTGTGTGAAGAGATCTGCTGCCCACATGTGTAAACTAAATGTGACCCTAACTTTAACTTCGGGCTCAGACACAAACTGTCTCTGTCATAGCTCCACGACAAACACAACTAAGTTTTCACTGCATTGACAGCTTCTATAAGGAACTGTGGGTGGGCCGACTTTTCTAAAGCAGTAAACAAACTCACCACTCTGAAGTGCTCCAGTTTCTGGTTGCCCGTGATGAAGAAAGGACACTCCCGATCACCCGTCCTGTGGCCGTAGCGCTTGCACCTCCAGCCTTTACAAAAGGAAATATCATTGTTTCCATGCAAGCTAATCAGGCATCACGTGCATGGTAGCAGACTGGCTAATAAACAGATATGACAGGAACTTAAACTGATTTCCTTCACCTCAAGAACTGTGTGACAAAATAATCCTAACTTGTGAACATATTACCAATTATACTTTTACTGCTTTCAACAGCAGTTCAAAAGAATATGCTCAGTTGTCATGGTGATGGTAAGTTGCCATAAATGACTATAGACATACACTCACTGGCCACTTTGTTAGGTACACCCATTAAAGTGCTTCTTAACATAAATATGGCAGCAACTCACTGCATTCAGACATGCAGACATGATCAGATTGACCTGCCACAGTTCTTGGATTTGGGCGCCAGGTTGGCTCAGCAGATGAACAGGCGATCACATATTGCCGCGTGGCGGTGCAGACGGCGCAGGTTCGCGTCACGACCTGTCGCCATTCACTGCGCGTCTTCCCACATCTCTCTCCTCCTGATTTCCTGTCTCTCTACACTGCATACTGTCAAATAAAGCCACAAAAGGCCAAACTAATAATAATAAATACAAAAAGTTCTTGGATTTAAGTGAGTGTGAAAGTGGTATCGTTGTTGGTGTCAGATGGGATGGTCTGAGCATTTCAGAAACTACTGATCCGCTGGGGTTTTCCACACCTCTAGGGTTTACAGAGAATGGTCTGGGCAGCAGTTCTCTGGCCTCTCTGACCTCAATAGGTCACTTGACAGAATGGGGCGAAGTCCCAAATTGGTTTCACCCAAAACCACTGATTGTAATGTTCCACACCTCCTTTCACACCTTGGCACATGTGATTATGCACATGGACAACAAAAAGAGGTCCAGTCACCCTTTTTTCAAGCTCCAGAGACTACTATGAGCCGGATGACTGAGGACCTACACAGGCATATCTTCTGATGCCTGCTTCCAGGATAACAGGCGATGTCACAGAGCTCACCTATAACTGGTTTCTTGAACATGAACAATTACTTCACTTTACCTGTAGGATGTGCAGCAATATAGCCCTAACTGTACAGAAATGTGGGCCAATCAGAAGAACCCAAACAAGTTGACGGCAAAAATGGTGTGCACGCCTTTGATGTTGCAAGACAAAATCTCCATTTTTCTTGTCCACGTTTGAATGAAAAAATTGTTTCTGAAAATCGGCACCCTGGAAGGAGTTTTTCCCGTGATCGAAAATGGTGTTTACATATGGATGATAGGCCAAAATGCATTGAAAAGGCTACATATACCAAATTACCCATGCACATGTGGACGGGGCCTATGCTACGCAGAATTAAGGCAGTTCTGAAGACAAAAGGGTCCAATCTGGTATTATTAAGGTGTACCTAATAAAGTGGCTGGTGGATTTATGTAAGCCCATTCTAGACCACCTGCTGATGGCAAATAAAGCAGGTCAAGGACAATTCAAACTCCATTAACAAACGCAGGCTGTAGAAAAAGCCTGAAAGAAAGATTGTGTCAAACTGGATTTTGTTGAACAGCCCTCAGTGAGGCATGCAACAACCCCACAAAACACATTAAGTGAGAGAAAAGAGTTTCTCTTAGTGTTTGTTTGGTCTAAAAAGGCAAAAGTGGCAACTCAAGAGTCACGCACTCAAAACAGGCAGCTCACGATGAGGTGCCTCATTATCAAAGACAGATCATCTCAAATTCATTATCACTCTTTCTGCACTGAAAACAAGTGAGCAATTTATATCAACGTTTCACACTGATTAACTGCTCAAGTGGCAGAGCAGCATCTGCGAACAACTTGAATCTTTTTAACACGAGTCCACACGAATTCTGTTCATCCCGTAAGAGAAGTTGCCCACAAAACTGTTAAAAGCAATTCCTCGCCATTCCTTTAAACAGGATGACAGACGTAAACATTTTTGCAAATAATTAAAAGTAAAAGTGACTCACGCTCAGGGTCGGCAGAACAAATGCCAATTTGTGGACAGATATGGTGTGTGTGTGTGTGTGTGTTTGCGCGTGAGCCCTGGCTGTTCGCGGCATGAAAATGTGTGGGACGAGGGAGTGAATGGACACTGAATATAATGACGGTCATTGTTTTGTTAAAAACAAACAGAAGATAATCTCTGCAACACTGTTATTAATCTTTAGTCCATCGCATTTGTCATAAAAACAATGAACACAGTGCTAAATGTCAAATTCTTGGAGTAACATTTATCACCTATCATAACTGCTGGCCTACTTACAGTGGAGATTTACTCCCACCTACAGTTCCAGACCGATAAGTGCTGCTCTTACTTCACTAATAAACCACATTCGACTCATTTCCTGTACATATATGGCTACCTAATAGGTTTGAAGACAGCTAAAAGAACATGAGAAATAAATATCATGACAATATTTTTGCAGATAAAAAGTATTAATAAAAGTTTAATGCTTATATATCACTGTATTTAAAATCATGTAGGTTCTCAATTACCTATATTTCATACAATTTAATACATTTATAGGACTTGCAGACACCCTGTGTAGTTTTTAGTATATGCACTTTAAACAATATAAACTAATGAATTGAGGCTGGTCAGAGCAAAAAAACAAAACAAAAAAATCTGCACAGCTAGGAGGAGATTAATAATGAAAAGGTTAAAGTCAGTGCTGAAGACGAGCATAAAAATTTAAAATAAGCATGCTGAAGTGAGCGGCTGACTAATCACTACCGTCATGTGTGTTATGCACCCTGTTCTGAAGGCAAGAGGCTGTCTCCTGGGATACATTTCCTTCTGATGTACTAAAAATGCCTAATTAACACGGAGTGACACCTCCGATATCAACACCTAACTCCTGTAACTGATGTGGAAAAACTCAGTTAAAGACTGTGTTTTCGCTGACACAAATGCAAACAGCGTGTTTATTCCCGTCAGCGCATATTCAGCCAGACTATACTCACACTGCATCACTTTCACCTCCTTCCCCAGAGGCATCCACAGCCCTCTGGTGGGAGCGTGGGCCAGGAAGCTCCTGGCTTCTTCATTTCCCGGTTCTGCAGGAATACAGTCCTCCGGTTTTTCTTCATGCTCCTGCAAACACAAACCATCACTGACGCCGATTCTCAAGATTTTTCTTTACCTGCAAAAGTCACAAGCAATTTACTACTTAAGCATTCTCTTGTCTTTTACTGCGGAAACGTTACCTTAATAAATCCCGGTGGAGGTTTCTCATAGCTGCATGAGTGAGAGATTAAATAATAGTTATGACGCTGCCAAAATAGAAGGTAAAAAAATACATTCAGTTGTTGTCCCTCTTAACGTAGATAACCCTGATAAACTTTACCTTAAACACTGAAGAAGCGAGTTAATGGGCGATTAGTTAGTCGCATTTATAATTCATGCACAAGTTTGTGCATGAATTACAGAAAAGCTAGATTGGAACTGGAAGTACTCACAATGTCTCAATGTGTTTCAGTTTCTGGACTTCTTGTTTGACTTTCTTCGTGTGCGTCTTCAGTTTCTCCAAATCATCTTTTGATATCTTGTCCCTCTTGTGGTCTCGTCTGTCCTCCTTCTCTCTTGCTCGCTTTCTGTCCGACATTGTCTTGATTTGAGCAAAATGTTACTCCGAAAAAAAATTAAGCTGTCATTAATAGTGCATGTGGAGCTTTTGCGTTATTAATTTCGTAAGAATGAATCCTGCTAACATGCAGCTAACTAGCAAACACCGCAGTGGTGCTTCTGCACTTCCTGTGCAGTCGGGTTGGTTTGTTAAAGTCCGGCGCCACCTGCAGGACACGGGCGGTAACACAGTAAGTGTTTTTTTTTTTTTTTTTTAACTATTAAAGCAACCTACAGTTTCTCTCAACAGCAAACACTGATGAAAATATTTTAGTCTTGTCTTATTGAATCAGTTCTTTCATTTTCTAGGATCTTCTGATTTTGCAGTTTATACCTAAAAACAGAAAACTGGAAACAATTGCCACTGTGTGCTCCAAGATCATCGGTGCCACCCCGAAATGATCTTCGGCATTAAGGGCACAAACTGTCACTGTGGACTTTCAGCATCCTTTGCATGTTGAGTTTAAATACTTCTACCAGGGTGAAAGTTTATTAGGAGTAATAGATTCAGATGGTCATTTGTTCAATCTGCTATTGCTTTATTAAACACATTTTTGATTAATTTGCTGCATGATTCACGGTGAAAATGTAGATTTGGATCTAGGTTTTATATGTTATACTGTATATTTGCATGCATTTATGCATATTATGTTGGACTACTGTGTGCAAGGGAAACTGCCCCATGAGGACATGAAAGATAGTGAACTTAACCATTTTATTTTGCCCACGATTCACAGCAACAGCTTTTACTGAAGTGTTGCATGTGCAACTAGTTCTAGTTTCCACATGCACTCCCTGGCCACTTTATAAGGTGCACCAGCAATCAAGCAATTACATGGCAGCAACTCAGTGCACTGAGGCATGTACACATGGTCAAGATGACCTGCTGAAGTTCAAACCGAGCATCAGAATGGTGAAGAAAGATTTAAGTAAAAAAGGAAGTTACTTTTTTATCCTGTTTAGGATAAAATCAGCCTATATCAGCAGACAGTACATGAAAGCAGCTGTAAACAGAGTAACAAAGTTTCACAGACTAATAGTTTTATTTCAGATATCACAGTGAAATATAAATGTGAGGTATTTCAGGATTTACACAATTGTGTTCATTAAACAGCTAAACTACAACTGGGTAAGTAATCACGTAATACAAAACAACACAAGTCATATTTAATAGATCTAAACCGTTTTGCCAAAGAAAGTATCAAAAGAAAATGCAAAGTTTATAGATGACATTGATTATAAGTCTACAGATGTTAGGCAGATGTGCCTGTTCAGTGTAAACAGCAACTGATGAGTCCCATCCTGAATGATAATCACAAATATTTTCATTGGTGACTTACACAGATTCAGAATGATTTATATGCATATACAAATATGCAGCAATGGCAAAACATATATACATTTATCACTTGTGGTTATATTTAGACTTTGCCATAAAAAAGTAGACACATCTCCCCACTGGAGAGAGACAAAAGCTGAAATGAGTAAATAAATCAAATACAAAAGTTTGAACATTAAGTAGCACGAATAGTAGTTTTATTTATATATATGTAGACCAGCTTGTCGTGCCATGAATGCCACCACAGAACAAAGCTGGGCGTCCTGTGATGTTTCAGCAAATCGATAAATAAATACTGAATAATTCCTCAGCATCCACAGTTTGGGAGTTTACAAACGGGGGAGGGGATGTGTTAAATAAGATGAAAAGAAGCCTCCATCTCTTTCTGACGCATAGCCGAAATAGCGACCTCAGTGCCCCCGGTGACATTCAGAATTCCAGGCGCGCCGTTCAAATCAGCCCAGCAACAGTTGGACAGACTGTATGCCTCGCCACACTCGGAAACTCTACTGGTTTCTCAAGTTCCCCCTGACCCTCTGGAATACAGGGTTTACAACATGGGCCTACTCCCCAGTTTTTATGTTTTTTTTTAAAGAGTATTCACAAAGATAAAGCACATATAGTCTTAAGACGCTCAAAGTGAGGAGAGAAAATCTTTCAAGCCCCCCTTGCTGCTGCCCTGGTTGTCCTCTCGCAGGAGAATCTTGCTGAGACGTTGAACAACCCAGTTTTTAGGTTTAGGAGGCTTGGAGGAAGTTGAGCCTGATGCTGAAGTGCTGGAAGAGGAGGAGGAGGATCTGGAGGGAAAGAGAGAGGAAGATGAGTTCAGAAGCAGTAACTTAAGATTTTGTTGGTTAGTAGGAAATGTTAAAAGCACGCTGTCACCAGCGACGAAGAACCAACACGTACTGCTCGTACATCTAGCTGCTCTTCCCTGAATGCTGTCTTAATAGAAACTCAGTCATTCAAATCCAGACATGCCTGACACATCATCGTCTCATATGTCTGCAACACCAACTAAGTTTAGACAACTAAATGTTTAGCTCTGCAGACATTAATAACTTACCTAGGTGTATGAGCAGGTGTCCTACCCTTGCCAGGAGTCTTTGGGGTATTCATGTTGGATTTGCTGGTTGACTGTGGGGTTTTGTGCTTGCCAGCACTCCCTGGTGTGCTGTGGGTCTTGGCGAAGGTAGCTATAAAATCCCTGTTCATCCCCTTGTACCTGGATGTCTTACTGCAAGTATGGCAGGTGGCCATCTGGGATAAGGAGAAAGGAAAGGAACATATTCATTAATAATGCATGCGCTGTGCCTACACGGCTCTCATACACAATGAGGTTTTGAGGTAAAGACATACAAGGCATCCCCACAGGAATACTTGGAAGGAAATACCTTGAAACTAGTTCTGTATAATTTCAACAACTAATGTAGAGAGGTAGGTGAAGCTTTTGTCATTCTAGTTATTAGTTTTCATCAAACTCAGCATTTCCACAGTTTTATGGCTTTCTCTGGGTCACACAGCAGTTTGCTGCAGACTGAGGCACGACTAGCTGCAATAAAAAGCATTCACATGCCCCGGGTGACACAGGCCAGCCCAAGAGCCTCACAGATGTCAGGGACACACGCAAACATCTCACAGCTGAGGAAAAGTTTACAATGAGGTACAGGAAGCACAGTCATGACAGCAGAGTCACTTAACAGCTGAGGCTCTTCCCATTGGCCATGCCAAAGATAATTTTACCTATGAACACAGAGATATGAAAATAGTTGGACTGGTCAAAGCAGGATAGGAAAACAATGTGTTTAGCCTATAAGACGACAAGGTGGGGCTGTTGCCATGCAGTTTCGCCAATTCAGGGTAAAGTTTACGGTATTCAACAGATCATCCATCCACAGAACTTTGTGCTCAAGCACAGCAAAACTGTACTGATCATTAAACTAGATATATTATGCATTCAGCTCCATATTTTTAGTCTCGGACTCAAAAGGCGCAAGTTTGCATGAGTCGCGGATGCCATCAGAGCCATTGGTTAGTTCTTTACAGTTTAACTCTATAATATTTTTTTTACTTAAAACCACTGTGATGCTTTAGCCGAGTCTACCGTTTCTGTAACTCAAATCATGTATATTTATATCAAATTCCTGACCAACTAAGGAGATCCCTGCAATTTAAGACAATGTGCATCCTTAACTCCTGGATTATCACTCGGCGTCGCAGTAAAATGGATCAGTGCATGAAACAACAGTACATGTCACAGTGTGCACACAGGCTGCTAGAAAATCATCAGTGATTAATCAAATAATGAACCACAATACGACCGAGTCAAACTGACAAACGGATAAACAAAATAACTACCTGCCATGGTAAGCCACAATCACTCCATCTACAGTATTAGGCAGAACCTTCTTCTCAACTGCATCCCATTACGAGACAAAAAATCTGATCATCCCAGCATCAGGCCGACCCTGCTCTAATCATAAGATATGCTTTTTTTTTTTTCCTGCTGTATTAACAAGCTTCAACTAACTCCAGCACAGAAAAAGAGCCAATTACACTTTTTTTTTTTCCTCTGAAGGAAAACTTTATTCAAATGCAGTGCAGAGTGTTAAGTGCCAATTAATGTTCAATAAAATCTCCTCAACAACAGCAGTCACAGAAACTATCCAGAGTTGCCACAAGGTTAGACGTGGCTTGAACAAACCACCACCGCAGAGGTCAGCAAGTCTGAGCCAAGCTTGTTGAGTCCCGAATGCTGATGAGATGGGGGAAAACTCACCGTCACAAATGTAGCCATTTCAGATTCTGACAGGTGTCTACTGCCGAGTGTTGGAGAGTTGGGTTTCAGTGAACCAGCGCTATTGAGTTCCGAGTTCCTTTTCGTTTTTACCGAAGCCTTAGAGGAGTGTTTACTACAGGAGCCTGCATGTCCTGCTTTATAGAGACCAAGCCAAGCAACTGACCCACCCATCTGTGCATAGGGGTGTGGCTCAAAGGAGGACTGACCAATGCTCTGTCAAGGAGATGGACTAAACAAACCCATACTCTCTTTAGAGAATATATCACAGTATTACTTCTACATGCAAAATATTTTGATAAAGTGTATCTGTTAATAAAAAGGTTCTAACTCAGGGCAGTTCAATTCACTAAATATCAGTGAATACTCCTGAATTACTGTTTGGTGCAGCCCCTCATTTCGTCTGAAACATGCCATTCTTATTTATATTTCTTCTGATTGGCTGCCTCTTGCAAACAGAAGGTTTCAACAGCAGTCATGCAACTGCTGTGCTCACAGAGAGTGACATCATACAGAGCCAAAATTAAAGTCATCTGTCTGAACACGAGTGTTTAGAACGGTCTGACGGCTCACGGGGATCACTCAGCTGTATGCTGACCCTATTATTTAAATGTTAGGCCATGTTTAATATGAGCATTCACCACTGTGACAGCACGTGTATGACAGAAAATAAGGAAAGGCAGAATTGGTCACCTTTCAAGAGAGAGAACATTCAACACTAAAAATAGTTTCATCAAACTCAATATCCTAAACTTGAAATAACTGATGCTCTTCTTACATCAGCAAAGTAGGTGTGGGTGTGTAAGGATGTTATACAGGAACTACTTCCTGGTCATATAGAGATATTTCAGACAAAGAGATAAAGTGATGATGAACAATGTCAGCTAAGAATTTAGTCATCACAGTTAAAATATTTGCATGCCACAAAACCACTAATAACTTTATTTGGTTGGATTTCCACTAAAGCGATCTCTAAAATAATACTTTAATTGATGCAGTCCTTGCATGCAACTGCATCTTTAGATGGCAAAAAAAAAAAAAAGAAAAAAAAAGATTTTGACCAAAAACACACAACAAAATGATTGCCATGCTTTGAAAATCCAGTGAAAGCCAGTGATGCACTTAAAAAGAAAATTCAAAGTGGAAAGCTTTGAGAAATTCCTGGCATTGATGTGCAGTAATGTGGTCGTATTTTGGTTGCGGGACGTGGAACCACCAAAGTTACATGCAGAGATTAAAAGAAGCACATGAATCATTCCAATTTTAATCTGACTCCTTCCATCCACTTACATACAGTTACTTGCACAAAGTGTTGTGATGACCAGTGTTTACTATAGTTCATATTGTGCAGCAGCTTTATTACAAGTTTATATAATCTTTCCATCACCGCTTCCTGTTTTTCCTGCTATGATCAAACAATTTATTCCCATAGATCATTAAATTTTAATCTAATCAAATCTTAACAGGATGCTGGTGGGGAATCATTAAACAAAAAACTATTTGTTCTTCTGTTATAAACAATATAGTCTTAACTGTAAGTGATAAGAGCTGTGGACACATAAGTGACTACCTAGATTTTAGTATTTCAAATTCAGATGAGGGTGGGGGTGGGGGTGGGGGGCTTAGGAAAAAGGTGCACATGGTTAATGGTGGGCTGGATCAAACACAGACAGACAGCTGGTTGCAGATGGATGTTTGCAGCCAGAATGACCTCATGCTGTTTATACTCTTGTCCTCGCTATCATCAGGTGGCCTGAATGAAGCACTGATATGACAGGCCATAAGCCCTAACCCTTTTTTTTACCTAATAAAATAAAGTGTTTGCATCCAAGTGCACAGTGGAGATGCTAATTAGCAGCTGGAAAGTGTTGAGGAAATGACTCTGTCCCATTTCAAAACAACAATGACAGTAAGGCTGCTGCACAGTGATAAAAAAACCCACGATAACCTAAAATGCAGTCCCTCCAGTCACGTGTACTCAGTTAATTTACGCTAATCCTTCAGGATGCAGCGTATGCACTTGGAGGGGCGCATGTGAGTCTGTGGCAGAGAGAGAGATCCGATTTCCTCATCTTGGGATTCTGGCAGCAGACAAATCAGCGCAGTGGCCAATCAAGCATAAGGCTAATGCGGATAAACAAGCACCTATATACACCCCAAGGGATATTAAGGACAACTGTTGTTTTGTTTTGGGTTTTTTTTTTGCACGAGGTTGAATTCCTGTTCAGTTTCAGGCCATGATTTTAGCACTTGCCAGCAGTGTATAATTGCCTCTAAACTGTGCAGTCTAACAGCAGCTCTTTCTGCATATTAAAAATATCAAATAAGCCTCCAGCTTTCTTTCTTATACCATATATGTGCTTGTGTTTCTGTTTAAAGATGAAATACAGACAGCCACAGTAACAGATACACTTAACCTTGATCCCCTACACATTTATCACATCTGTTTAGCTCTGTCAGTCACGCACGGTGCATGGGCTCTCAGCACCCGCTGTTCATCCTTTAAATCATGAAAGACGACAGTGTGCATTTGTTTGAAATCATTTTAGATTGACTAAAGGACTCCCGGACTCCAAGTTATGCAAAGATATAATGGTATGAACTTTAAATTCTCAGTGAGAGGATTGTAGCTGAATCTCTGCCAAGTTGAATGCTGTGTGTAACCCAATACTGTGACAAATGAGAGCAGAGAGTTTAACACTCTTGGAGTCGTAAACAAAAAATAGAACAAAATACTCTAACAGACCTTTCATTTTCTTTTCCAGAGCATCCGAACCTTTCTTCCAGCATGCGACAAACATTCCTGCAGTTTGCGACTGCTCGTTTCCATCAAGAAACAGTCAAAATTGTTTGTGAAATAGCAAAATGACACACATACACACAGAGACCCACAAATCAATTCTGCAGATGGACCTTTCCTGCTAATAATAGCCTCTGCTCCATAAATACCTCCTTTCCTATCTTTCTCTGCGCTGCCAAAAGTCAGCTTGGGTTGATTAATTTGACCTTAGCAGTCCAATACTGCCCAAGAGGAGGAAGATGAGTAGAGTAGCACAATGAGGGACAGAATTAGGTGCCCGTTAACACTCCTAAAGTAGAAAATCAGTCGTATAATTGTTTCTAAGTGCTAAATGTTGACTGTGTGATGAGATGTTCCTCTTTTTGTGAACGTCAAAGTATGAATATCCACATACGCTGTGTGTGAAAGTCATTCAAGACCACATCAATACAACACAATAAAGCTGAAAGCAGAAGAGCAGTTGGGGATCAATACGCGGCAAGCAGTATAAACTTTCCTCTCACCATGGCCTTGCGCTGTGATTGGATGCCACTTAGTCACACTGTCTGGAGGCAGGCAGGCTGGTGAATACACAGAGACACCTGATCTGAATGCAGAGCTGCTACACACTGCCATTAAAAATATATATCTGTTTCTCTCTTTCTCTCTCTGTTGTCAGTGATAAAAGTCACAATTTATCCTGCATCAGACCAGCGACTCAGCCTCAGAGCCAAAATCAGCAAAGGCTGGAGGACAGCTCTAAAGATGTAAACGGATGACTTACCAACAGTCCTCAACAAATTTCCAGTCAGCCAGATTAGATAAACAAATAAAAACACTGTGCTTGGGACTCATCTTAATTCTTAATAAGAAATCCCATATGAGTTTTTAATAAACGTCTGCAGTCTATCCTAATCTGATCGCCAATACTTCACAGTGAAAAGTGTTTGAAGGTTAATTTAGATGTGGAAATAAAAAAAAAAAAAAAATTGTGTTGTGCAAAAGTCTTGTGTGTTTCGAATGTGTTGAATGTGGTTTAGAGCAATAGTTCTCCAGGCTTTTTAAAGGTCTTTCAAAGATTTTTGGACATTATTAATCCAAATCATATGAATCATTTAAGCATAAAAAAAAGACATCTAAATTCAAGGGTTGAACCAGTGTTGTGTCGACATATAAAACGCAGCAAAGAACCAAGCTGCATTTTTAGTCACTAACAGCCTGTCGCAAAAACATAATTTATTTCCATTTCTTTAGTTGAATCTATAAAAAGTACCAAAGATAACACAGTCTGAGAGGCATAAAATACTATTTTTCAACTGACAAAGTGATTTCCAAAGAGCTATTAGCCAAAAACGTAGCATGTCTCGGCATGGTGTACAGTGTGTTCTTAAAGAATTTGAGGAAACTGGAAAAGTGGAGGACAAAAGAAGTGGCAGGCCTAAAAACTATCAACAGCAGAGTAACAGTATCGGCAAGTCATGTCCTTAAACAGGAAAAAAATCCAGCAAAGACCTGACACAGGACCTGAGACATGCATCTGGCCCTTCAGTTGATCCAGCTACTCTTCACTGAAGCCTCATCAAAAATGGTCTCAGTGGATGGGTGGCTGTCAAGAAGCCATTATTAAAGAAGGGAAACAGGGAGAAAAGGCTGAGGTATGCCAAATTACACAAGAACTGGACTGAAAATAAGTGGCAACAAGTCTTGTGGAGCAATGAATCCAAATTTGAAATTTTTTATTCAAAATTGTCATCAATGTGTATGAAGGAGTTCAGGACAGAGGTACAACAGTGAGTGTCTGCAGCCATCTGTAAAACATGGTGAAGGCACTGTCATGTTTTGGGGATCTTGTCAAAATCTATGAAATTATGAACACAGAAAAGCACCATCAGATTTTGATCCACCATGCAATACCATCTGGAAAGCATGTGATTGGCAACAGCTTCGTTTTTCAGCATCACAATGATACCAAACACACTGCCAATGCCAAAAATATACCTGGATAGAAAAACACAGCCATGGACTGGCCTACCCAGAGTCTGGACTTCAACATTATGGAAGCAGTGCGGGATCATCTTGACAGAGAACAGAACAAAAGACAGCCAACATCCAAAGAAGAGCTTTGAATGCCCTCCAAGAAGCCTGGAGAACTATTCCTGAAGGCTACTTAAACAAAATGACAAGCAAGCTGCCAAAGAGAGTTCAGGCTGTGCTGTACATAGAGGTGCTCCTACCAAACACTGACTTCCAAGGTTGTTAGAATTGTACAAACTCAGTTTTTGCCTTAAATACTGTATTTCCATTTATGTTTGCATATGTTTTAATAAATCACTGCATCTATTTTCACCAGCAAAATATAAAGAAATGAGGGGTGGCTCAAGGCTTTTGCATAGTATAATAAAATGTGATATAAATACTTCTCAAAGTCCCTCAGACATTATCTGTTCAAGTTTATGCAAACCAGGCACTACAGATTTATTAAAAGCATGCAGCTTGAGTTATTTTCAGAATACAACAATAACATCTCACTTCCGAACAGCCTACAGCAGTTTGTATTCTTAATATATAAAAAAAAGGCTAAATAAAATGTTTCCACAGACTAAAATTTACACGATGTCTGATTGAAGATATTACTGAGCAAGTCCAGCTGTTCTGAGCATAGGTGGAGTTTTGAGGCTGAGGAATAAACAAAAGAGCCCAGAGACAGCTCTGGATTTAGAACTCTTCCCTGATTATTATTATAGAGGTGACGAATGGCACGCACGTGGCTTTTCAGAAGATATGCGGCGAATGCCATTAACGCACACACGTGCTGACAGACTCGATTTCAGAAGCCATATACTTCAAATGCTGGTGAGTGGGGATGAAAAAGCTGAACAGTGTTGGCTTCCCAACAATCTTACAGTTAAAGCTTCAAATGGAATTCCCAAGTTCCACAGCAGACTTTTAATAGTGGTGTCAAGACAAAATTAGGTGAGGCTGAGAGGGTAATTGAGAGATGACATGATGTAATACTGCTTTAAGTTCTCTATTTGGGTTTTGGGACATGATGACAGCGGGGAGAAGAAACTGTGGATGCATAAAAGCAGTAATAAAAATTTGCACTGTGCATATTTTTTTTGTTTGTTTTCCAAGGATCAGCTGACATTAGGTTGCTGTACACGTTGTTGTACACGTTAACACGTTTCAAATGGTTTATTTAAATCCCCATACACGTGGCACAAGAGTGAGAATTTCCACCTGCCAATGAGACTCCTCTATTTGTGTATAAAACTCACTTTCATCTCTGGGCACCCCCCCATCATCCTGCCCTCCCTAAGTGGAGCTTTTTCTGCTCCCTGACAGCAAACCAGTTAGACATCGCTGCCTCCTGTTTCTTATCATCTCCTCAAGTAGCATAAAGTAAGATAAATGAAAGTGAAATGTGGTGATGAGATGGCCAAGAAAGGAAGGAGAAATGGAGAAAGACGAAGATAATGAGAGGTCAGATCGTGGTCAGGTAGATGAGCTGAGGCAAAACTTAAGAGAGAAGTAACAAGGGAGACTGGAGTGCACGAGGGAAAGAAAAACAGTGGAACAGAGGGCAAGAGGACGAGAGGCGGTCAGTGAGGTCTAGATAAAGTGGAGACTTAAATTACAGATTTCACTCACGTCAAAAAGAAATGGCTCTTCTGGGAAAATGAAGACATTTAAAACCGCCTATGGTGTGTCACTTTGTTCTTTCCTATGTGGTTTACCTTGTACTCTGAAAACGCATTGAATGACAGAGAAAATACACATTCAGTAAATGTGCCTGTGCACCTGTCTTAGTAAAAGGACCAATAGGAAGATTTAAGTCCTAGGTATACACTAACCACCCAAAGCAACATAAAAGCACAGAATACATTTTCCTTGTGACAAGCAAGTATAAAACTAAACTCAAGGAGGAAGAAGAGAAGAATGCAGGAGGAGAATAGGCTATTCTTCGCTCCATTTAGGGTCTCTGCCTCCTTTGTGGGGCTGCATCCAATCTATTCCCAGATCCACTGCTGGATAACCTGCCCAGCATGCATAAACAAAGTGATTTATAATAGCACTAAGACACAACTTCACAGAGCTGAGGAAAGCCTATCATGCACTGAAATCCAGCGCATATACACACATCCTAAAAGGCAATAGCAATACGGTGTGAAATAAAGGGGATTTAAACCCTGGAGTATAAACACTGCAAACCGCTTGTGTGCATACATTTGGATTTACTGGTCCAGTGTTCCTCTCCTAATTTTGCACGCTGACATTTGAGCTAGAACAGGAGCACTTTTAAAAATAAATTCACTGTAAAAATGCACTGTTATACAGCATGTGGATGGAAAATGGCACCTATTATAGCAGTGTGCAGCATGCATACAGCATGCATGTACAGATGTATGCACACAAAGTGTTTTGCTGATAATTACTGCAAAGACTCCTAATGAAATATCGCCCGGAGCAACTACTTAAGAGAAATCCAAATACGAGATTATAAAACAATCATAAAAATACTGGCATGTCAAAGTGTCTCACAAAAAATAAAATAAAAATCCACACAAAGCCCTCCTAATTGTTTTGACACTTCCAAGAACAAATGAGAGCACAAGCGAAATGAGTCTCTGGATCTGCAAATACTCATACCCTGTTTTAAATAAACACCCGTCTCCAGGTCCAAATAAAAAACACACAAAGGTACATTTACACATCAGTGTGTTATATAATGCCTCCTTTTCTTCCTCTCGTGTCCCGTGGCTGACCGTAAGAAGAGCCTGATATACTGTGTACACAGCCATAACACTTGATTGGCACGCTGACATAAAGCAATAAAATGATGAAGCAATAACAGATGCCAAATTGACGGGTCTCTGTGACACAACATCTCATTCTGGTGGCGTTCAAGACCTGTGGATAGTATTTTTTACGCATTTGAGAAATAATGAAATAATGAGTGTCCTATTATCCTCAAACTATGACACTAAGCTGCTGTCTTTCAAAAGGGCACCAGTCTCTTTATCCAAGCTCGTGCTGAGCCCCCTCTTCCTGTCAGCATTGCTGTGCTCTTTTCATCAGCATGGAGCTAGGGTGACAAACAAATGGAAGCTTTTCACATTCCCCCTTATATCTTCACCATCCTATCAATCTGTACTTTAAGCAAGCTGAGCACCAGTGTATCATGACCCGTATATATGGCTTGACTTGCGGTCTCTTGAACCTCCAGTACATGGGCAGGCTAGTGACCATGAAAACAGAGGTTAAAAATACCTTAGAGGACATTCTTGGAGGGTGTATTGGTTTACTAGGAAGTCATGTGATGGGCAAACATCAACACTGATGATTGTTGGCAAATGAGTGAGCAGAGATGTGCACAATCACGGCTCAATGTCTTTAAGACTGGCCTTCAGTGTACAACACACAGCATAGTTATGTTTGGCTATGGGTTTAACAGGAGAGCCACACACACTTAAGGACAGAATGTCGAGGACTGGGTGGACTACAGGTGTTAGAGGTGTGAGACACACACCGGACACTTTATTAGGCCCAGTTAGACCCCTTTTCTCTGCAGAACTGCCTGAATTCTTTGTGGAAAAGATTCAACAAGGTGCTGAAAGCATGTTGGTCCACACTGGCATGATAGCATCTCACAGCTGCTGCAGATTTGTCAGCTGCACATTCATGATGTGAATCTCCCATTCCACCACATCCCAAAGGTGCTCTATTGGACTGAGATCTGGTGACTGTGGAGGCCATTTGAGTACAGTGAACTCACTGTCCTGTTCAAGAAACCAGTCTGAGATGACTTGAGCTTTGTGGCATGGTGGCAGAAGATGGGCACACTGTGGACATAGATGGTCAGTAACAATACTCAGGTAGGCTGTGGTGTTTAAATGATACTGAGTTGGTATTAAAAGCCCCATAGTGTGCCAAGAAAATACCCCCCACACCATTACACCACAACCAGCCTGAACTATTGATACAAGGCAGGCTGGATCAATGCTTTCATGTTGTTTACGCCAAACTCTGGTCCTACCATCTGAAAGTCACAGCAGAAATCGAGATTCATCAGATTAGGCAAATTTTCCAGCCTTCTATTGTCCAGTTTTGGTGTACCTGTGGGAATTGCAGCCTCAGTTTCCTGTTCTTAGCTGACAGAAGTGGTAGTGGGGTATAGTCCATCTGGTTCAAGGTTCAACATGTTGTGCATTCAAAGATGCTCTTCTGCATAGCTTGGTTGTAATGAGTGGTTATTTGGGTTATGGTTCTCTTCCGACATCAAAAAGGTATTTTTACCAAAAGAATCGCTGCTCACTGGATATTTTCTTTTCTTTGGACCATTCTCTGTAAATCGTGGAGAATCCCAGTAGATCAGCAGTTTGTGAAATCCTCAAAGCAGCCTTTCTGGCTCCAACAACCATGACACACTCAAAATCACTTAAATCACCTTTTTTCTCTATTTTTGGTGTCGGTTTGAACTTCAGCAGGTCGTCTTGACCGTGTCCACGTTCCTAAAAGTACTGAGTCGCTGCCATGTGATTGGCTGATTAGATATTTGCAGCTGAGCAGGAGTAGTTGAACATTGTGCTTACATTCTTTATTTATTCTTTAGTCATTTATTTAGCAAGTACTTTTACTAGAGAACTGCAATAAAATTAATTTTATTATTTATTACTGGACTTCCAGATTTTGACACAGTACAAAGAATTATTCATAGATTTAGAGAAAACAAGCATGGAGCTCATCAGTTTCCAAGGTGCAATGCGTGTAGCTTGTTCATCAAACTATCGTGTTGAGTTTGAGCCAGGGTCTGATTACTCCCCTTATCAGACCCTGGAGCTCACCTTCACAGCAGTCCATGAAAGTAGAAGTGTTGCATATCAAATTATGATATAAGGTCCCAACTCTTTTTGTAGTCCATCATTTGACTCCTTTCAGCTCATCTACCTGCCTTCCTCCCTCCCTCTTACCCCTTTTAATATTTCCAGTTTCATTCTGCAGTTATTCCTTTTTTTAAATTCATGCTCCCTCTCTCATTCTCTGTCTACCTCTTAGTCCTCAGAGTCAACAGATACAAAGTGGAGAGTAGCTTCAAAGTGCTTTATGTGGGGAATACCTGCATACCAAATGAACCAGACCAGATTTTAATGATGTAGCAACATTTCCACTAAAGCTGCTCTTCATTAGGCTGATGTCAAATCACTAGAGGGGCTCTTCAATGCTATCATTGATGCTAGGCGAAATGACCCTATAGCTGCATGCTCCATCACGAGCTTCCTCATCTAAATGGGTTTATCAGCGGAGTGGGTGGGAGCTGGCCAAAATCAGTTTTTACATTTTATTCTTGCTTGGCTCCATCCATTAAGAAGACAGACAAAGGGGACCACTGTAACAATTTGGGGAAGGCTGTGGCATGAACAGAGTGTGTTGACAAAGCACTCTCTAGCAACATGAGCTCTTACAGTTAAGCCTAATGGGAGCACTGTAAGGCTGGGGCAGTAAGTGGAGCACCATAATGATACCAGACACTTTATGTGGAATGAATACTAATGAGTTCATTGATCTAAATGGCAAAAATGGCTTGAAAAAATACATTAAGAGACAATGCGGGACTAGTTAAGTTAAACGGTAAACTGATCTTTTTTTTGGGGGGGGGGGGGGTGCGTGAATGTGTGGTTAGGTGAATGAGGCTTGTAGTAAAAAGTGCTCTGAGTGGTCAGTTAGATTAGAAAAGCACTATATAAGTACAGGTCCATTTACCATTTACAGTGGTCAAGTGGTCAAGTCCATACTAAAGTCCAAGTGATACTTGAGAGGGTAAAAAATTTGAATATTGTGGGTTGTCAGAAGCACCAGTGTTAGCAGCAATTTCCATTAAAAAAATGACATAATGCACAAATAAATCAAATTGCAGCAGATATCACAAAATAACTGCCGACCTTTAGTCTAACCCCACTATAGCTGAGGACACAGTTCAGCCTCACAGCTGGAATGATTTAGTTAACTGAAAACTCACCATAGTGAAGCATGTGCCACATAACAAGAACAAACTCCCAGACATAATCAGAGATGTGCTCTGCTCTTTTAAATCAAGGTTTGCGTGTGCTGATTCCTTTTTTGGAAAGATTTATTCATATCTTGCACTGCACTAGTCTAGTCTGTAATGTTTACTCTTAGGTTTAATCTTCCTTCAATTTTGGCATTTTGCTTCCATTTTTGTTATCTTTGTTTTTATTCTTTGTAAATACATGTGTGTCTTTCTTTCATACTCTTCGGGCCCTGTATGTATTATGTAAAGCACCTTGTGTTGCCTTGGTGCTTACTTTGCCCTATGCTCCTGAACTATATGCTGCAGTGCAGTACAATACATAAGCAGGTCTGTAGGTTTGTAGTGTATTTGTCTTCTTACCAGTACAGAAGGGGACTTCTGGAAGCGGTGCAGCAGATTTTTCTGCATCAGGCTGAGTCGTTTGCCTCTACCCCTCCTGAGCAGGATACTCTGCACCCGTGCTGATGGACGGTGCTTCGGCCGCAGCCGCATGTGGTGATTGTCAGGCTGCAGCCACTGACAACAGTACGGACACACCAAAGCGTTCAGCAACACACCGGAGTATTTTCGTTTTGGAGGTGCTGAGAAGAAACAAGAGACACTGATTTTCTAAAATGTACAGCTCTGTGCAAATGTTTTGAGCACCTCCTCATTTCTTTATATCTTGCTTCCAGGGAGTCAGATCTTTTTCTTGCCATTTTAATCAAGTATTAAAATAACCCTTAATGTATTGCAGTAATAAAGTGTTAAAGTAACAAAGCAAGCAGTAAAAAAGTATTACAGTAAGCTGTAAAGTATTGAAGTAATAAAGTGCTAAAGTAATAAAGTAAGTAGTGAAGAAAGTATTAAAGTAAGCAGTAAAATATTAAATTGGTAAACTAATAAAGTAATCAAGTATTAAAAAAGCATTAAAGTATTACAGTAATAAAGTATTACGTAATAAAGTGTTAATGTAATAAAGTAATCAAGTATTAAATTAAGCATTAAATTATTAAAGTGTTATAAAGTAATAAAGTAATATAAAAGTATTATAATATAGTATTAATAAGGTAATCAATTACTTTCAAAAATACTCGATTACCATCATTAATACTCGATTAAATTTACTGTAGCAATTTACCAGAGATATGCAGTATTAATTTATTTTATCCAAATGTGCGGACACTTTTTGAGCACCGCTTTCAGAGCCGGCGATTTTAATTTACAGAAAAAGAAAGCGGTTTGTGGCAGGCAGTCTACTATATTTTAAAATTATGCAGTCTATAAATTATTTGTAAATCAGGTGATTGAACATCTAACCCTTTATAAACCATGTAATTAGTGTGCTTATTTATTTATTGATTGGGTTAGGGTTACACATACCGAACATTAACGCCCAGTTCACCCTCTGTCAGCATACGCAGATTTTGTACCTATAAATAAATAAATAAATACATACTGCAGTATGTATTTATTTGTGTAATGTCTTTGCTTATATTGGTAAATAGAGTGCAGTCAGCATGATTTATGAAGGGCTTATATATAAAATGAAGAAATAACCTGTTTTGCAAGAATCTTTAGGTGTCTGTGTTATTGAACCTACAGTACGTTATAATCAATCCAGTGGTTTTTGGCCACTTAAAATATCTTTATAGAACTGTGACGTTATATTTGTAACAATTTCTGCAGCCTTCTGAGCCAGATTTCTGTTTAAAAATACATTTTTAATGGCAATGACAGTTTTGACCTTGATAAAAAAATAATAATTATAATGAAAAGTCACATTGCCAAAAACTGATTGCAGCTTCTACCTTGTAATAGAAAAGTTGTTTCTCACTCAAAATGACTTTATGTCATTCATGAGAGATATGTTTGACATATGTTTCACAGATTATAGGTCAACAAGTCATTTACAGCCCTTTAAATACAGGCAATCATTTTTTGGCAAATACCAGAAATCGCTTTTTGGCAGTCGATCACTTTTTGACACAACACCGGCACGTCAGCGGTACGGGATTATTCCCGTAGTTGTAAGAGCCAAATCTTTGGGTCCCTCCCCTAAAGTATCTTTTCACTGAGTCTTCACTCTAAATGTTTTGAACAGAGCTCCACATATTTCTGCCATATTTCTTTAGAGCAGAGTACACACGTACATACAGCATTGTTACACAATCCCGCTCCTCTCTGTCATGTAAATGCGCCGTTCACTGACAGAACTCAGCAATAATCAATTCATGTTTACATTTCAGATTTACTTTTTGTTTACAAACATTAGCAGTGTGGTTAAATAATCGCTTCATGATGTCATGTTCATTAGTCAGCTTGTTCAGTGTACATCCTCTACTATACTGGCAGCAAGCAAATATTTATATCAGTGTTTATCAGCCTTGGCAAGCCAGTAACAAGGTTCTACTCACTACTGCATTCTGTGTGTGGTTATTACACTCGGGAGCTCAACTGATGAAAACATGCAAAACTGAAATAGGAAGAAGAAATTTAAATGAAGAGGAAGTTTGTTCAAGGATTCACGTCTCTGTGAACTTACCTTTAGCTTTCAGAGGCCCCTGCCTGGAAAAGAGAAAGAAGAGACGACTTTGAAACGTCAGCTATAACTGGATTTATGTCAAAATGTAACAAAATTATTATGAAGCATGTATTTTTAATTCAACATGCATATTCATGTATCCTGAAATGCTCTTCTCAATTGATATCACAACAATTTCTGCAACACCGGGCCAGTGTAAAAAAAAAAACGAGTTAAGCGAGAGTGTGATGGAGAATATTAAAATAAGTAATTTTGTTGTTTACATATTTGCATAAAATACATTTGTGCAAACACACAAATTATAAGATGGAAACAATTTTGGGGAAAACAAACAAAAAAAGACTATGTATTCCCATTATGTGGAGTGGAAAACATGCAACCGGAAAAGCAGGTCTCTCCCAAACAATACGTGGCAGCTTTCCAAACCATTTCAGTGGCTTCACTGCACATGGGGCTGCCCCCACTTCTGGAATACTTGCAATGAGATACTTTAACTGATCCACAACTAAGCCCCACTAAAATTAGCTCAGGGCTTAAATCAATAAAGGGACATTTATTGTCTGGCTGCACGTGTGTCAGGGACAGACAGAAATAGGTCTGACTGTTTATGGAAGAGGCAGAGGGCGTGTGAGGCCGGCTTTAATCTGGAGTTGACCTAAGGGACTGCCATGGCGTCTGGCGGCAGAGGTTTGTTTATACTCTCCACCGGCATTCTCAACCACGCCATATGTGAAACGGTGCATCCTACTGATGGATGATTTCAGATCAAGCTGAACACGCTGTGGGGTTTGCAACATATCTCCCATCAGTCAGTACACAGTCTGAATCACTGTCCCTAGACACCCGCCCCCCAAATTTAATAATCAGTGACTGGATTAAACTGTCAGATCATATAGACGACCTGTCAGAAAATACTGGAAATGAAGCGCCTCTATGAGGTCAGTGTGGTAGATTGTGACTCTGCCATTACCTGATAATGACTCATGGACCTTGAACAATCCCAGAAATGCAGCTAGTTGTTCGGAAAGCCATTTAATCATTTTCAGCTGATATAACAAATATTCTCTTCAGGAAGTTAGCTGATTTACATTTCCCGAGGTAGTTCACACCACCACTACACACTTTACATTTTGATTACACAAAACAATTGCTTTTCTTTGGCATGAGATGAAAGCAAATCCTCCAAGAAGCAGCCTGCTAAAAACAACTCAATGACTCAAGTGTGGAGAAGAGGAATTTTTTAGGGAATTTTGTGTTCTCCCGTACCACTGCTCCCTAGATGAGCCAGCTCTCTGAAACACTGCACCACAAAACCCACTTCCAGTGCATAAATCTTATTAACACACTTGTCGTGCATCTCCTTTTAAGTGCATGCTTGGCTGCGGTGATAAACGCTGAAGATATGAGCTCCACACATGAACTACTGACAGCTGGGAGATGCTATCAATGGACCGCTGGAAGATGCAGCAGGACAGTGAGGGGGAATTATGTGTTGGCTACAATGTAATAATGTGATTATAGACAGAAGTGCTGTCTGAGGCATGAAATGAAAAGCATTATAAATATTTTATTGCTACCATCAGGGGAAACAATAGGGCTGCTGGCATATCCTGAAAACACCTTTGCTGAAGATTGTAACTCATTCAGATATTTAGAAACAAAGGCATAGCAAAGGTATCAGTTCAGTCAGTCCCTGACGCTAGAAAGTGTACCCCCTCAACAGCACAGATTCACACGGTTTCATTCATCAGCTGGTCCTCACAAAGAGGCCAGAAGGTCCTTCTCAGTCTGAGGATCATTTGCTCCTGCTGAGAGGAGATGTAATAGGAGTGATACAGTATGAGAGGAAATGAGAGCAAGCGTTGGGTAAAGGGAGCACCGAAAAAAAAGAGGCCTTGAAAAGGTGTTGGCAAGCAGAAGAAAAAGCAGAAGAAGCAGAAAAAAAGAGAAAGAAACCACAGTGACAAATTTAACAGGGCAGCGATGCTGTGCTTAGAGATGTTGCCTTACAGAAAGAAGGCTCTGGGTTCAGATCTCCTGGTCGGCTGAATTTGCACTTCATGACACAATCTAAAGACATGCCTGCTAGGATAATTGGTGCTTCTAAAATTGGCTGTGGGTGTGAGGTTGATAAAGTGTATTGAATAAATGTGCCTTTTTGTCTTAAGCACTTGGAGTGGTCAGTAAGAACAGAAAAGTGCTACATAAATGCTTTTCCATTGCCAGAATGAAAGGTGATGACAATCCAAGCAAATGTGGGTGCTCCTTTAGAATAAAAATAACCATCTGCTTCGTTGATAAGTCAAATGAAAGACAACTGATATTTCTTTTCACACCTGAAGTAAAAGGCAACAAAATCCCTGTTGCAAGCCACCAAATACAGGGGTTTGATTTCTGTCCCCGCTTTGCAACTGTGGCATGTCAGCTGAACACAGTGTGAGCTGCCATCAGTTGACAACACTTTGCTGATACCCTTCAACACATCCAATTGAAAATCTAATAAAGGGTGTTCTATTAAAGCTGCTCCATCCTGCCCTCAGTCGCTGCATATCTGGAACCTGCTTTGCAACTCACGTCCACCCCAACCTCTCCTTTCATGCTCTATCTAACTTTATCAATAACACATCTGTTGTCACTGATGCCTCCTCTGCTTTGTACATCCTTATGCATCCCACATATGCACATGGAAAGGCAGGGAGGTCCCACAACAGGGCCATGCCATCAAATAAACTACTGCAGATGGAAATGTCAATCTGCTTTTGACTACAGTGGTCCTGATTTAGATTTATTGCTCAGACTAAGCAGATGATTTATTTTGAGAATATGGTATCTCGTACCCAAAATGAAGAAAACAATCAGAAGTTATTAAAGAACAATCATGCCTTGCAGCCCCCTTGCTTTCAGTATATCTTTCCCCACACTAATTACTCAGAGTCCCACTAATTTACTATATTGCCAAAAGTATTTGCTCATCTGCCTTCACATGCATATGAACTTGAGTGACATCCCATTCTTAATCCATAGGATTTAATATTATAGCCCAGCCTCTGTAGCTTCAACTATTCTGGGAAAGCATTCCACGAGGTTTAGGAGTGTGTTTATGGGAATTTTTGACCATTCTTCCGGAAGCGCATTTGTGAGGTCAGACTAATGTTGGACAAGAAGGCCTGGCTCACAGTCTCCGCTCTAATTCACCCCAAAGGTGTTCTGTCAGGTTGAGGTCAGGACTCTGTGCAGGCCAGTCAAGTTCTTCCACACCAAACTCACTCATC
>JAVDPK010000987.1:470295-521863 GCA_034780415.1 Cichlasoma orientale | reverse complement strand
AAAGTATGCTGAAGTAGTTACATTTCAAAGTAGGGTGGGTTTGAAGAGGATTTGAAGCTTTCCCCATTCATTTGAACGGGGCAAAAATAAAAAATAAAAATCAGAAAAAGCTTAATATTTTAAAAATGATAAAAGTTACAAACAAGAAAAGTAATAGCGCACATCTCCAGAAGAAGCTGAACATTTTGATACCAGAATGGTTTCTGTAGCACAAACGGTGCTGAAGTTATTATGACCAAAAAATGCACTGAAGAAAAAAAAAATCTCGATTTTGGAGAAGAACAGTACTGTGAATGCTTTGAAGCATTCACAGTAATAATTTCACTGTGTGAGTGAATACTTTTGGCAATATAGTGTATTTGGACTGGGCAATCAGTTTTATTCCTACACTGAAAACAATGTCAGGCCTGTGTGAAGATTTTTAAAAAAATTAAACAAACTAATGAGGCTATTAAAAAAAACAAGTTCTGTGACAGTGTTTGTCCAGCAGACGACATGCATATTTGTTTCGATAATCAGAGCACTCAGTCAGGCTCTAGTTACCAGACACGCAATTATGATTACAAACTTACTGGAAAAAGCTTAACTGATTCAACAACATGAGCCAGAATACGTACACCAAGTACTTGTACATCAAATACAACTATAATCCCAATGCAAACATACATACTAACTCATTCAGTCACTGGCCCGACAGAAGGTGAAGACAGCGGCAGAAGGCAGTAACAACATCTTCTACAAATATGTGGAGTATGAGTGTGTGAGTAATCATGCACCCACGGAACAAACACTCCACTGACGCATCGGCCTGTAGAAAGTGGAGACTGTGGAAACTCCCAAAAGAACTCAGGGACACAGTTGTAATTCCTCAGGACTAAAAACATCAACACACTCTGACCACGTACACCAGCTGTTTGAATGCATGCCGACACAAATATTTTCAGTTTCCCTGCTGTCACGGGTGCACAGTTTGATCAATTGTGCATTCAAGGCATGTGCCTAAGACATTAATTCGTGGCATGATTTCCTTCCTGTACGCTGCCTCTCATATTATCACTAGGATCACTTAATTAGCTCATCGCGCTAAGTGTACGTTTTGGCAGTGGCTGGTCATTGTGTCTTCTCTGCCAGGCACTTTGGCATAATACCAGTGAGGTTTTGGAGTTACAGAGCCAAACATTTAGATTTGTGTCCTGCCTGCTGGACAGCTGGTCAGAGTTAAACATGTTCAATATGTTCTCAAATACCACGGTTAATCATAGCCAGGGAATCTGGGGAACAGATCAATGTTATTAAAGTAGCAGTGGGCTCACACACATCCGCAAAATGATCCTGACCGGCGTTTTCACCATTATAACCTCTGTTTTTCTTTCCATTCATGGTTCTGCCCACAAGTTTCCTGGCTCAGGTAAAAGAGAAAACAAGCCAAAGGATACTGAGACATGGCTGAAACCCAACTAAAGCAGGAACCACAGGAGTCCACACATATATCTACACTTTTACACATTTTAGATGCATTAATGCCCATTTAAACCATAATAAAGGAGTAAATTCTGTACACCTGTTAGTGGGCACTGCTTATACACACACACTCTTTCTTTCTTGCACACAAACACAGACACAGGGACAAAGGATTTAGAGGATTTCTCCACAAATTACTTCCAGCTTTCACCACAATATGGCAATCGCAGCTGTCTGGAAGGGCTATCAGAGGCTCAAAATTGAGAAAAGTAATAAATCAAGAAGTGTAAATAATGTGAACTGTAAATAATGAGGAAAATTAGAAAGTGGCAAAAATTACTAGTGTGTTTTATAATGATGGAAAATTAAAAGAATTAATTACCGGAATCTAATTAGAAAAATCACCCTGGGAATGCTGGATATGGACTTTGTTTGGTTTGTTTACCAACCATACAAGGATGAGGTCGAGGCTTACATACCGCCTGGCTCACCTAACTGATGATTAGAGGGACTGTCTGCACCACCACTGTGTTTACCTCCTTGCACTTTGATTTCACTGCTTGTTAGAAGGATGTCTCAATCTCACCAATTAAAACAACTTCACTGAACTGCAGTACATTTAAATTGAAATTATCACTCATAATCAGTCACTGCGACATTGCAAACTTGCCCACAAAACTTGCACATGAGCAGCCACGAGCAAGACTCTCAAATGGGCTCTTATCCAGCTGCAGTAAATCACTGGTGTAAAAGGACTCCAACAGGCAGTGCTACACTCCACTGGAACAACACAACCATTCATGCTCCACAACTCAAGCACAATTCATACCTGAGGCACTACTAAAGACTAAAAAAAGCAGCGGCCAGAGCTTATTTATAGACTTTACTGTATTACGTGTATTTGCAGTTAAAAAAAAGAGAGATAAACTAGGGTTTCACTGTAGCCTACACTACTACTGATTATCCACAAGGTGACTGTAACACAGAAAAATGACAAAAGGAATGAAAACACGAGCACATGATCGATTCTTATTTAAATTAACACGTGAGTAAACAGTGGCTTAATATTTAAGACCTCAGAGCACCAACTTTGTGCAACCAGACCCAAAATAATTGACAGGACCTCAGTTATTGACAGGACGCTACAGTCACAGAATATACATTAGTTTTCCATTCCACGAGAAATGTAGAATAGAATAGAATAAGCTTTTATTGTCATCATACGTACATTGAAATTAATCATTATACATGCAACGAAATTTCGTTAAGAACAGCCATCCAAGGGGGACGGTATGTTCCCGAGACGCTGCCGTTAAGCGCCGTATAAATGTATAAATATTCATGAATACTCAGGATAAAGCTGTAACACCCAACCAATAAAGATATCATGAAATTATGTATCTAATTTTTGTGCCCTAACATCATCAAACGTCCGCCGTCACACTGGTCAAACGCCTCCACCTAGCGTCCACGTGCTGCCATTACAACAATAAAAGACAAAATAAAAAGTCTCCCATTAAAGTGCGATTTATGTTGGGTTTTAAACAAAATTTCTTACAGGTAGAAGCGGGACAACTCCGGGCATTTGTCCTTATACAGCAGAGAAGCGTCCAATAGAAAGTTTCTTGATTTTTCGTCAAGAGAAGTCTCCATTTTTGTTTCAGGCTCTTCTGGTGATGCACGTGAGGAAGTGAAACTCTTCTGCGCATCCGAATAAAAACTTCTTTCGGCAATTATTAGCTGCCCTAAGATGTAATACGAGCGTCCTGTACGCTGCTGAAGAAGCTGCCGCGGGACAACTGTAGAAAGGGTATTAATTTGAATCTAGTCCGCATAGAGCTAACTGGGGATTCATTAGCGCCACCTTGGGTCGCGATATTCTGACGTTACTTGCAGTGCATTTTGGGAAACTGAGTATCTAAGAAGCACAATGTGGAGCGACTTTATGGTTGAGTGGTTTAACATCAGTCTCTCAGTTGATAATGTAAAAACAGACCAAAAAAATCCAATTAAAAAAAAAGTTATATCGCTTGTCATTGGAAATTAATTGAATTTTAAAACTGACGTTTTAAAGACATTGGCTATTTAGTCTGAGGAATCATTAATGACTGTACTAATGGCCCTGTTTGGAGTGAACACTAAGTTACACATCATTCACCAAGAAAAAATAAATAAAAAGAAAAAAGAGTAATAGCGCAAGTACAGTCATTCTAGTATTGAACAGATACCCTTTGATGTCATCCTTCCTTGAAGCTCATTGGACATCAAGACTTACCAATGTTACACGGCCGTGGGATATATTGACATCCTTATTTCTGTGTTCGGAGCTTACCACAGCAATAACAAACCTTGCGAAACCATGCAAAAAAACCCTACATTTACCTATGCGATGCGACACTCTTCTAAAACTCCTGCTAGATCCAGTGAAATTATTGCACCTGGTCTAATAGGGAATTCTGCGGGGAGAAAGAGAGCCACAGTGTGAAATTGGATATTTTGAAGCGGCAGAGGGGAGGAAGAGTCTACTGAGTGCGCACCTCTGGGTACCCTCCTACCACCGATATCAAAAAGAAGTCGGTCAGACATAACGCTCGATGAGCAGAACACAGACCTAAGATGACAAGAGGGAAGTTACGAGGAGGTTTTACTCGAAACAAGAGGAGATTTCATTCACCACCAGCGACAATACAGCCACAGTCCTTCTCGTCCCAGCTTGTTCAAGGACCCAGACCGGTGCGTTTTACGCATATCCTTCCCAGATATGTCCACCCTGTCTCACGGTAGGTTTTCAAGCCTTCATTTATTACAAATACTGCCATTCAAGTCAAAGGTCTACTATTTATCCTTTTATAATTGATCACGGTCCCACGTGAACCTGAAAGGCGCAATAACCTCTGACGACATCCGAAGTTCAACATCATTTCCCTTGAAGAACTTTAATTTTAACAGTACAGTATAATGTGGCGTTTGTTGCATTAGCCCACAGTGCGCCTATTCTCATTTGACAGTTTTGAATTTATGCCTGTTTAAGGTACCGATTATAGTTTAATCTCGCCCATAGTGGTTATTTTAGTCTACGCAATGTATTTTTTTAATTTTTTTTTTTTTTTTTTTTTTTTTTTTTTTTGCTGTTGTGAATTTGGTAGCTCATTAATGCAGAAGTCATTTTTCTTTGCAGGTTCTGGTAATGCGCGCGTGTGCGCGCGTGCATGCGTCCGTTTATGGAGGCGAGTGGGGGCTAGGGGTCTGCCACCAGACGCTGAAAAGACATTAAATCACCGGGCCATAGAGCTTTCAGAAACTGATGGAGTAAGCTAGAATGTGAGGGATAGCTCCTCACTTGGTGCGCGAGTAAATCTTCACTTTATCAGCGTCCGGCAGGCAGGCGCCTCCACACAAGATTGAAACGTTCAAGTCGGTGCCTTCCGCGTAAAGTGTAGTCCACGGATAAAGGGATTCTAACCTCACTGCAGGACTAAATTGACGCGCGAGTCCGAGGGATAGCCAGACGGGGGGGCACAAAGGCAGGTTGATATGGTGCTTTAAAGTGCGACTACGTCCTCATCCCCTCTTTAGTGGCTTGCAGCAGAAATAAAATTGGACCTGGACAGTGATGGGAAGGTAGGCATTCTGCTTTCATTTTCACTGACACTGAGATATGGCAGTAAATTGGCAGAGATGAATATTGTTGGTGTGATGAGCCAAAAAAAAAAAAAAAAAAAAAAATGCAGCTCGAATGATCAAAGACTTGTGGAATACTTCTCCCCTGACCTGCATGGTAACAATTTTCCTGCAGGGCACTGGTAACCTGAAGCCTATGGAGACTGATCACACAATTGCCCGGCAGTATTGTGGTGTTAGTAAGTCTCTGAAGGCTGTGTGAAAGTGAGGAAATTTATGTTTACAGGAAAATATTGTCAGTTTTTAAATACTCAGTCTTAGACGCTGTTAGAATCAGTTTTACCAACAGCTATTTAAAATTGTCTGTGCTCTGCTGACTCACAGAGGATGGGACCTGCAGCCCTGACAGCACTGATGCACTACTCAGTGAGCCATGTAGAACCACACCTGTCTCCGTAATGCAGTGGTGAGGCAGGTCTGGTGCCCGAGGGACTTTTCTTTCACCTATGGAGGACCTCACAGGGGAGCAGAGAGACCCCAAAGTGTTCTGTCAGCATCTGCGGGGAAAAGCCAACCCGAGCAGCAGCAGCAGCAGCAGCATGAGCCATCGAGCCGGCTATCACTTCTGAAATGCAACACCAACTCCAATAGTGCTGAGATAGCTCAAGAGAAAAGGCACAATGCGCTGTACTGCCGTGGGACTGTGCCTGTAAGTGTGCTTAAATGCATGCACGCATTACACATCTTTGTGATGACATCGAGAGTCGACTCCAGTCAGTCCCCCCCCCCTACATACTGATGCAAATTACTGATATTAATTTGTCTGCGGCTATTATATGAGGGCATTCCCCTGCAGAACTCTGACTAAACACGTCGCAAGCTGGAACACCGCTGGCTTTAACAGCCCATTCTATAACAAGGCTAATTATACACTCGAATTAAAAATTAATAGCGTTAAGGTCACTTAGTGAGTCAGTTTGTATGCTGTGTCCTCATAAGTGGCTGCATTTGTTTAAATGTTCTGCTAGCAGTCATCTTGTTAGTGTAGTCTTGGTAATCCTGAGCTTCTTTACTACTTTTTAATCAGCAAGTGCTTCTGCCTTTCTTTCTGGGTCTCAGTGCAAACACTGATGCCTGTGCATGTGCAGACAGACCACGTCTTTGAGTTATGGAAGCGTTTCCTTTTTAAATGCATCGTTCAGAGAGTAAGCTCTTCAAACACACCCAGTTTGTGATGCATTTATCGCAATCCACAGTGTAGATGAATAGTCTGCAGAAAAACAGAGTGAAAGAAGAAGATCAAGGTCACGGATTCGCTTGCTCAAAGAGAATTTGGTTTGTGTGCAAGTTGGAAGTTGTCTCTGCTTTTCTGGGAATTATCACACGCTCGCACGCACATTACTTCAAGGATAGCGGCTCATTCGACTTCATTTACAATCAATAGTCTGGTGGCTTTGAAATGCTGTTTCATAAAGCTACTTCGTAAGGAAAGAAAAGTTAATTTTTTGAAGTGATTGCTTCTTCCACTGAGATTATTTGTGAAGAGGACTGACTCACTTAACTGTTACTGGAAGCTGCCCTTGTACAGGCCAGCAGACTTTCTTCTTGTGCTATTTTCAACCAACCTTCCCATCGCTTACACTACGCTTGTAGATGGGAAAACTCAAAAGGAGGTGATCTGGTTATCTGACCTTGTTACATATTCCTCCTTTATCAACTTTTTTTAAAACACTGCCTTAAAGCATAATCATTTATTGATGTCCATTTTTAGACAATGAGAGCATGTGTGCTTTCTCTGTAAGTGTGTGCATGCATGTGTGTGTGTGTGTGTATATATATGCACTGCCTGGTGTGTGTGTTTGTGAGACAAAGCTGCTGGTACAGAATGCTACACCATGCAAATCCGGTTGGGGAGAACAAAGATGTTCTACAAACACTGTTTGTTTGGATCGGGACGATCCCAGCATCCAGAACCCAAGAGAACAGTGGCTCATTCACGCGACATCAAGAGAAGGGACCTAGTGGAGGGATCAGCTATGGTCTCTTTAAAAAGGTTGTGTATCCCTAGAGAATGACAAGGAGAGGAAAAGTGAGGACTAGAAAAGCCTTCCTCCACTATGTGCTGTTCACAATAAAAGGGATTAGTAGCCAGTTTGTGTCCTTAAAATCCTTCATATAGGTGAACACAACGTCCCTGGTAAAATGATTATTACTAAACCTCTTAAGACATTACCAAACGGGTAACCTCACGTTTATAGTATACAAACATTTGGCCTTTGAATTCATGTAGTGGTTATAGAGTGAGCAAACATCAACTGTTCAGTGTCTGTGATTCAAGGTAACTGTTAAAAGCTCTAAGTTGGTTACAAATATTAAAGGACACCTATCATGATTCATAGCTCAGAATAATTCTTATTTGTCTTAGACTGGGCCTTAATGCAGCCCCTCGGTTCACCTGCCTGAAACGAGCTGTTTTAGCTCCTCTTCCTTTAGGCCAGCTTTCTTTTGATGGCTGCTCCTTTATAAACAGAAATAGGAGTAGAGCTGCTGTGCTCACAGTAAGAATATCCCTTCTTGTGCCGCCCTTCCTTGCTTTATATATATATTTTTTTCCAAGCTGCCAGACTTTCTGGTAATTTTTTCAAAGTGGTTTTGAGCAGTAGTTCTTCAGGTTTTCTGAAAGGATTTCAAAGTTTTTCTTTGGACATATTGGCTGCTCATTTTCAGTGCTGTTCTTGTACCAGACCATTTTAAGAGGACTGTTTTTATGTTTGTTAAGCCACAGCTACTGTTCACCGAAGCCTCATCAGAAATGGTCTCAGTGGAAGGGAGGCTCTGTCATGGGTTGGGCTGCATTTTAGCCTGTGGTGATGGAGATCTCGTCAAAAATGATGGAATTATGAATGCAGAAAAGTACCATCAGCTTTTGATCCACCATGCAGTCCCACCTGGAAAGCATGACAATGATCCCCAACACACCTCCAATGCTGTAAAAGCATACCTGGATAGAAAAACACACAATGGAACGCTATCAGTCCTGTCATGGATTGGCCTCCCCAGAGCCCGGATCTCAACATTATTGAGGCAGCGTGGGACACAGAACAGAAAAAAAGGCAGCCAACATCCAAAGAAGAGCTTTGAAAGTCCTTCAAGAAGCCTGGAGAACTATTCCCGAAGACTACTGAAAAAAATTAGAAGACAGCTGCCTCAGAGAGTTCAGGCTGTGCTGAAGAACAAAGGTGCTCATACCAAATATTGACTTTCAAGCTCGTTAGAACTGTACAAACTCTGTTGCTGCTTTATTTACTGTATTTCCATGTATGTTTGCACATTTCAGTAAATCACTGCACCTTTCCCCCGTCTTCCTAGAAAAGTAGAAAGAAATGAGGATAACTCAAAGACTTTGCTTTTTACATAATGAAAATAGGGGGGAAAAAACAGAATAGGTCCACTTTGTATGTATATGGTGTGATATCCCGTGAAGACATCACACCATATGCTTCTCTTCTTTCATTTTTATCTTTGGCTTTGCTGTGTGCAGTGCCATATCCAGAATGGCTGCTAAGAGTTTTTTTTTTTTCCTTTTAAGTCCAAGCCAAGATAACCAAAGGGCTGTTGAAGAGCCGGTCTACAATCTCACAGTCCTCAAGCATACAGACATTTTTGTTGTACATGTACACATACATGCGTAGCACAGATTACCTTATCTATGCAGATAAGGTAATCTGTGCTACACTGTGGACTCAGTGATGATGAGTTTTGCTGATGTAATAATGAACTGGGTAATTGACATTTGTAATCTGACATCTCTATTTTTGTCAGCTAGGCCCTGTTTTTTTTTTCTTCTTATCATAAGCAAGTTTATACAGCAATTTTATTAATGAGCATAAACCGTAGATGGAGCAGGGGCAAGAAAGGGGCACCGTCATTATGTAAATTAGGGAATTGAGTATGCAGATTTTCCTCATACCATTTCCTCATGATCTGCCTGCAAGAATTCTGCCTCCATATCACAGAGTGATCAGAAGAGCCAGACCATTGTTAGTGCTGGCACAATGCGCCATTGTAGAGCCTCCTTTTGTGTGACTCGTTCAATACTGTAGGATCTTTTCCAACAACAAGGTTTTGGTGAAGGGATAGACGGCACATGTCCATTAGACTTGGTGTGATCATTGCGCTGTTTATACAGAATAAATGGCACTTATTACTTATAATCAATACTTCAATTACAACTCCAATTAACTGCACACTGTGTCTGGAGGATTTTTGTCTGGCAAAGTCATTTCGGCACTGTCAGAAGCCATTGTTGCCGCTGTAATGAAAGGCAATTCACGTAAATGATTAAAAGTAGAATCGGGGTGGCTCCTTTCTCGCTACAGCCAAGTTGCCTTGAGCAGTTTCCAGTAGTATGTCATTCATTATTAGTCACTGTTTTTGTCATATGTCTTATTAATGCGCTGCAATTTTGATTAGAAAACGAGCCGGTGCCCAGTGATGCCTCACATGCTCGTAGGCGGTCAGATATTCATGACAACACACTTAAAAAGGATTGTTCTCAAGTGTTAATGGAAGCCATTTCCGTCTTCCTTTGAAAAAGAAAAATATCTGCACAATTATATCTGACATTGTTGCCTCCAAAACGTACAAACTTCAAAACCTCTAACCTCCAAAATATTCAGTCCCAGCTGTACAGCATTTTACTTTTACACACTTTTTTTTTTTTTAAATTCAGAATAGAAAAGGGGTTAAATGAATTGAATTCTGCCCCTGGCTTTCTATTACTTTCTTTGCTTGCTTCGTCCTTCAGCTCCTTTCATGTGTCCTTTGAGTTCATCTCCCTGTAGTTTTGAATCTAGGTTGGACCCATTTTCATATGCGGAACTAGGCAAGAGAAAGATAGTCGTGTAATTGCCAAACCACAGTGCATCAGAAAAGCAGAAGCCCGGTGTAACCAAAGAGGCTGATGTAAGCATCTTTGAAAGGGTTAGGAGACAGGAGATTACACCTGACGGGAACACGCCACATCGGAAATTTAGAATAAATGTCATTGAAAAAGGGTCTGTTGATTCTTTTTTGTTGTTGTTGTTGTTTTGCCTGTTGATGCAGATACGAGGACATATCTGTGAGACGGTGACATTTTCAGACCTTTGTGTTACACGCGGCTTCGAGTTTGCTCAGGTCTGACCTTTTAATGCCTGTTACGGGGCAGACTCCCAGACAGAAGAGCAGAAAATGATAGAGAATATCAGAAGCTTGGGGGGAGGTCTGGGAATTGATTGCGTGCCTTCTGCCTTTTTGATGACGAACCACTTACCCATGAGACCGATACACGAAATAAAGATTTCGTTTTGCATGCATACATCTGCCCCCCCCCCCCCCCAATCACACCCAACAGATTAAATTTCTTTTCACTGTGCGTGCACAGCTAAAATAATGATTACGTTTATTTCGAATGGCATGCACCAATTCTACTGCAGGACTTCTATATAAGGACACCGCACACAGATCTTTCTCTGTGGACCCATGGCACTAGTAGTCATTAACCTTCTAGTCAGGCAATTTGGGGCAGAGGAGTGTTTCGCTCTGGAAGTTGAGCAGGGTGGATGTGACAGGAAGGCCAGCATCTTCTTTACAAGGTGAAAAAGGTCATTTTTTATTGGCCATTTGATGAATTTGGTGTCTGTGGCGGTACATCGTCCTTGTGCCTCTGTTTCTTGCTCTCATTTGCACTCCATTAGTATTTTCCTTCATTCTATTACTCCCATTCATTTCCCCCCCAGGTCATCGCTTTATTCTCTGGTCCCACCACTCTCTGTCACCCTCCTCATTTTATCCCATCTGTTCCTTATGTCGTTCGCACAGAATGTATTGTAACTGACTTTATCTGCCCCCCCCAATCTCTCCTGCCCCTTCCCCAAATTTTCCTTCCTCTGTGTCTCCTTGTCCACAGTGGATCAGCTGCTGCTGCTGCTGCTGCCCAGAGCTGAAGGTGACTTGCTGGCTGGGCCAATGGCTGCAACACAGGACATGGGTCCTGCCTCTCCTCCCCGCTCGTGTCTTGTGTTGCAGCCAGTGGAGCTGCCTGTCTGGCCCCTATGCAGGTGTTTCTGCCCACTGATGATGGAATGAGCTCCTGGAATGGATGGATCCTATCAACCGTGGACCTGCCGACACAGCTCCCCACCTTACAGCTAGCTTGAGCCTAATCACTGTCATTCTGTTCAGTTTTACAAATCTATACATGTTCTCTCCCACAGTTTAAAGGCAATAAAGTACTTTAGCAAAAATGTTACTCATTGAATTTGTAATGATAACAACTGTTTTGCATGATAATGGGATGTCTCACCAAGCTTATAGCTGCAGTTCATTGACAACGGCTCCCTGGTAACATTTGCACTGTGACATCTGAAGCAAAGCTAGCCCCATCAAGATTATTATTATTTTTTTAAACTATGAACATGAGGCAAGCCACAGTTTTTTTTATTAATCCGTGCCTTGCATCAAATGAAGCAGCACTTGTGGCTTTTCCAGGGAGGAAATGTTATCATGAAAAATAGCTCTTGACAAGGTCAACAGTGGTGCACTTTGATGTGAGGCGGGCAGATGCTGTGGAGGCACTCACAGGGTGTCTGAGCCCCTTTAAATGCACCCTGTACTCCTCACATGTAAATGAACAGTATAGCTGAAAATGAGAGAGAGAGGAGAGAGAGCTTCAGCAGCAAGAGAGGAGAGATGAGGGAGGCAAAAGGAGCAGGAAACAGAGATGCTGTACAGTGCCTCCTGCTATCAGATATAGCTGTTCACCTTGTGTTGTCACTCAGACTTGGTCAGTATGTGTGTATGTGTGTGTGTGTGTGTGTGTGTGAGAGAGAAACAGAAAAACATAGAGAGATAGTGGGGTGAAAGGAAGTGCACATCAGGTGTTCTTGTTTTCTGTGTGCGCAACTTTGTAATAATGGAAAGTGTGCGAGAGTGCGTGTGCTGCAGAGTGGAGAAAATGAAGCCATTTTCTGACAGGGGTGTCACTTGATTAGAATGTAAATCTGGGCACGGATTCTTGCTGTTTTCAATCTCCCCCCACCCGGATTGTTTACCAGACGGATTGAAAGGAGGCTGTGTGCTGAATGCCGCGTGAGCTGATATTGGCTGACTCTGTTTACCCTGTGTTCGCGCAGATGTCTCCGAAGAATACAAAATAAATAATATATTTATTTTCCAGGACATAGTCCCAAATATTTTTGTGACATACCTTCCTTGACCCAATCATAAAATAGTCTTAAAGTGAAATAACTCGTGGCATACATATTTTTCATGGCCCTGGCAAGTTTAATGTTGCCCCTTATGCTCGGATTCACTGTTTACAGTTGACTAATTGAATGCAAATGAGCTCAGCACTCTCTGTTTGGTTTGAAGACTAAATTAAAGAAAAGTTTAACATCCTGGAAAATATGCTCTGCAAAATATGAAAGTGGCATTAGAGCAGCTTCTAACAGTGCGTCAGCTTCACTGAGCAACTGGGGGAAAACAGCAAGCCCGACTTTAATTGTTAGAAAATGCCAATACCAGCATCACTAAAAAAAAATAATTTACACTGTATATTTCTGTCATTTCTGTTACCGTGCTGCACTATTTCATGCTTGGGAGAGGCATTTTGCTGCATGCTCCGTTTGTTACCTGCCTTGGGTGACAAATAGTTTGTAAAGATTGTATAAATAAGTTAAAATATGCTCATTTGTGAGCCTAAAGCCATACTGGAATGCTGATTTTCTCACCTTTGACCAGACTGGTTGGTTCCACCTGTTTAAAGATGCTGGTTAAGTTATATCTAAAACACAGCTGTAACTGAAGCCTAATGCTGAAAGCAGATAACTGTATGAAAAAAAAAGAAAAGATGCATCTAATGCACAAAGAAGTGAGCAGGGTAGAAGAGCTCTAACAGATTGCCAGACCTTAACAAGGATTTGCTGTGCTACATATTTTTCTACATCAGTATACTTTGTATCCGCAATCAGCAGTTACATACTGAACGAGAGAGCCGTTCCCCTCCTACTGTGGTCTAAACTCCCCATCCAACAGCCTACTTGGTATGGTAATGCCACAGCAACAATATCAAGTCAAGGAATGCATTCAGTTCGCAGCAGGGGCGATGGAGACGGAGACTGAAAGCAGGATCAGGAGTTGAAGGGTCTTGTCACAGGTGTCTTATCACTTTGTGTTATATTAGATATATTTTCGTAGTGGTAGGCACCCCTGGCTGAATGTCACGGCACGAGGTTAAGAGACTGACGTTTGTTTGATGATGACATGAAGTGAAATAAAGTCAGGGTTGTGCTCCGAGTAAAAGAAAACAGAATTTGAGCCGGAGTGATAAAAGTAAGAAAAGGAGAGTTTCATCACATCTGCTGTGGCGAAGCTCAGCTTATACTAATGGCTGCTCAGTTGTTCATATTGTGATAAATATCTCAAATTTAGCACGAGCTGATTGATATTTTGGTGACAAAACTAGATGTTTAGCAATCACGATCTTACATCCCGGCGGCCATGGCAGCTAAGTCACGCAACCCTGCTGTAAGTCATTTAATTTTAGCAGCTCCTACTTGCATCTGCACTTATGCTTTAAAAAAATCACAAAATTATATTCCTAGAGATAAAATTCATGGGGTTTTTTCTAAATATATTGAGCTATGCATGTACTGTACCAGTTTTGTGGCTTTTATCACCAAAATAAACATCAAGTTAGCTATGCCTCCCTGTTATATATAAAAGCTAGTATGTGCAGGCAGGAATACTGAATTGTCGGTATAGACCAAGTGTTAAATGATATAGTGCTATGCTCATAATCAATTATAGCATGTTAAATATAGTCAAAGACAAAAGAGTGGACAACAAGGCCTCATAAAGTCAAGCTTGCTCACTGCGATAAAGGATTGCCAATACAGATCAGGCTCATTTACAAGATGGAGTATGTGGCCACGAAATCAATTCCTTAGTCTATTCCAGGGGCTGAAGATCTATACACACACACAAGGTCATAATGTGTTTTGTGTTTTGGTGCCCATTACAAAGGGTGAGAAAGCCAAAGGAGGAGAGGTGGAGAATATAACAGCAATAAAAGGAGAGAAAACATACTGAAGCAAGGACAGAGTGTGTGGCAGAGCGCGTCCTCTATTAATTATATGCCTCGACCATTACTTTGCAAAAGGTGAGGTAGATAGACTCCTTCAACCCTGGTGATACATCCACACTGTTTTAGTTGTAAGACATACAGTATACCTTCCACGTGTGGCAGATGGATAGCAGCCTTCCCAAAGAAAAGGAAAGTTTACAAGACAGTAATGAGACCTGCGATGATGTACAGTTCAGAGATGGTGGCACTGACAAAAAAGACAGGAGGTGGAGCTGGAGGTGGCAGAGCTGAAGAAGTTAAGATTTTTCTTGGGAGTGAGCAGGATGGACAGGAATAGAAATGAGTACAACGGAGAGACAGCTCAGGTTGAGACGTTCGGAGACAAAGTCAGAGAGGCGAGGCTGAGCTGGTTTGGACATGTGCAGAGGAGGGATAGTGGATATACTGGATGTTGAAAATGGAGCTGCCAGGCAGGAGGAAAAGATGAAGACCAGAGAGAGGACTGAGTGATGTAGTGAAGGAGGACATGCAGAGGGTTGGTGTGACAGAGGAGGATGCTAGGGATAGGGTGAGATGGAGGCAGATGATCCGCAGTGGCGACAACAGCTGATAGAAGAAGAGAAGGAAGAAATACTCCGTTTACTGCATTAGGACCTTTGGAATTGATGATGCAGACCCCCAGATTTTCTTTCTGACTGGTTCTCATGAGTCACCAAAATCAAGCGACAACATTAATGGCTAGACATACATATCTTAGGTGATTTTATCTGTCTTGGCAGTTATTTCTTTTCCATTGCCATGGCTTTCTGTGGTGATGCACAATGCCCCTGGTACCGCTCTAACGTGCTTTTCAACATCTGTCAGTCAGGCAGTCATCGCTGTGTTTTCCATAGCAACTTGTGCAACTTGTTGCCAGTCCAATCAAAGTAATCCCAAAATTTCTACAAGCAATCGATCCGCTTCCTGTTTACACGGGCATCAGCGCGGTCACTGTGATGCACTTACAGGCATGTTAGCAAGGGTAGAAGCTATTCTTGAAACTGTTCAACCAACTGTGGCTGGAGATCAGTTTCGTTTTTGTTGTCGAAAACGACATATTAGTGTGGATGCCACCCGAGCTTTTAGAACAATGCACCGACACTCGCAGGGGAGATGACACAGGGGGGAGTCTTACTGAGAAACTTAGCAGTGATAAGAGGTTCTAAAGAGACTGTAAAATAGAGAGAAAGTGTGGGAAGAGGAAACGAACTATTAAAGCAGGGAGGTTAGAGTGAGAGATAATAGGAAAGGGACAAAAAGATTGGCAGCTGAGAGAGATAAAGACAGACAAGCAAAAAAGGGAAAGTAAATGAAGGGAAAGAGAGTGGCAAAACAGAGATAGAGAGCAGCAAAGAAGGAGCGGCAGCGGGCTTAGATAAGTAGTGAAAGGGACAAAGTTAGAGAGGCAGACTCTCCAGTCTCAGAGAGAAAGTGGAGAATAGAGTGGCTGGGGATGATTTATTAAAACTGAGTGAGGCAGCACTTCAGAGGCTGTTGCCACTTTTCAATTTGTTTCAGACAAGGTGACTGACAGTGACACTTCAGTCAATTGAAACAAAGGCTTTGCCAAGTCTTCAATGAAAAAAGTTCTGAGCAATGTACAATTATCTGGCAGTGGAGGTCTTTGAGGTTGCACACAACCAGAAAACACAAAGACACAAAATTATTCTTTATATATCCCGATGGTGTTTTACTAGTCTGTGCATAAAGAGGAGTGAAGGTTCGACCGCCACTGCACACCTTCTCTGTTTTTTTCCCCTCCTGTGTTTATACGTGTTTTCAGCGAGTGTGTTTACCCTCTGCAGAGCAAACAGACACGAAATCTCAGCGCACGCAAGGAGACTCCCCCGGCCATTCAGAAGTGCAATAAGCAGCTTGAAAGGAAGAATAAATAGGAAACATTTTGAACCAATGCAGCGTCAGCAGGGCACAAAACAACCATTACCACCATTACAACGCAAGCCCTCTGAAAGTGCGTGGCGTTTATCTTTCCCCACAAAATAAAAACGCAGTGGACAATGGATTTTGTAGCATTTTATTGAAAATTATAAACAGTACCACATAGTCTGGTTGTGAAAGGTTGACTGCTGGAGTTTGTCAGCTATGGAAGCAGTAAACACACTTTGATGTGAGTTTTAAAAGCAATCCTCAGACTGTGCATTCCAAGTTTCAGCTCTAGACATCCCTGACTTTTAGCCCTGTTCCAAATGGGCTGTTTCAGTGTCTTAACTTTAAATTGAACTGCAGCTGCCTACATCCAGGAAGAGGTGAGTGATGGGGAGGAGAAGCCAGTGACAGCAGCGAGGAGGCGCTCCAAACTGGTGGAATATCTTCAGTGTTGGATTACCAAGAACTGTCTAAAAAGAGCTTGAGTAACAAACAACTCAAGACGATGAATGCCAGTGTGGTATTTAGTCTGCCAAATGGCTCAGTCACACTAGAGTAAAAGTGTTGGTTTCCAAATATTCACCATCTGATTTATAAATGAAGACAGACTGCCAACACGTTACAATCGAACTGAGTCAGTCTTTGCCAAGAAGTGTAACTCATCTCTTTGCAATCGGGGACCCGACTCAACTGGTTGCTAACTGGTTGTATTCTGGTTATATTTCTATATAAAATTTGAAAGACAACTATTGCATAACTCAAAAGAAGAAGAAGAAGAATGCTCTTACCAATGTCTTTATTTTGTCAGGTGGAAATCAGGGTTATAAAATCAGGATTTTTAGACTACAGTGTAAAATCTGAGCAACTGCTAGTTAACGTGTTAGCCACTCACTAATCACTTTTTTCACTATTTTATATTAACAACAGAAACATATGAAATATGTAAATGGCAATAATAATCGTTATGGAAATTTAGCTGGATAAATATACAGTACTATATCTGAACACAAAGATTAATGGAGAAGCCCATAATTACAAAGGGCTGATTAAAAGTCAGCTGAGTTCAGTTTGCATTGTTTACTGGCCTTGAACTGATCTCAGAATTGACACTTTCTCACTGCCCCTCTGCATTACAGTTTTAATGTCTTTCTATGGGATTATGATCAAGGCAAATTATAATGTTAGCCACATTAACAACTATGCGCTAATTCTAAGGATTTTCCAGTTGTTTTGGGCACAGTGCTATCAAAATAAGTAGAATCCACTGAGTCTTCAGCTCCTCAGATGTGGAGTGCATGGGCTGCTCCTGCATCCAGCAGCAGAATATTTAGAGAATTAGTGGAAAAGCTGAAACAACTGCGATTTCAGAAATCAATCACTTCAAAAACTAAAGCAGGTAAAAGCATTTGGCCCGTTGCCCATATCAGAACATAAGCCAAATAGGCACTGCCAGTACGGCCGGGGTAGAAGAGTTAGCAAATACTGATTTAACTTTATTTCATCCTCCGTCATCTTCTAGTATGATGGAAATTCTTTACATTTAAAACTGCGGGTCTCATTAACACAATCTTATCGGTTGTGTATTCATACTATGCGGCCGTATGCGTATTCCTGCGCCAGCGTATGAGCGCGCTCACGCTCGGGGATGCCCTTGAAAGGTTCACTGAGTTGATGAAGCGATTCAGATCACAAATTTCTCTGTAAACCCACTGAACTGTGTCGTAGGAACAGGCAGTCAGACATTTTGCAGTGTCCCTGGATGCTGCTGGAATGTGACTTTGATAATGCAAATATCAACATGCGCTAAGCCTCAGTGCGCTGATGGCTTGTAGTTTGGGGAAAATTTGCTTGTGATTTTAATGAAACCCCATATTTCATTGCTGTGTTGACACCTCAGGTGAAATCAATTCAGTGCTCCCTTTGGTTATAGGGGACAGATAAAAACCTGCACAACATTTCAGAGGACCCCTTTTTGCAGTGAAAATAAATAGACCTGAACTTCATTTCCCAGACTCGAGCAATTTATCCAAAGTAAATAAAGGTTTTTCATTTGGACGCCATATTCACAGCAGCGCGCTGTCAACTGACAGGAAGAAACTAAATCAGAGAAAAACATCCTTTCTCGTCTTCTGTGATGGATTAGATGACCGCTGTTTCTCTCCACGTCACCTCCTATGAGTGCAACTGCTCCAGCTCAAGGGCTCATGGTGTGCATGGCAGGGGGGAATCTGTGTGCTCTGTGTATGTGTGTAAAGATAGACAGGGAAGAAAGGCTCTCAGTTAGGTGAAGTGGAAAGAAAAGAGTTGAAATCGTATAAAAACAGACACATAGAAAGTTGTCATTCAGCGGCAGGCAAGCAGCGTCAGTGAGAAAAGAAGAAATGGAAATGGGAACAACAATGTGTGCATTTGAGAGAAAAAAATAAAAACAAGCAAAAGCCAGAGAAACGGAAAAGAAGGCTGACATGTGGAGGAAAGATCAGACCGCCAAAAAGTCCAAATGTTCATGAGGTAGCAAATGTGAGAGAGGCAGGCAGAAAGAAGCAGGACAGAGGACGAGAAACAGAGGACAGAGAGAGGGATTCAAGCTTCAAAAGATGAAAAATGAATCTGCAGTTGACAGAAGATAGGGGTCAGCTGTGATAAGTGTCCCCCTCTCTATCCTCAGTGGGAGTATAGTCCAGTGCTGAGTTATCAACTGCCAGTCCCCTGTTCAGGTCCTACAGACACAAGGTGACCTTTTCTGATCTGCCTGTTGGTGGCAGGAAGCTGCAGACTGCTGACAGTGACAGGTGTTCACTTTCAGCTCCCAGCTCCCACTGGCACGCTGTCATTATGGTTTATTCATCCGTTCTAAAAATCACACAAAACTTTAAAGGGTAAAAAGGTCCCCTGCAGGGCAGACTCAAATTAAGCTTTCTTGCACAAAGACTACATTTGATAATCCTTGCTGGGCTGTAAAAATTGCTGTGTACATTCGCTGAGGGAAATCACACCAGTTGAGTCAAGGGAACGTGCAAATATTGACACCCTGTCAGACTCACTCAGAAATGATCCAAGGCCAATAATGAGGGTGTTCCTTAAAGGGACAGGGCTTTAAAAAGGGCCAAGACAAAGCCTAAAGTGATGGATTGCTGCATTTCCCATCTGTCTGGGATAATGTGTTTTCAACAGAGCCTGCTTTTCCACTGAAATACTTAATGATTGTAATATATCAGTTAAATGTAATTTTAATGTGTTCAGGTTGCAAAAAAAAAGATCTGGAGGGATAAAGTAAGTATCCAATTTTCCATACTCTTATCAACACATTTAGTTTATCACCTCACAGTGCATCCAACCACACCAAAAGACAACAGCTGAAAGAAATCACGGTGGAAATAATGTATTTGACAGACAAAGGAGCGAGATATTTTCAGGAACTTCTGAAAGCTAAACCTGATAAGAAGCTGCGGTTTGACGGCTGCTCCAACCGGAGCAGAAAGGGGGGATATTAAAAATCCTCAGTCATGCGCCAGCAGATGCTCATTTGGGAGCAGGACTTTGGTGCTGCTTCCACTGATGATACACATTACGTGTCGACTGTGGGGTGAGGATGTTTTTATGAGGCCATCGGCCATAAAAGCACTGCTGTGTGGACCGGCTCTGAACAATCTTATTGTCCTGGGGCTTTTGATTAATGTGAAGGGTTGCTGGGGAACAATTCTAGCAGTGTTATCAGGAGCAAACAGAGGGAAACAAGGGGCCCTCAAGCTCAGCAGGGGCCCCATCAGCAGGTCCATATGCTGCCTGGCTGTGATTCCCGCTACTGGACTGATGGTGTCTGATGTGGGTTATGCTTCTGTTTACCTGTGTGTGCGCTTGTGCGCCTGTGCTCACAGCTGGGATGAAGGGGATTGTGTTTCTGTGTTTATCCTGTGATTGAAAATCTCTCTCCCTCTGCACTTAACTGCTGATTGGTTTGACCTTGGTGTCAAAATCCATTTATTTTACCAACCACGGCTCAAAAAAAAAACCAAAACAAAAAAACCCCCAAACCAAATTAAACAAACTTGCTCGTGTCGCATTTCAGAACTAACCCGGCGTATGATTATAACATTTTGAGGTGAAATAATGGGATAAGTGCAGTGGCTTATTTGCCTGATCTGCAGAGTTCCTTTGAAGACTACGCAATAGCAAAAACTGTCGTTATTTAAAGTCAAGACATGAACTTTTATCTTTGGCAGCTGTGCGATAATTCCCTATGATGATAATCTCTCTTGCTCCTAATTGCAAATATTACGCCATTTCCCTACAAATGAGGCTGATGCATGAACAATCCTCTCTTCAGTCTCGCTGTTTGGTACCCATATGATATCCCAAAAGAAAGAGACCACCCCCATCAAATCCCCGTCTCGTCAGGATAAACCACCAACAGCCGTCACGCTTATTCAGGAAGGAGCCAATTAAAGCAATCTGACAGTTGTACTCATTTCTCAGCAGATCCTGTTTCAGAGGAGCAGGCGTGGCATTCTCCCTGGCACTCAGAACTTTGTGCCTGTTTCTGGCGGCGCAGCTTCGTTTGCATACTCATCTGTTTTCTCTCTCACCCTTTTCAGCCCCTCTCGATCCCTCTCTGTCTGCCTTTCTTACCACACAATCCCCTCGAATTGAGGATGAGAAATGAAACAAACAAGTTTGATGCTCGCTGGACTGAATGCGATGAGTTGCCTTGGTGACGGAAGGACAGGCCTGAGGAGTTTGGTGCTGGATGAGAGAGGGAGAAAAGCGAAGACGTGGTTGTGTTTGTATGTGTGTCTTTAAGACACTCCCACTGGGCCCCCCTGGCTGGCGAGGACTGACTGCTGAGTGGGCTGATTGGCACATAGACAACACCCCCCAATCTTCCTCTCTGCTCTCTCTCTCTCTCTTTCCTGCTCATCTCCGCTCTATTCTTTCTCCTCTCTCACTCCCTAATGCTGATGATACGTTCTGCTCTGGGTTTACTTCAGTTGCATAAACAAGTGGATGGTGCTTTGTCCTGCAACCTTGGTCTCATCCAGCATGCACACTACAACAAAAAAGGAAGGCACAGGCACACAGTCAGTCTTGGTTGGCAACCACTTATAAGAATGGCACACTTGTCCTCAGCTTTGTTCCGTGCACCATCAGAATGCAGTTCTTCACACTGACCTTAAGAAGCACAATTATTGCTTCGGCTTCAGCTCAGTGTTGCACAAAGGTAAAAACCTAATGTTAGAGTTGAACAATAGTAGCCTTTTCCCCACTGCCTTCAGATCCATACACGCTTATATACCACAGCACATCTTTTCACAGTAGATGTTTTGACCTGTATAGCAAGACGAGATCAGGTGGTACTAGGAGTGTGACAAAACTATTCTACAAAATCTCAGATTAGAATAGAAAATCCCTTTATTTGTCCCACAATGGGGAAATTTCAGTAACATTATGCTTCTAATATTATTGAAACATTGGCTCTAAACACCAATATTTTATTAAAACCTGCTCCAAATGAATTCCCTCTACTAATTTTACTTACCAAAGCCCTCATCTTGGTGCTTATCAAATGTATGAGAAATGAATGGAGGTTAACCTTGCAGCGCTGAAAAAGATATTGACAGGGGAAAATGTTGGATAGCAGGTGAAAGCCAATCATAGAGCTAATGACACATTATTCAAATAAAAATACCTGCAAACACTTATCCAACAATGCAGCAGTTAAAAAATTATTACTGCTGTTTGCCTTTTGAGGGATACTCTCCTTCTAATATCAGATATCGTGGTGTATCATAGATAGTGAGCATCACAGAACCTCTGCATCATGATACCATCATTAGCATGAGCAACGTATTGTAATAGTATTGTATTGTGAGCTTCTCTGATTCCCAGCCCTGTGTCGTACTAGTAAAAGTAACAATGTTCTATGCTATGCTCTCATTCTTCCTCTCTTCCTCCAACCAGTCACAATAGATAGCTGCTCCTCCATGAGCCTCATTTTGACCACTGACAGTATAAAAGATGGACGCAGTGACACAGCACAGTGAAGAGATCCAGTTTGACTCCAAGTAGTGGAGCTGAGGCCTAGCAGACGATGTTGGGGTCCACCTGTGTGTGTGTGTGTGTGTGTGTGTGTGTGTGTGTGTGTGTGTGTGTGTGTGTGTGTGTGTTGGGACACCTGTCAATCAATGCAGCCATGCTCCTAACCCCAGTTTCCAGGTGGATACTGGAGTTAGAAGAAGGCAATCAGCTTTCTCCTATAAAGCAATTAAAGCTTGGAATATCCTTCCAAATAATTTAAAAACTTGTACAGATTTGCATATCTCCTCTCATGCTCAGCCTTGTGAGCCTTGATTTCATTATGATTTATATATATATAATTCTGTATATGTGTGATTAACATTTTGATATTTGTGTTTTCATTTGTTTTCATGCCTGTGTGTGTGTGTGTGTGCGTGGATGCGGGTTTGTGAGTGTGTGCATGTGTGTCTCCACTGACAGACTTTAACTGCATCTCACTGTTTTTTTTTTTACCTGCTCAGGGACTGCAGATGGAAATTAGCTAGGAGCTAAATCTGGTACAAAGAATTTTTTCCCTTTTGTTTGATAAATTAATTTTGTACATGGTCCCTGAAAGAAATAAACAACAAACAAACAAACACAATAAATAAATAATCCACCCTACTTATTCTTATAAGGGGGAAACTCTTCAGGCCAAAACTGTTTTTGTACTAAGCTGTAAATATGTTTTTAATGCTGTAAAGTTGGGTGTTTTAACATAGGAGGGACTGACTCCCATTTGAAGCTGCCTCAAGTGGCTGCAGTTTTTTCCACTTATGCATTGGCTTCATTTTTCAGCTCCAGAGACTGCCCATTGGCGGAGGTCTCTTTCCTGTTTAAAGGGAGTTCTTCCTTCCCGTCATTGCTAAATGCTTCCTCATAAGGGGATTCTCTCTAATTTCCTGCTTATTCACCACTCTGCGTTTAATCATTAGTTATTATTAATCTCTGGCTCTCTTCCACAGCATGTTTCTGAACAACAGAACACTGATCACTGGTCTTATTTACACCAGTGCTTTTTCTACAGTGTCATAATGTCATGAAAACGGGTGAGCTGAAATTCCAATTTGCAACATTTGTCAGCCACAAAAGATCTGTAAAACACTTTGATGTGTCCCAAGACAGCAAGCTGCACCTCAAAAAGGCCAAATTGTCTGCAACGGCAAAGAAAAACTGTGATCACAGGTTGAAACTAATCAACCTGTTGTTTAACAGAAATGCCACATTGTTTGGGTTAACTGGGCTGCATCTTAGTGGAACTATGCAGCATTACTTCCAATACTAAAGCAAAGACTGTCTAGAAGGCGTTTTAATGTCTGTGTGACCATTGATAAAGTCATATGAAATTAATTTTCACACAATGACCCAAAACAATAATAACTGCTCTATAAAAAAGTAAAACGACTGAATCAAATTTCCACTTTAAAAAAAAAAGATTTTGTTAATCAGCTGGGGTCCTCCAAGTTCAGTCATCTTGAATGAGAGATTTATGTCTTTAATGTCCAAGCTTTCCTGAGTCGTTTAAAGTGAGTGAAGCTCATTTAGAAGTGGGTGCACAGTCTCTTCCTAATTAGACTTTTGCAATACTTGAATTAGTATCTGATGGTGGTTTCATTCATGCACACAGCCTTGATGTTGGATTAGAATTTAGCATTCTTGGGCACCGGGGTGGCTCAGTGGTGAAGAAGGCGACCGCATGCATGCTGTGAGGCAGAAGCTAGCAGCGCAGGTTCAAGTCCTGGCCTGTGCTCTTTGCTGTGTGACTTGTCCTAACCTCCATTTTCAATAAAGCTGCAGTGAATTTTGAATTCTTACATTCCTAATTAATAATATCCAAGGATGTCACTTTCTGAACTTCCTAAACAAGTGTGATGTTACGTCTTTAGTACTGCTTCTACAAACATTCGTAAAAGAATAGGTCGCTCTCAGAAGCTCAGTGAATTCCAGCACGGTACAGTGAAAGGATGCCACCTGTGCAATAAGTTCAATCGTGAAATCTCCTTGCTACTAAATATTCCACAGTCAACTGCTAGTGGTATTATTTCAAAGTGGAAGTGATTGTGAACGACAGTAACTCGGCCACAAAGTGGTCACCAACTTTCTGCAGCCAGTTGCCACCAAAATTCATGTGGCCTTCCGATTAGTTCAAGAACAGTGCATACAGAGCTTCATGGAATGGGTTTCCACGGTTAAACAGCTGCATCCAAGCCTTAAATCACCAAGTGCAATGCAAAGTTTCGGATGCAGTGGTGAAACGCATGCCACCACTGGGCTCAAGCAGCGGAGACGTGTTCTTTGGAGTGACCAATCACACTTCTCCATCTGGCAATCTGATGGACGAGTCTTGGATTGGCGGTTGCCAGGAGAATGATATCTGTCTGACTGCATTGTGCCAAGTGTAGTTTGGTGGAGGGGGGATTCTGGTGTGGTGTCATTTTTCAGGAGTTGGGCTCAGCCCCATAGTTCTAGTGAAAGGAACTCTTAATGCTTACATTTTAGGCAATTTCATGCTCCCAACTTTGTCGGAACAGTTTGGGGATGGCCCCTTCCTGTTCCAATATGGCTGCGCACCAGTGTCACAAAGCAAGGTCCATAAAGACATGGATGAGTGAGTTTGGTGTGGAAGAACTTGACTGGCCTGCAGAGAGTCCTGACCTAAATCGAAAGAACACATTTGGGATGAATTAGAGCTGCGACTACGAGCCAGACCTTCTCGTCCAACATCAGTGTCTGACCTCACAAATGTGCTTCTGGAAAAATGGTCAAAAACTCCCTTAAACACACTCTTAAACCTTGTGGAAAGCCTTCCCAGAAGAGCGGAAGCTGTTATAGCTGCAGAAGGTGGGCTGACATGATATTAAACCCTATGGATTAAGAATGGGATGTCACTCAATTTCATATTTATGTGAAGGCAGACAAGCAAATACTTTTGGCAATATAGTGTATTTCAGCAAAATACTATTGTGAACAGAAAATATTTTCCCAAACGAAGCACAAACCCAGGTTGAGAAGTCTTTCTCTCACACACATCGTCTCTGGCAGACAATGGCGAGGGGACTGCCAAGTGACCTACTGCTGACCGCCCAGCACTCTGCAAATGCTCCTTGAGAGGAGAAAAGGTTTGGCTCAACAACAGAGGCTGAGCAGAGTGGTTTAAAAAAAAAAATCACTCATCTATCACGTCCTTCTGCTCATAAAGTTCAAATGTGTTGTTTTCTTGCTTGTTTGTCTGTAACATTTTCCTCACTTTTTATCTCTCTTCCTCCATGTTTCAGTGTAAACTACTCATGTATACACCTATTACCGAAAGAGACTGCAAACCTGCCAAGTTCTCTGAGGAATAAAATGTAAATGTTTAACCAGTGCCACAGGCATTATGATGCATTTGTGATGGATTTCCTTTCACACACAACTCAATAAGTAAGATCTGTCTGCTTAATGCAATAATAGGCTATTCCCTTACACCATGACCTAGGTCATAAAATAGGCCTAACGTTCACCATCAGAGTCACTAATTGATAACCATATTCTGTCCTTCTGGCTGAAGGTCACTCTGTCTTTTTCTCTATGGGGATCTAATAATCTAAGTGAGAGTATGAGCCGCAATCCATCTCCATTAAATTAAAGGAGTCTGGTCCCACAATGTGCCCTCTATTCACTACGATTTATTGCATGGACAAAGTAAATGAACATTAAGCACAAAGGACATCCAGCTAATGAAATAATCAGCCCGAAAGTTAAGTCATTTAAGAGGAGAATAGAACAGTAGTTGAATAGAACTGCAGATAAGTAAAGGCGCGGACACACATTCCTCTGAATCACCTTTGTGAAGGTCTAGTAGTTTATAAGTCTATAGTCTCCATGGTCATTTAACTCAGCATGTATGGCAGCTCTGTTCTTCTAATTTTAGAGGTTACATGACTTGCTCAAATTAAATGGCAGTCATTAGTTGGGAAACAGAATCTGGCAAAGTAATGCACCAGTGCTACATGACTATTTCAAGCGAAACAAATTAGAGCACCCAGAGGTATTGTCTACTAAAAAACAGGGGAGGATGTTTCTCTCCTGTATTTAATAATAACAGGAGGACCAAGTTAGTTTCAGTCTAAGTGGGCTCAAGGTTTTGAACCACAAAGCTATTTAAGGGCACCATTCTTTTGTAGTTAATTTGTTAATTGCATTAAAGTGGTCAGACATTACTTCGATGTCAAGTGTAATTATACTAGATGTATTCTATGCGGTCACTAGATGGCGCTCTTTACTTGAACTGTTTCATTTGATCCTGCAGCCTATGGCACCAGGTCAAACACTGTTGCCAGTATTTCTATCCCCTAGACTCGTGTACTGCAAGTCTGTCAAATGAGAGAGATCTCAATCGTAAGTTCTGCAGCTGCTGAACTGAGTCCAAATACAGATTATCTTAAAGGACAGCGATAGGCTTAGTCAGCATACAATCAACAAAACGAGGCTCCACAAACGCAGGGATTGCTCTGGATTTTCATAAAATCTCTTAAGAAATAGATCTCCTTCATTTAATTTCAGTCCAGTTTAGTAGGACAAAGATTTTGATAAATGACACAAATAGGTTAAGCTATAAGCTTAACGGAAATCCAGATGTAGGTTGATGAAAATCTGAAGCTCCCTCACACTGAAAAAGCATAATAATACTAAATTCTACACTGATTAAATCAGTTGTGCCACTAACTTGAGAATGAAGAGTAAATGGGGCATGTTGCATCTGTGAACTAAATGACAGCTTGAATGGAGGAAAGACCTGTACAACAGCCCTCCTTGTAGCTGTGAAAGCCCCAGATCCCTATCGGGGAAACGGGACCCTTTTCAGTTCCGGATGAGGGCACATCACCCTCACAGAGAGAGGTGTCAATTGGTTTCAAATGGGGAGACGGAAAGGAGGAGGAAAGGAAAAGTAAAGAGACAGAGGAATAAAGGATATTGGCAAGTTCCCAAGCGGTGCAGGTGTCTGCTTAAAAACAGGCTGCACTAGCGCATTGCACACTCTAGGCAAGTGTGGTCCAGCCTGAGCAGGACCCAGAAACTATGAGAAAACAAACCAAGCTTATAATAGTGAAAGCACAGACAGAAGGGCTGTTGCTGCGTGTCTGTGTGTATTTGCTGCAGTGACCTTCGTACAGTGGGGTGAATATATCCTTTCAGCATTCCCATTATCAGGACACTTTCTGATTCCCTTTTTTTTTTGGTCAGGTATTACTGCAGATAGACTTTACCGCATACTTGGAGTCTTTGATCGCCATGAAATTCCTGTCACAGGAAAATAACAAACCTGGAAGCCTGCTATTAAATTTAATTAACTCTTTAAGGCGCATCTACTGGATTAAAACTTGCAGTTGCTGCTGTGTTGCAATCCCAGTAGCTGTTAATCGTTGTCTTGCATTATGTCATCTATGGCTCCAGGATGTACAAACAGTGACACCCTTTACATACAGACAGAAGGTCATTCAGCTCTTGTTATCAGCTTATAAATGTGCTACAAACTTGGCAGGAACTTCTAAGTGGGTGTATCAATTTGTAAAAATGATTGTTTTAAAAAACTCCGTCAATAAAAGGACACTTTGCACTCATTAAAGGCATCATTAAAAAAAAAAACAGGACAACTCAGATAATCGTTTTCAAGTCGAACGTATATCTCGGGAAGGTTTTGAGTTCTTTTGCTCAATTTAAAGTTTACACAAACTCGCGTCAGCATGTTTTCAGGCTTCAAGGTTGGACCCTGAAGGTAAAGTTTACTGTCGCCACTTGATACAAAGTTTAAAGTTGCTGAATAAGTCGTTAAATTAAAAAAAAACAAAAACGCGTGGAGTTGCAATTTCCAGCCAGAGGCGAAATGAATAGCTAACGGGCTAGCATGAAGTATGAAGTCAAGTTAACTAGGGATGTTGTTAGCAACTCCGGAAGAAACAACACTTTCCCTATTTTTGTATGAGGCAGTTGAAATGAGGAACTAACAAGAGGAAGTAATAATCTACTGTAAACAACCCATATATCATACCCATACATCATACCAAATAATAATTATTTGGATTAAGTATTTTTAATTGAATAGGTTAGGTTACTTAAAAATACACATACACATTAGGTTTATATGTAGCGTACATTCATTAGCAATGATATCACATGCACTTACTGTACATGTTTATTTATACTTTATGGTTGTTAAACTAGCGTTCTTTAGGGGCTTTTATTTTGAAAGGTTGTGGCGGAATCTGTAAAGTTAGTCCTATTGTGTTGACAGAGGTCAGGAGCCCAGTGTGGAGGAAAGGATGTGGGTATGCTGACATCTGCAAGGCAGAGGTTTGAGTGGGAGACGACCGCAGCCAGGCTGACAGACAACGGCCTCAGCTCTCTCGAAGAAACTCCGAGACATGTAACTTGTTGCGAAGGTAAACTTAACACCAGCTAACCTCGTCTTTCTTCAGAAAAATGCTTTCCCAATTGCCATGTAACGTAAAGTTCAAAGTACAGTTGTTCCGTGGACGATGTCGAGAAATTAATTTGCGCTCCCGACACGTTTAGCAGTAATTAAACGCAACACGGTTAATAACTCTGACAGCACTTATGCGCACTTTCTTTGGAAGTAGCAGGAGGTTATCATTTAGCCTTCTAATAGCTGCTAATTCCAATGGAGGCTTTCGAAAAGTTTAGATTATTCTTCCGACACACACTCACTGCTGCGCTATGTGTGTATTTAATGCGACCTTCATCGGGGGGGTCAACGGTAGCTTTCGCCCTCTCTTCTTACTGTACGACTCGTTAGGATCCAAACATTGATTTAGTTTGACAGATCCGGAGACCTGTTGCTGAACTTGTGTGTTACGACTGTACTCGACACAGGCGCTCTCTGCTCCTATCGCCATACTCATTTCCTTCAAGCTCTCTTGGATCCTCTTTCCTCATAAATGAAAATTAAGATCAAAGCTAGATCATTAGCTAGGCTGTAGGGAGGGAGATGGTGGTGTTAATGGGGTTTACTTGGGATTTACTTTTGCTTTCATTTGGAGCACCTGTCTGCTCTAATAAAGGAAGACGAAGCTCTGTTTTTAAAGTGTGTTTCAACTGTGTTTCGGTTTGTTTGTGCGTCAGAGACAACTATTAAATTAAGCTTGTCATCATCGATCATCACACCCTGCCTCCTGTCTGTCAGTACCATATACACAGAGGGCAGCTAAGCGTTGTTTGCGTTGCTCACATTAGTCAGTGATCCTGCTCTTCTTGAAAATAAATGGGGAGAGTTGCGTTGCTTTGCAGGCATTGCTTGCATAACCTGTTCAACTACTGCCTCTTGGATATTAGACGATTTACAGCTCTTGGTTGACAAGGAAATGAGCCGTGTAATGTATGCAGTACATAGTGTTGATTAAAGGCTGACCGTAGAGAGAAATTGGGACTTTATGACATCAGAGTATTAAGTGACTCCATCATCTAGCCTTATTTTATCAGTTATTGACCCATCTTTTCATTGCTCTCGGGGTGGAACATGCAGCAGAGATTGCAGCTCAGGAAACCAATGCTATCCCCTCCCCTCCCCTCCCTTTTCTTTTTCTTTTTCTTTTTTCATGACCAAAAAGCAGGTCAGGATTAACACTGCATCTTAGCCCTCTGCCCCCATCCTGCTTACTCCAAGCAGCTCCCCAGTAAGGCTATCAGATTCAGAGAGAGTGGAAGGTGTGATGGACTGCTAATAAAAGGGGGTTTTGTTTTCAGGCGTCTCCATTTTGAAACCTCAGGAGTTCAGAGTCCTCTGGCCACAGCCCAGACTGGAGTGAAAAGGCTGCGCTGCTGCCTCGAAGGACTCGCATTGGCAATTGAGTTTCTTTTTACTCTGCACTGCGGATCCATACACTCCTTGATTTTTCTATTTGCCTTAAAGCGTTTCCTCAAAGGCCATTTTAAGTCAATCTTTTCTCATAATTAGCTTTTTTTTTTTTTTCCTTTTCTTGTTTTTAAAAGTAGAAACTAACCATCATTAGGCTGTGCTGTGAGGAAGGAGAAGCCCTGCTGTGGCGTGTGTGTGTGTGTGTGTCTCTGTGTTTGTGTGTGCATCATTATTGCCACTAAGCCTGTCTGACATTAGTTGGCACTACCGCAAATGGCACCCTGCTCTAATATTAATGCAACACAATTATGTGATTACATCCAGATCAGTGTCAACATAGCTAAGTGGTCTGTTTTTTACCGCAGGTTTCTCTCAGCTTTTGGCACGCTAAGCTGATGGGGATGTTGAAACCGCTGTCTTTGTGTACCTATAAACTCAGGCAAATCCTATTTTTAAAAGAAGCAAAAAAAAAAAGTATTTCTCCAATTCCAGATTTTCCTCTCAGGTTTTTACGCAGCTGTTTTCTTCCAATAAGCCTTGATTTTTTTTTTTTTTTTTTTTACTTTTTTTTTGTCTCAGTGGAAGAGAATAGAAACCTTAAGACGAGAAACCCTTCAAAAGACCTGATTCTTAAGAAGTCAGGTCTTTTAAAGGGTTTCCAGGTTAATGCTGAACTAAACCCAAATATAAACGAAAGGCGTGCTTAGACCTGTCTGTTTGATCACTGTCTTTAAATACGTGGCTGCTTTGCTGCAAATATGTGCTATATATGTTTATGGTATTCAACAAAAAGGAAGGAGAATTGCAAATGCTCAAAGACTGAATTACTTGAGAAAACATTTGGATTTAGGGAACAAAATTTGTGCATACAAGGCGCAGATGTGAGAAAGATTTCTGGTCAGACTCCGTGCGATTCACTGGGACTTAAACTGTTCCATTTTAATGAATTTTATCAGGCTGACATATCTCTCGTCGGAGTGCATCACAGGCTTAATTTATTCGGCACATCGCTGTACTCTGAGCCATAATTTAGCCTCTTCCATCTTTGCAATTTGTATTTAATGAGCATCTTAATGCGGCCCTGAGCATGCAAGCATATTTATGATGTCGGCGTTGATTACTGCTGGTCTGGTCAATAGGAGTAGTGTCCTCAGGGCACTTGGGCATTTAGAGGCAGACACAATCTTTCATGGATGTAAGTGTTTAGATTAAGAACTTGGGTTCTTACTTGATTAAACCTTATCTAATAGTAAGAGCTTTGTTGAGATGAGCCCTGATAGTCTTCCCCATTCAATGGTGTTTGCATATAAAACATCTGTGATTCTAACCTTTTGTCTATTTCTTTCTTTCCTCCAGAGGCTTGTGTCCTGTAAGGACACCCTGAAGCTCAGCCTGTCACCGTGTCTCCTTGGTGCTTCCCATCATGAGGGGGCGCTGTTCTCGAAAGCTGGGCGTACTGGCCAAGGCTGGCTTCCTGCTATGGGTGCTGTGGCTGGGCTATCTTCTGCTAGAGCGCTCCTCCTTCCCTTTCTCTTCCTCTGCAGATGCCGAGGTTAAGGACCAAAATCTTAGGCCAAGACAGCTGATTGTAGAGGAGAGCGGGAGTGACGAGCAGCTAGCTAGGCCCCTGTACGTTAAACAACCACCAGACAACAATTTACCAGGGGAGATGGGCCGGGCCACACACCTCAACCTCAGCCCTGAAGAAAAGAAGCAGGAGGAGGACAGTGTGGAGCGCTATGCCATCAATATTTTTGTCAGCGACAGGATCTCCCTCCATCGGCATATCCAGGACCACAGGATGAAAGAGTGAGTAAAGAAAAAACTAAAATAACCCATTAGTCAGTTACTGAGTGATGGACTGTGGCAACCAGTGGAGTGGAGTCACTTAAATGGTTTTTCTTTTTAATGATTCCTATTTTCTTTGAAGCTCTAACCAAAACACATGGCCTTGAATATTGCTTGGAGCGTCTTCTATGCTACAGCAGTGATAAATTACTCAGCAGAGATTAAGTCGAACTCTTTATTGGAATCACTTTTCCACTGACAGTTAGAAACAAGGATGAAGGCTCGTGTGATGCATTGCAGGGCTTATTGAAGTTGGTATAAGCAGCTCTTTGTCTGAATGAATTCATCCCATCCTCAGTTGTTGTCAACAGCTCTACTCCTGTGATGAAATACACCGTGTGATGCCTTTTTATTACTAGTTTCTGTTTGGGCAATTCGGCCTTTCTTTCCCATCACTGCCTCGCATGCTAATGAAACCCAGATGTTGTATAAGTATCAACTTAGTGAGAACCCTTATTTGATTGTGTAAAGGCCGTGTGTTTGTTTTATATGCCCTGGAGTATATTAGCAAAGCGTTATAGATACTTTTTAGGAGCGGATTTGTAATCGCATCTAAATATAATTGTTTACTCTCATTGGACATGCCAAGCTAAATCATATTTAAACTAGAGACAGAAAAATGAATCTCATCAGTCACCTAGTCGTAACTGGAGTAAGCCATTTTACCACTGGGACACCCAGGCACAAAGATGCTCTCACCAAGTTGAGAAAAGCGCCTCAGAGGCTGAAAGTAACACCCTGTTCCTATTCAAAAGTAATGTTAAACCAAGAAGAGATATTGCGCACTACAATAGCATTCCTTGCAGTAGTTTGTATAGAGACAAACCTCTTGTAAGAATGCGTGACGTAGGCCTTAGCAATGGCAGGCAACAATGCACCAGGGAAGTTGGTGCATTGCATTTAGACATGCCTCTCAGAGAGCAGACAGCCAGCTACTTTTAAGCGGGTTAAATAGAATGTAGCGTATTGAGTTTCAGTGTTGACGTGTTTAAAACCGCATGAATCACGTATTACTGCCGGCGTTGACTCGTATGAATGATTTCACGTGATGAGTGTGTGATGAAATAGGCGCTCGGCTCTGTAGGTTTTTAACTCGTTTGAGTTTGCAGCCTGAAAAAGACACCAGGTAAGCAGCCTAGCACCAATAAAAGAATCTGAAGTTGGTCTGAACGTGGTTGTTTTGTGTCAGGAGCTGATGAAGACTAAAACCCCAAACACCAAAACTCAATAATTCCCTTCATAAATGCAGTTTTTTTTTTTTTTTTTTTGTTTGCATTTCATATTTTGGTAGTAAGTCGAGAAGACTTGCTGTTAGGGAACTGATGAGTTGTCCCACTGCTTACATAATGATGTGACATGGGATACAGTAGTGCTCTGGGCATTTTTTGTATGAACATATTATATATTTATACACTTACACAGTTGTTTTTTGTCATGCCAGATGATATACTTCCGCTGCTTGTCAGATAGCATGCTGCGTGACTGAATTATGGCCATGAGTGGCTATTATTACACGCAGTGAGATCTGGGAACGGTAAATTGGCCTTGTTGTCAGACCGCTGCAGATGCGGTAGGCTTTCTGTTTGGCTTTAGGCCTCGTAACACTGTAAGCAAACTGGTCGTGTCCTCCCAGGTTTATTCATTTTACAGTGGTGTATATGTTTGTTGTAGTTCTGCACCTAGTCCATGACTATTTTCCAGTTTCCTCTTGGGGCCTGTTTTTTTTTTTTTTTTTTAGCAGATTGGCTTTAGACTGCTCTCTCATGATGAAAGTGAAGCACTATAAACACAGCGCGTCTGAGAGCAAGAGAAGTAGCTCATCTGATTTTTGTGTATAATATATATATCATATTTGTTATGCTTTCACCATCTTGAGCTTACACACAGTACTTGCCCTCTTTGTTTTTCATATTTCTCCTGCCTCTCCGTCTCGTATTTTGTTCTCATTCTCTCTCTCTTCAATTTCCAGTTTTTAATTTTTCAAATTTTCTCCCCTCTCTCTGTTTGGTCCCATTTTTCCCTGTCGTCTCTCCCCGAGCGCTGCTGTGGTATGTTGCTCATTGGTGTAATATGCTCCCCGCCCCCCATCCATATTTCTGCAGCTCTTTTATTGTTTTAATGACTGCCATCTGGATTAAGACCAGACACCTCCTCCTTGCACACTTGTCGCAGAGGCTGCTCTAGCCACATGAAAAATAATTTCATGCTTGTATGAGTTCATTTAGAGTGCTGTTGTGTCTCTGTGAATATACAGTACACTAAAGCTTATGTCAACTCTGTCTCTCCCTCCACCCACACAAACACATTTGCATGCCTCAGATGCCGAAGTAAGAAGTTTGACTACCGACATTTACCTACCACCTCTGTGATCATAGCCTTCTACAACGAGGCCTGGTCCACCCTGCTGAGGACTATCCACAGTGTGCTGGAAACAATACCTGCCATCCTCTTAAAAGAGATCATCCTTGTTGACGACTACAGTGATCGAGGTTTGACACTCTGCACTTAAACCGTGTGTAATTTTGTCTCAGTAGAAGTAAAACCGGCAGAAAATTGTCCTTCAAGCTGGGAAACAAAGACGACTGACAGTCATGGCCTAGTTTAGTAAACCAGATGAACCAAATCTCATGCTGCTTTGATTTTGTCACAATGACAAAGTACAAAAGGAGCCTGCTATATATAGAAATAAAGATGCTATCTATAGAGTGATGAATAGTGAATACCTTTGAATATATTCCACAAGCCATTCAAAAAATATCCTGTGACACTTGTTTTGATACATTTCCTGTCCCGACAAAGTTTACTAGTCATGAAAGTGCATGACTGATAAATCTGCTCCTGGAAGGATAAGAAATTTAAAAAAAACCTGGCAAAGAAATTGCAAATTGTTATTATTTTTTTTAATTTTCTGCTCCAGCCCTTGCTGGTGTTACTGTTTGTGCATGTGATTGAGAGAGTTTGTTTTAAGTAAATTTGATTAAATTTAAGAACAAGTCAATATAATTCTTTAGTGTGAGACAGTGAGGAACTTTAGCATGAACATCTTGACCTCAGGAACAGTACAGCAGTAACAAAACAGTCTAAACTCTGCATCTGCCCACTGGCTTTTAGAGTGCTTTCAATCACATCTCACAGTTTTTATCACTGAATGGAATGTCTGCTTTCTGCTGACTTGTGCTAACTCTGAGAATGATACTACCTCGTCTCAGAAACTGGATATAGGAGCAGCTTGATGTCTGTCTGTCTTAATGGAATTAGTATTTGGTAGCAGCAAGTCTAGTCTGTGTGGATCGGAGACATTACACCATAATGATGACCTCAGTGAGCAACGAGTTGCACTGACATCATTTCCTTTCCTTCAACCACTCTGACCAGTTGGAATGTTAGACATGCCACTTCTAAAGCAGACAGCCAGCCAGTGGAGGACCGACAGCTTTGTCCTGTTTAGCCAGTTAAATAGAATCTAGCGTATCACGTTTTAGTGCTGACGTGTTTAAAGCTGCATGAATCACCTACTGTTTTTTTTTTTTTATATATACCAACGGTGACTCCAATGACTGAATTCACATGATAAATGTGTAATAAAATGGGCACTCAGCTCTGTAGGTTTTTAACTAGTTTGAGTTTGGAGCCTGAAAATGACACCAAGTTAAGCAGCCTAGCACCAAAACTAAATAATTCACTTCATAAATGTAGAAGTGGTTGCGTGTCTGTCAACTTGTTTTAAACTTTCTTTCTTCAAAATCATTTTTACAACTTTAAAGAATAATCTGGTTTGTTTGAAAAGGGAATAAAACTTTAGCAATAAAGATGTTTATTTCTTTGTGTTTGTGTGTGTGTAGGCTACCTGAAATCCAAGCTAGCCGACTACATCAGTAAGCTGGAACGTGTGCGGCTTATCCGCACTAACAAAAGGGAGGGGCTGGTCCGCGCGCGTCTCATTGGTGCCACCTTTGCCACCGGCGATGTGCTGACCTTTCTTGATTGCCACTGTGAATGCGTCCCTGGCTGGATTGAGCCTCTGTTGGAAAGGTGCCTAAATAGATTTTTTAACAAGCTTAACCAAAAAGAATAAATCGTTTCAAAGCTTTGAGAATCACATTGAACCAGTTCCCCCTTTCATTTTCGCCTTCACCCTACTTTCTGCACGTTCTTGTCTCTTAGGATTGGTGAGAATGCGAGCACCATTGTGTGCCCTGTGATCGACACCATCGACTGGAACACCTTTGAGTTTTACATGCAAACAGATGAGCCGATGATCGGAGGATTTGACTGGAGACTGACCTTTCAATGGCACTCTGTCCCTGAAGTGGAACGCAAGAGGCGCAAGTCTCGCATTGACCCCATCAGGTAACAGTATGATGCTTCCCAGGGCCTGCTCGCACGAGAGATCGCTTCATCAGCTTGACACATGTCAGTGCAGAGATCCGCTCACAAAGTGTAATCTAGCTTTTACTACAAATGTGTCACCCTGCATGCCTTATTACTTATTTGCTTATTACATTGTACTTTTAAATCCAACTTTGTCAGGATTTGTCCTGCATGCAAAAATGTGGCTCCCCAAAAGAAGTTTTGGCTTTCTCCCAAAGAAAAATCACCACGTCAGATTTTTAAGTAGGGTTTTATTTACTCAAGGATAACATGCAATTTTAGACAACTGAATGGCCACACTAATATGAAAATTCATAGACTGCTGTTAAGTAAGGTAACACAGAGTGTTTTCTTTAACTTTATTCAGACCAGTAGTGCTTGTATGCATAGTTCCCCAAAGGCCCATTGTGAGCCAGGAGAAACACTGACTGTGTGACTAATCTTTAAAGCACTGGGAAATCCATTACACTTCCTGCTACCTTATCATTTTCTCATTGCCTCAGATAATCAACTTGTCCATATTCTTGTCCTCCCATCTCTTTGCTGCATTTGAATCACTGATCACAACATTTTAATACAGATCATAGAACGCTGATGTTAAAGGAACTTCAGTAGGCTAGTTTAGGTTGTGTTTATCAGTTTCCATTTTGTCTCACATACACAGCAGGCTGTACAGTTAATGCAATACTTTTGTTCAACCCTTTAAATTAATGTTGAAAGTCTACATTTCAGCCACATCTCGGATTGTTTGATTTTAAAATGCTCTGTGTTGGTGTAGAGAAGCAAAATTACAAGAATTTTGTCATTGTCCAAAAACTTCATGGACTTAATTGTAGCTTCGCTGCTTCTTGGCTGGACTATTTATACTTCTTACTATCAGGGAATCCCAACAGTCCTCTTATAAGCTTTCAGCTGATTCAGAATACAGCATAAGAAATATCGCTCCCAAATTTTCATTGGCTTCCTGAGTAGACTTTAAAATCCTGCTCCTCACATACAACGTCTTTAATGACTAAGCCCACCATATCTTAAAGACCGTGGTACCATATTATTTCAAAAGAGCCCTTTGCTCCCAGATTGCAGGTTTACTTCTGCTTCCTAGAGCCTTCAACTATAAGCCCCTTTCCTGGGAAACCAGCTCAGTTTGATTTAGAGACAGACACCGTCTCCAATTCTAAGGTTTTTCTAATCTTAGAGTTTGTTAGGAAGCCCTAAAACATCCATGTGCCACAAGGTTACATACCGATGTTCACTTATATATCAATTACATGTCATTAACTTTGTGTGTTCTGTTCCATAATGTGTGGTTTTTCTTCTCTGTCCTCTTTTTTTCCCCCCTGTTCTTTTCTGCAAGTATGCCTTACCCCGGAGCCTGTGATCTGTGCTTTTCTTCTCGTTCTTCATTTTCCTCTAACCCCAGCTATTCAAGGCAGACGGCCACCCTCCTTAAGTCTGTTTCAGCAAGACATTTCTTCCTGTTAAGGGGAGTTTTTTTTTTCTCCCCACTATCCCCAAGTGCTGGCTCAAAGGGAATCACTGAGTTTCTATCTGTAATGGAGTTGAACATGGCCATGATAAAAATGATTTTTGTTATTCTTGTATTCTCACAGGTCTCCTACTATGGCTGGGGGATTATTTGCTGTTAGCAAGGCCTACTTTGAGTATCTGGGCACATATGACATGGGCATGGATGTGTGGGGAGGAGAAAACCTGGAGCTCTCCTTCAGGGTGAGTTAATTTTCCATCATTCAGAGTCTGCTTAACCACCACAGCGCCACTTATCAATATTAGAGTCGAGTGCTGCTTTTAAAAAAAAAGACCGACGGTCTGACTTAGTTTGTTACCAGATCTGCTGTTTGTAGACTAGACATATCTTGACTGAGCTTCTTTTTTTACTGTGATAGAGAGCAGTGAGAAAGATCATTAAATTTAGGTTCTCATTACCGCTGGGAAAATGTTCATAGTGTGCGCGCTTGTGCGTAGTTGGTGTGAGAGAGAGAGACACATGTCAGTGTCAGATCACAGTCAGCCAGGTTATCTGAAACTGCGCCCTGATATTGGCTGATACCTTGTTGTGATGTTGGTGTCGCTTTTCACTTGTTGGCGTCAATCAAACTGGCACAGATTTTAAGCTCTGTGCGCGTCTGTAGCAGGAGCGTGCAAGATTAGGGAATGTAAATTGTGTGCGTATGATTTATAGTGTGTATTTGGTTGCATTGTGAAGAAGAATGGGCTGTTTGGCTGAGTGATATGTTATGCATGTGGAAACAAAAATGCCTCTCACTGGGACTTTTTCCCCATAAATAATTTATGTTTAGTGAATTGGTTTCTAGGCCTCTCTTTTTTTTTTTTTTTTGGACTGCTGAAAAATACTGGTGCGGCATAAAATGCTTGCTGAATTAAGTTGGGAAGGACTATCTTGTATTAGTTCTTACACAAGGCAAAAAGAACTTTGCGAAGTATTAGGAAATCATTAATAACCATTCATTCTTGGGTGGTACCTGTGGCGCAGGAGGTCGAGCAGGTTGTCTATTAATCGGAAGCTCAGTGGTTTGAGCCCTGGCTCCTCCAACCTGCATGTCAAAGTGTCCTTGGGCAAATTGCCCCGATGCATCCATCAGAATGAGAGAATGTGTATGTTAGGTTAAAAGTGCTTAGGTGGGGAAAAAGCACTTGGGTGAATGAGGCTTGTAGTAAAAAAGGTAGAAAGGTGTTGGCTAAGTACCCGTCCATTTCTTTAAGGATTTTGATCTTTTATTTGTTCTATGGCGAAAGAGCAGACAGTTATTAAGGTAAAGAGATAATATAAATCAGAGCCCTGTTTAAATGCAATTATATGATTCACAAAAAGAATGGGTTGAACCTTTTGCGGTAAAATTGATAAAAGGCACACAGTTGAGATTGTGATTACTTGTGAGATTGGAGAACTTTGTAGCAGATGCACAAAGCAGATTGGACGGATACACATAAAGAATAATTATGGGGCCACCAGCAGCTTACTGTACTGGGTAGAGCTGAGTCCTTACAGCAGCAGCTTTGGGGCTTACTGCCACCTCTCTTCTAACCATGACCTGCAATATAAGGGCTTAAAAATAATCTTTAAAAAACTGAATCATCGTGTTTAATGTTTTAGTCAGTGACTGAACCATGAACATCACCACTTTGCTTTGTATTTGGTGATACTCTTCTAGCCCGTGACTGCTGCTATCTTTAGTTCTTGGGAGGCAAAAATGTGGTTTTGGAGCCGCCTCCTCTAACTACCACAGAGCCAGTTTCAAGTACTTTGGCAGGTGTTTGTTTGTCTGTGGACAGATTTTTTTCACAACAATAATGTCACAATAGACCTGATTCATTGCAGCCCATTTGAGAAAAAATAGTAGTCAAACAGGTGTTACTATTGCAGTAATGACTGCTCTGATCTGTTTCGGCGCCGATCATAATTAAGGTGATTAGTAACAGCTGCGTTTGAACACAATTTCATGTCAGAATGGCTGCAGTGAAACAGAGCGATCATGCACGATGCAGTCAAAAAACTTGACAGGTGTGTGGCTGACGTCAAACATAAGGCCGAGACTGAAGATAGGTGAGGTCCATCAAGTAAAATGCACAGGAAGTGGGTGGGCCAAGTGTTGGTAATCTGTATAAACATTTCCCAGCAGAGAGGTGGGTGAAGCTGGTAATGTTTTAGCCTCGGGGGTCTGTCTGTGTAGGAAGGTTGGGGGTGTGTGAGAGATCATGATTGCAAAATGTTGTTCTGGAAAAATCTGGTGTTGAGGAAACAACCTTCACAGGCACCTTGATAAATGTTTATATGTCTGCCTGTGGACAAGTATTTCCTGTTTGTCATTACTCAAATTTCACATCCTCGACTCTTCTCCCCACATCTTAGTCCCTCCCACCAAAGATGTGAGCTGAGGAGGCGAGGAAGGGACATGAAGATCAAGGACTTGAGGCAACAAGTGTTTAACAAAATGAGACATCCTTGCCTTGGAGCCTCATTTTAAAGCAGTGTCAGTTAAATCATAGTGTGGCAAAGCTGCGTCGTAAATTGTTTTGTTATAGCCCAACTGGTGCTGCATTTTATGGCCTTCAGATGTAACGGTGTTCATGATGTTTTATATTACCGGCTGGTTTTGATTAAATTTACAATAGGGCACATTTTTAATCACACACAAGCAGTGAAGGGCAGACAGTTTGATCATCTTAAATAACCGAAACATCGTATGAATAAAATGGAAATGTCCTCTTCCTGCTATGGTTTATGTATTCCACCTGTGTACCATGTTTTTTTTTTATACATTGTAGGTAAAAATACTCCCGCAAAGAAAACACTTGTGCATCCTTGATTGTAGCTCCTCCAGCAAGTCTGCCCTCCTTCCTTTCCTGTAGGAATTGAGGTGTCCTTCAAGAAGGCGTACTGAGATTAATTTCCAGGTCGCAGGCGGGAGGATGAAGGACAGAGAAGACATAAATTAGGGAAAAGAGAAAAGAAACACAACCAGGCAAGATGCAGTTGCTTAAAGTGTGTGAGGCTGAGCTCAAAGATGGGTGTGGTAACCCATGAGTGCTAAGTACAAGTGTAACTGGCGGGGCACACCAGTTGCAACTCTGAGTTTTTGGACCACAGACATCTGCGTTCAAAAACCTGATAAAGTTACTTGCATGAGGAATGTGTTACTAATTAAAAGGAATTTGAGACGTCAGGTAGGAGGGATAATTACGGCGTCGCTCTTTATGTTCAGCCCAATTTACATTGCCGGTCAGCAATCATCTTTGTACTTGACCTCCATGTTCCTCACAAACACAATCCTGGAAAGTTTTATGATTGTATCTTATTTTTTTTACTCTTGTTGTGGGCACATTATTGCAGACAAATTGTAGGAAGATGAATTGCACTTGTATTGATGCGTCATGTAACAATAACCAACAAAAACGGCTTTATCTGTTGTATGTCACATATCTGGCACCCTCAGGTGTGGCAGTGTGGGGGCAGCCTGGAGATTCATCCCTGCTCTCACGTGGGGCACGTGTTCCCTAAAAAAGCACCTTACGCGCGGCCCAGCTTCCTCCAGAATACTGTTCGAGCTGCAGAGGTTTGGATGGACTCTTACAAAAAACACTTCTACAACAGGAATCCCCCAGCCAGAAAGGTAGGACGCTTAAAGAAAACAAAGCAAAACAAGAAATAAAAGTGGCTGTGAAGGTGAACGTTTCCTGCATCATATTTGGCTTGCCTGTTACATGCTTGTCATTCAATAAACTACAGTTAAACTGAAGCCCGTCAGTGATGTTACAGCATCCAGCATCATGTTTGCACAGTAAAAAGAATGGCTTCTTTTTGACGTCAGATTTAGTTGATTCATATAACTGACCTTTGTAGGTGTTGATATAAGATCACTATCTGCCTGACTGGGTTAGGTGTATGTGTTTGTGCGAAGGCGTTCGCATGCGCGCGTACGGTACGAGTGCTGTGCTTCTCAGGTTCTGAGTATTGGGCACCATCAAAAATTCATGTATCTCAGTTTCAGCTATCTGAAAAAAAAAAGTGCATTATTAATGTCAGGGATCTTTGATCAAACAATAAATTACCTGGTCAGGGGAGATTGAACACAGCACTGCCAGACCAGATCATCAGCTCCGAGTCTATTAATGTTGCTGTCATAATGTTTCATGCAGCTATAGAGCGATAGATGTGCTACCGGTTCTGATTAATGACTTCTATTTTTACATTTAATCACGTGGATTTAATATTCCAAATTTTTTTTTGCAGTATTCTGATAGGACAGCCATTATAGAGTATTTTCCAGTTTTATTGTTATATATTGTTTTTGATTTATTTATTTAAAATAATCTTTTTATTGTTGATTTGGAGATTGGGAGTACAAAGATTCACAAAGGATCAAAAAAGGAATTGAAATCTTTGTTTTCTTTATTTAAGAAGCTGCATTTCTACACTGTTTATGCCAATTACATTCTTGCTATATTCTGATCTTGAAACACTGGATAGGCCTGAAACCCTTTGACTGAAATAGTTCAGCATGTCTGTGAGGCTGTCTTGTTATAACCCATCCTCAAATATTTCAAAAGAACGAGGTGTGAAAGTATTGGACCTGCTGGGGTTGAGTTCACGCCTTATCAAACACTGCTATTTAAAGCATGCACAGTTGGCAGTCACCTGATAAGTGGTTTCTTGGGAATCTCATTTGAATGTCGTTGCTGAGTTATAGGAGCCGGATTCGTCCTTTATATCCAGGATCTAAATATTTGCTTTAAAGGTTTGACTGTTTTATTTCAGCGAATCCACATCAGTGATATTGTCAAGTGTCTTGGGTATGTTATATGGACAAAGGTATTGGGCCCTGGGCACCAGTATAGTTCACTGGGTTGAGCAGGCGACCTATATATTCTAAGACTATTGCAGAAGCATGGGCTCGAATCCACCCTACATGATGCATGTGCTCTCTCTCCCAGCTTTCCTGTCCACCCTCAACTGTCTTGTCATAATAAAAGCTAAAAAAAAAAGCCCTGAAATTACTTGAAAAAGTCACCAATACTCTGCTGAGCTCCAAACCTCCTCTGGCATTAATATCAGCACAAAAATTGTGCAGCGGGAGCTTCATGGCACAGCCAAGCAGTTCCTGTAGATGTAATGTGTAAGTGGCCCAGTATTTTTGTCCATATAGTCCATAATGTTTAAATGAAGTGATAGTGTCATATTATGGAGGTGCATCCTTAACAGTGCAGCTTCTAAATGTAAACAGCTTTTTCACCCACAACAACGACTCATTCATTGTGTGCATGCTTTACAGGAGAAATATGGGAATATTTCAGAGCGACTGCTTTTAAGGGAGAGGCTGAAGTGCAACAGCTTTGAGTGGTATCTGAAGAATATCTACCCTGAACTGCATGTACCTGAGGACAGGGAGGGCTGGCACGGGGCTGTAAGTGTCTGCCTTTCAGATGCTGCGTCTGAATTCTGTTATTGATCTCGTTATTTTTTTGACTCATGGCAGATCTTGTTGTGATTTATATGAGTTAGCAATGCAACGGTGTCTTCATTCTTGATTCCAGGCTGAAACAAAAGTATTAGGGTGAGACATGATATGAGAACAATCCAGCTGAAAGGGAGATGGCTGAACTAAGATGAAGGCTTTGAAATCCATTTGACTGGGCTCAGCACCGTTATAATTCAGACATCTTGTGTTCTAAAATACGTTACAGAAAATGCTTGGTTGGCTCAGTGTTGGATTTAAAATAATTATGTTTTAGCCACGGCAGTGTCACTATTTTGTCTCAAGCCAAAAGAAAATCCCCTTAAAGATTTCTTCTTTAGCTTAATATCCAAAAATCCACCACTTTTCCACATTACCACATATTTCACAGTGATAGCTGTGAAATCAAATGTTACACCTATAGTACAGGTACATAGTCGAGGTATGGCATTATTTAGAAAATTGACGTTTTCTGATGAAATTGAGAGAAGGAAAATCTTATTTCATATTGATTAATAGGTGTGTGCTGATGTGGAAAATAAGCAAACAGCGAGCATCAATCTGTTTTTGCTTCTTGGTGATATACCATCATTTAATCGTTTAATCAGACGACTGAATCCACCGTCTCCAGAGGTGCTGTTCCCTGTGTAGCCTTAAAGTCTGACCTGCCTGCAGAGAATAAGTCCAAGAGAAGAGAGTCCTCACAGGAATCGATGAACAGTGCCGCATTTCAGTTGTTATTGATATTTACTGTTCTCCTCCTGCCAGGTGCGTAGCTCAGGAATACATTCAGAGTGCCTTGACTACAATGCTCCAGAGCACAGTCCCACAGGTTCCCACATCTCTCTGTTCGGCTGCCATGGCCAGGGAGGCAACCAGGTACGTCGGGCATTTCGCTGTTTATTCTTTCTTGACACAATCCCCCTGCTTTTCTTGGCCCCGTGGTAGATATATCTTGAAATGTCAAGATTCTGCTAACCCCTAAAACAAGCTGCCACAGTTGATTCACACCAGAAAAATTACTCTTTGCTGGTGTGTCCAGCATGACTTGAATGTAATGAATGGAAAACTGAATGTGGTATTGCATCTCCACATGGCCGGGGAAGAAAAAAAAAAAGTTGCATTTGAATCACCGGTGCTTTTTATCGGATTGACTCCCAACTCCACTAATGGATGGTTTAGAAAGCAGCAGATTATTTATCTGTGAGGATGTATATTTAATGTTGGAGTCAGACAATAGGCAGAACTTCTTTCTGTGGATCTTCAACCTGGCTGTTATCTCTGATTACCCCATTGATGCGCCGCATCAGGTGTCCTCAGTCACAAAAAAGCGCCATGTGTGACTGAAAATCGATGTTTGAATGGCTCCTCGGTGAAACAAAAACCTGAGGGCCCTTCACCACCTCCCTTCCCCCTTCCCCGGCCCACATAAGAACCACGTTCCATTTAAAAGATACATGAGCCTCACTGGCAGAATGAATGGCACTGCCTAGATAAATAAGTTTGAAGCCAGAGACAGTGGACCCTGAGTAAGTCTTTCATTAGAAATAACCATAACGGGCCCCAGTGCAACTGAAAGATGTATGAGTTGCAAAGAAAAGGATGGGCAAGTATCAAGATTGATTACCTGACCCTCCGCTTAACGGGTAGCCCAGGGAGCATTGCGTCTTTTGTCCCACTGGGCCAGGTTGTTGAAATGACACCAGAGGGGAAGAGTTGGGTTTGTGCTCATGTCTGCTTGATTGAAAGGGCCAAGGCCCCGTCTTTGCTGATGAGATCCCTCGACGCACTCGCTGACACACCATGCAGTGCTGTTATAGCCGTGGTGCTACAGCAGAGTAAAACATCCTGTAATCCTGGTAGGGTAAAAACTGCACTAATTGGCTTTCTAAACAAAAGAAAGATGTAGCAGAAGAAGGGAGAAGAAATGGTTTTGAGCTCTTAGTCTCAGTGGCTTTTCTTGAAATTTATGAATACAAGCTTGTGTCAAAGAAATGCATTTTAACTGTATATACAGAACAAATGGCCAAATATCTCTGTCTCTCTCCTGCTCCAGTACTTTGAGTACACATCTCAGAAGGAGATCCGTTTCAACTCAGTGACAGAGCTCTGTGCTCAAGTCCTTGAAGGACAGACCTCCATCGGGATGAGACACTGCCCTCGTGATGGGGACTTGAAACCTCCCAGTATCATCTGGGAGTTCAGAAAGGTAAGGAATAATGCATGTACAACCCCCAACCTTTAGCATAGTATATTTTCCTGTAAATTGATTCCACGCTTTCAACTTCAAACCTTTCAGGATGGGACCATCTATCATCCACACTCAGACACGTGTGTGACGGCCTACCGCACAACAGAGGGCCGCACGGACGCCCAGATGAGGCGGTGCATCCCAGCTGAAAAAGCCCAGCAGTGGAAGTTTGAGTGGTAGAGGGAGGAAGTAAGACCGTAGCAGGGAACCCTAAGTGGCCTTCTGTGACAATAGTGCAAATACTGTAGCGGACGTCTGACCCGCTGCGCGCTTTTCTGTTGCTCTTCAAGTCTGCACTGCAAGGGGATGGCAAGCGGAGAGGAGGGGGGGGGGGGGTGTTGGGAAAAAGTAACTCTAAGCCAATGACTCACCCAGACCAGTGCTTTTAAACCCATATGAATACCTGCAGAGGTGAGGTCACCAGCTGAATTTAAGACTTTCACTTTTGTGTTGTTTTCATCCAAGTGCCTCTAAACCAGTGTGGAGCACACTGCATACCTGGAGTGTCATTGTCGTCTTGTGGTCTTGCAACAACTTGAAAGCAGCGAGATGTTTTTGTCGATTGTCTAGCACATGAAGCAGTGCCTTCGAAGAGATTAAAGTCAGTTTCTTTGAAAACTATTCGCAAAATGATGTTGCACTATAGAATATTGCCTTAATGTGCAGTTAATATTATTTTTATTATGTCCTCATACTTGTTAAAAAAAATAATTGTGAAAATCAGGCTGCTGGAAAATGATGTTCAGAATGTAAGGTCGGCAGCATTTTGTCCCATACCGGTTACTTCCCAACATGCTCCATCATGTGAGGGGAAGCTGCTGCAGTCATACTAGACTGATTCTCAATTCTATCTTTTGTCTGTGGAGCGAGTTTCGTGACAGAATACTGTCGGAACAAGATTGGAAGTATTCATTTAAGTGTATTTCGCCCCAGACGGTTTATTGAGTCGACACGAATGTTGTGATCTATTCTCCCCCATTGTGTAAAATTAAGAATGCCCTCTAAACCCATCTGTCACTTTGCTTTTGAAAAAGTGTCATCCCTAACAAACCTGTGCGTGCCAAAATGAAATGTGCCAGTACTTATCAGATTTATTTAGAGCATTTTAATTTCTATGAAACTATAAACAACACTGGCTTTAACTTGGTTTTTATTTAGTCACAAGAAGCCTTAAAGGGAGCAGCTCTGTGCCAGTTTTCTTAAGACTCCTGTGTGCAAGCTGTACTTGAAACTGCATCAGAAACACTCCTGTTATGTTTTTGCTTTTCTTTTCACTAAAGACCACATTAGTATTTCTATTGGGATCAAAATACCAAGAGATTCAGTGCAGCTGTTGGTGAAATGAGTATTTTTTTTTTCTTTTTTGCAATCCTTTACCACTGAATAATGTTTGGTCTTTGTGGCAATTTGAATTTATGAATATATGATATTCATACTAGATTGTGAGATGACTCCTATTGTAAATAATGTTTGGTTAAAGGGACCAGAGGGGGCACAGTGCAGATGAAAAATGCAGTGAAAACTACTGATAATGCAAAAGGGACGTTGATTACTTGATATGAAGAAGGGGCTGGGCTTAAATGGAATGGGGAAGGATATTTAAAAAAAAAAAAAAAAAAAACATTGTTGGGATAATTGTCAGAATAAAAGACTAACCACAAGTACACCTTCATGTTGTTTTTACTTGCTTGTACGAATGGTATATTGTACATTTAAACTGTCAAGACATGAGAAGTTTTTCATTATATGAAATGTATAAGCTGCTGCAACCACAGTACGTGTGCGTATGTCTGTTTTCTTTCTTTTTTTCCTTTTTTGTCGTGAAAATGCAACAACGTGCATTTCATACTTGAACGACCAAAGACTGAAGCTGCTGCTGTCCTGGTCAGTACAGCTCACTCCAGTCGAGGCATGGATTACAGCATTCATAATAATTTGGCACCACCTACTGGTAGCAGATCAGTACTGACTGCTAATGGCAGGCCACAGAAAAGGGTTTTGATTGCTGACTGTGGAAACGAAACCAAATGTTATATATTAATGTTTTAGCTCAAATCTGTTGTACTTTTCACTTTTTCCCCCCTATGTCTGTGGGCTCATAAATGTACTTAAGAAACAATATATGTTTTGTTTGCTCTGTTCTCAATTCATGTTTAAGTAAATCTAGAAATATTGAGTGAGAGAGTGCGATTTTATACTTCATAGTTTGGGTAACGCAGTATTGCCATACCACAATTTAGAATACAGAAAAGGTTGATGTCTACACCCAATATTTTCTATAAGTTATTAATAGAAATTGATCCAGGTTGAATTTCATCAAAGAAAAGGCCAGCAAGACCCCATCTGCAAACTTTGTTGTTTTATTTTCTCTACAAAAATCATATTCACTCAGCCAGGGTTGCCTCCTGGAGTGGCTCCATGCCCCACAGCACAAAACTACTGGGTTATATTTTCACTGTACATGATAGATGTTTCTACCTGATTTAAGAACCCTTACTGTCATCTTATGGCTGAGGTAAAGAGAGGAACTTAGGAAAGCTTTATATAGCTGACAAGAGTGAGTCCTGCTGCAAAATGCTTGGTGAGACTTGTGAGATTATAGAGGAACAGAGAAAGCTGAACACTCGCTAAGATAGGGAACCTTTGGTTATTCAATGACAGCTGGGTGGTGTATTTGCTTTATCCACCATCTTTTTTTATTTTATTTTTTTTTTAAAGATGCATTAGTCAATAGGAAACTTTTATAGTGTCCATGCAATATTTTTGGTCAGCCGGTCCACAGGCATTTGTGGCATTTATTTAACTTCAAAATATTTGCCTTCCTGTTTTAAGAGAACGCATATGAGCAGACTCCTAAATACAAATCCTGTAACCTCAGCCACGAAGGCCAAGGTCAAGGACCCGTCTCAGTGAAAGGCTGATGAGGGTGTGGTTCAACTGAACAGCTCTTGTGTGATAAGCATTATGTGACTAAACCAGTATAATTTACTTCCACATGGGTGTTCCCATTATATCCTTATGTATTTATTAAACACAAAAATATTCACCTACTCCTAATGTTTGGATGAATGTGCATAAATAAAAAGAGGTCACTAAACTTGGGTGATCAACAAGAGTCATGTTGGACCAGGGATGGTGACTTCAGAGTTCATCTCAGTCACGTTGCAGTAGGCTATACAACTCAGCCTAAGCGTGCAACTCATGATTGCTTTAATTTTCTTTTAATATTTCCACCTATTGCAGTAGGCTATCTATTGCATGGAAAATGTTATCCATCATCTCTTCCTAAATGAAAACGCCCTCGTGCACTCACATGAATATTGCGTCTCTGACAGACACGACAAGCCCAGTCTACCGTGGTATATTACAACACTCCGGCTGACTTGTTACCATCCCGTGTCTCTTTGTAGTTTTCACAATATGGGTGCTCGATCAAACAGTGCGCCACTCAAATTACCTTCTCGCCTCGAAAGGTCGCCTTAATTATTTAGCATTTTAATTTGCTTAAACATACATTTTGTGTCAGATTTCATCTTTCGTGTCAAGAGTTTTCATATCAGTTTCATATGAGTGACAAGTGGCCTCGCATAAATAAGAACGCAGAAATGAATTATTCTGAAGCTAAGTCCCCAGGGTCACCAGGCGCTGAAAAAATTTCATCACAGCTGAAAGAAATACTTAAAAAAAAAAAAAGATTAGTCAGCAATGGGTATTTACCTTATTTACCTTAATAGCCCCCCAGAACAACAAAACTGGCCCAACTGTGTGATGTCCCGCACGTGACGAGGATAGAATTAAATGAACTACCTGAATCTGACAGACTGGGGAGGGGGAAAGAGTCATTTATCACGTAGTATCTCAGACTATTATGCATGCCCCTTCAGAAGGTTTACTTCCAACCAGAATTAGTGACTCTACCATAAACATTTTTTTCAGGCTTTCAAATTAAAAGCTTAAAAGATTTTGCAATTCTTTGTGGCTAAATGTGAAGCAGTGGTTTATTGCACAACAAATTCAGACGCTGAGAAATTAACAGGATAAACCGAAAAAATAATGCATAAAATTACGCAGCCCTATGCTTTTAATTTAAACCAATCTTTGATGCCACAATTCACGGATAAAACCACCTGCAGCACATTTCTTTAATCCGAAAAAAAAATTAGAAAAAAATAGAAAGCGGAAGTAACTTCTTCATTTATACACACTAGCTTACCTTTTTATGCCTTTTTGATTCATTCGAAGAAAAAATAAATAACTGTACAGTATTTTACGTGTTGTTATTTCAGGATAGTTTGAAAGGCAGGCCACGGAGTTTTAATTTGATAACCGGAAACGTGGTTGCTAATTCCGCTAGTTTACTTGAACTTCAACTCCAGTTCAAGTAGCCTGAGGGTCCGAAGTTACACTGGGTTGTCTTCAGCTCTGAAGCGGTTGGACACAAACTATAACCATAAAGATGTGACGAAAAACATTGGGTTTAACTGTAATATTAAATTTTCCCAGTGAGCAAGTTGAAGGAAATACCGGACGAGGTTTTTGATTTAACCTAGATTTTTTTTCTTCCTCCAACAGGTTAGGTAGCTAACTAATCCGAAGAGATAATTGTTGGCTAATCTAATCCGAGTTTGTTAATCCTTTTACTCTTCTCCAGCAGCACGCACTTTAACGGAGTCGAGGAGGAGTGGCCGCAATTACCCAGTTTGTCGTTGGGGGACTCATCACGTAGATTCAGTAATACTTTGCCTGAAACCATGGGGAAGAAACTTAGGAGTAGTCAAACAGAAAGGTGACGCGGCTGTGAAGTCTGAAGAAGCAACTTTCAACGGAGAGCAGCTCCTCGGGGCATGAGACCCTCTAACTTTGCGCCGTGCCAGGAAACGACACGATGGCAGCATGCGGAAGGAGGAACCGGCCAAAGTTACTTATTTTCTTATTTGGTGCCACTTTAGTGGGATATCTTATATTTTTCAGACACAACTCGGGCAAAGAGAGTGCGACGAATCGACGGGAGGTCCCAGGAGAGCAAGAGTATCAGCTCCTTAAGAAACCAGTCTACGAGAAGCCCCCCTTGGATATCAATGCCCTGGGAGAAATGGGGAGAGCCGTGAAACTGGATTTGAACGAAGAGGAGAAAAGAAAAGAAGAGGAAAGTCTCAAAAAGCACCAGATTAACATTTATGTCAGTGACAAAATATCACTACACCGCAGGCTGCCAGAGAGATGGAACTCACTGTAAGTAACATGTTGTCTGCTTTTAGCACTATTAAAACTCAGTTGTAAAGCTTAAGGGGAACCTGTGCAGTTTGAATGTCTCAGCAACACTATTATGCTGCTAAGTAAATGCCTCAGAGGAGGTGTAGCTCACAAACAAGAGTCATTTGCTGTTGAGATGGAATAGTAAATGCACCGTGTTTGCCTCTATTGGTCATCAAATCTCAAAAGTATGACTCTTAACCATGCTCCAACTTTACACAGCCAGCTCTCATTGTGTCATTCCAGTCACCCAGTCTCACCTCCACCTTTTCAATCTGCATCCTAACATCCTCACTCCGCAGTTGCAGTGAGCTGAAGTACGACTACAGGTCCTTGCCCACGACCTCTGTGGTGATTGCTTTCTACAACGAGGCCTGGTCTACGCTGTTGAGGACGGTCCACAGTGTGCTGGAGACTTCCCCTGACATCCTGCTGAAAGAGGTGGTGCTGGTGGATGACTACAGTAACAAAGGTAGAGGCACTGATGGGCAGGAACACTGGCAGGCTGACAATCATAAAGGACAGAAGAGCTGTTAGAGGTGCACACAGGAAGCACATGGACAGGCAGCAGTGAGCAGATGATGAGGAGGATAGACTGACATGTCAGCAATTAGCGAAGTCAAATAGAGATACTGGACGATAGCGACAGGAAGTGAAAACTGATATGCAGTACCAGTCAAAAGTTTTACACACTCACCAAATGAAATCTTCTGCATCAGTGTTGCATTTCTGGGCTTTTTTTTTGCATCTTCCATAAGCATATCTAGATAAACCTATAATAAATTATAACAGTAAATATTATAGGCAGTGTT
>JAVDPK010000987.1:437225-449009 GCA_034780415.1 Cichlasoma orientale | reverse complement strand
ACACACACACACACACACACACACACACACACACACACACACACACACACACCTCTGCCGTCACAGATGCTCCTTCAAGCTCATTATTTCTGGGACTGTCACTGTGTGGCATACTGTGTTGGTTGGGTAATGCATCTTAAGCCCAGGTATCAAATATGAATGAAGCACTGACTTCCTCATCTATCTTTCATGGATTTCATTTGTTAAGCTATTTGCCTGTGAAAATATTTTTGGATGTTCCCTTACTGTTATGAATAATGTGCTCGAACAGCAGCAGCCAGTCTATTACAGAACTGAACATAACGTTCTGGACTGTGTGATTGTATGGTATGTATTAAGTTTAAAGATTTGTGTTAATGTCAGTTTGTGACACTAACTGATGCTGAAAATGCTCATCTCCCTTTCGTGATTAAGACTGCATTACATTGCTTTTTCTGGGGAGTACGAGTGAACAATTTGCCGTCTGTGTGGTTGTCCCTTTCAGTTATGTTAAAAAATTGCGTGTGCATGCATTTGTGCATATGTGTTTGTATAAGTATATATATATATATATAAGTGAGAGGGTACATGAATGCAAACATTTTTATATGTATACTGTTATTAAACAGATTTGCACACAGTACTGTTCAACATGTATTATGTATTTTCACTGGCCCACAACAACACGTCAACATGTCCCTATAATAATAATAATAATAATAATAATAATAATAATAATAATAATAATAATAATAATAAACTTTTTTATTTAGCACCTTTCAGAAATGAAAGTTACAAAGTGCTTCACAAGATAAGATAGGAAACATGTAAAAACAAATATAAAATAAATGAAAAATAATCACTAGCAGAAGGTAATAAAACAATTACAAAGGACAACTTAACAATAACTCAAAATTGAGGCATAGAAAAAGCCTGCTTGTAAAAATATGTCTTTAAGAGGGAATTAAAAGATGAAAATGAGCTCACTGATCTGATCTCCTCTGGAGGTTGTTCAAAAGAATGGATGCCCTGACAGAAAAAAACAGATCACGCTTGAATCTCAGCCGACGCCGTAGGATGACCAGCAGAGCTTGAGCATGGGTTTACAGTGTCATAAGATCTGAAATATATGTTGGTATGCCAATAACTATTACCTCAGTCTTATCCATAGTTAGTTGTGCCATCCAGTATTTAATATCTTGGATACAGTCATCCAAAACACTTAGTTTAAGAGTTCTACTGGGGTTAAAAGAGAGGTACAGCACATACAGTGTGCAAAAACCACCAAAGACGACTAGATATAAATAGCTCTTGTGATGTCGACAACATGGGAGCCCAGAGCGGCTGTATAAAACCAGGACTGGTTGGGATGTTTTGTTTGATTATATGAGCATTAAATGGAGATTTCTCACACAGAAGTTTGTGTTTCTGAAAGTGCTCTGCTTCAGTGTCTAAGAGAAGTTCTGGCAGGTCTGGCATCTTGTTTTTAATCCAGCCTCTCTAAGGCTTATCTTTGTAAGGTAGCTTGTAAGGTAGCTCACAGTGACTGTAATGGATTTCGAGAGAGGGAAAAAAACAACCAAAAAACAACTGAGCTGTATTTCTGCACAAATGCACATGGACTTGATACTGCACTTCAGAATTCACATTACTGAGCCATTAAGATGAAGTCATCAGGAAGCAATCCACAAGCAATCAGTGATCAATATACACACTGGTTCTCAGAGGGATTGGGACATCTCCTGTGTCCATTAATACAATTTCCCCAAGTGCTCTTCATTCACTACATCTTTATCACAGACAGCCACACCAATCAGCCCACACATAAATCATCCAATGGCTTTTAACCTCTTTAGAGCACACACCTCTTTGTCTTGGTGGATGGAAAGATGGCTGTGTATAATTAATGCTGGTGGGGTGAATCGAGGTGGGAGGTCTTAGAAATCTGCCGTTCACTCCTTCTATCTCTGAGCATGTGCGCTGCAGGGCGACACATGCTCATGCATCAACATCTGTCATTAACTTGACCCAGAGAAATGCCTTGATTTCTTTTCCTGTGCCTCTTTTGTCTGCAACATATTCTTCAACTCTCTCATTTCCCCTCGATTCCTCCTTTTGAACTCTGCTCTCTCTTTGCTCTTCTGCTTATCGCCCTTTCACTCCCCTGAAAGTGTCATTTTGAACGACAGTTTCTGCTCAGATTTTGTTTGGCGAAGACTATTATGCATGTGGTGAATGTGAGCATGCGCATCTGAGAATTTTTTATTTATTTTTGGCTCTGTCATGTCACTATACATTTGCTTGCCTTTGTGTGTATGTATCTCTTCATCCCCACTAATTAGAATGACAGTTTCTATTAATAGTTTGGGGCTAATGTGCAAAAGCGTGACTCCGGCTTTCTTACTAGCTCGTTTACTGTGCTCTGTGGCCACCCCGGGCCCTAATTATCGAGCTGACGATCTGACATCCGACCACTAAAACAGAGACGACACATTGACATATTGTCACATCCGACTTTAGCCTGGACCTCTTTAAACTTGAGGTTATGCTCCGTTCTACGGACTCGTTTTATCTTGTCTATCCATGTCTAAGAAGCGCCTTGATGACAAAACAATTTTCTCCTATATCTGAAAATCTTTAAACAGAAAATTCATTAAGTGTATGTATAATTTATAGTTTGCAGATTATGCATGCAGAGAATTCTGCATGCCAGAAGAAATAAATCACTCTAAGAGAAGAGGGCAGTGGACAGCGGGTCTGGTAGTCTTTCAGTAGCCCATGTATTATTGATTTCACTACAGATGTGGTAGGATAATATTGCGGCCACGTGTTGCTATAATAAGTATGAAGTACACTCATTATAGACAAAACATGTGCATTTTTGTTTTCCTCGCATATACATATACCAAAAGATCCGTCTTCTTTCTGTAATCTTTGCCAAAAAGCAAAGAATTTCCTTTTTTCCCCCCTCAAGACAAACCCTTGTAGCAATCACACAGTTTTTGCAAATCCATTGGTCACATTACACCAAACAGATTATTTTGCTAAAAATATTATCTGTATATTTGCTTCGTACACACATTTGTAAGATCCACTCAGTTTTACTCGTGATACATTTAACCTGCAGGCATGTGGAATTGCTGTTAAAATGATCAGCTTTGCTCTTGGAGCTCCTATGCTGCAGATGACGTTGGAAAGATTTATTGTAAGTGTGATTATGTAAGACACAGTTCTTGCTATTACTAGGACTTGACAGTAATCAAAATAGTGTCCTCCCACAGCACAGCTGCAACTGAAGCTCCTTTGAAGGCAGTGGCCTACTTTATGCAGTCTCTTCTCATATTCTTGATTTAATTTCAGAATGAAATAAGAAAGGCTGCGATAACCCTTTTGACCAGGACAAATGTAGCACACCCATTCAAGATTATCTCTCCAGGGTGCACAGCAGAGGACGACCTTTAAATCAGAAACATGCAGTGTACTCATTTATTTTTATTTTTTTTTTGTGTCCATTCAGACACAATAGGTCTGCAAATCCTGCAGCAATATCAGTGCTGCAGCCTTTCTTTTCTATGGTAGCGTCTGCTCAGGGAACTGGCCACACTGCATCTCGTGTTTTGACACTTTTGCTGTAATTATTACATTCAAGCCAGCAGGCGACTAGGCTGAAGAAAAAAAAAAGTGTTGCCATATCAATTCAACCATGTGTGGAAATTACGATGTGGGCAAGGGGATCAGAATCCCTTTTTTTTTCTGGGAAAAACAATGCTGTCCTCTTCTATGCATGATTATAAATATTATAATATTGTGTACTCCAAGCTGCCATGCTAATTATATGCACCAAACAATTTTTAAGTTGGAAAAGTGGACACCCCAATATGCTTCACAGTGGTTTGGTCCACTGCCTACAATTCCCAAACTCCTATACTTTGCAATGAGGAACCCCTAAAACAAAGGGTTGTGAGACATTGTTCTTTACTCCTACTGTTCAGTAGCACAAGTTGTAACCAGACTGCATTTTGTCAGCTTCATTACCTCCCAGTTGATTCATGCAGCTGCCATATTGTTACAGGATAGCTACATCTCCTAATTGTGTTTTTGTAGGTAGGAGTTCTGCTCACAATTAAAATCATTATAATTTGTTGAATTTCCAAGCAGTTTCTAAGTGATTTGGCTGTTATTTATTTCTGATAGAATTCTCTAATTTCCAACACCCCTGCTGGCCACATATCTAAGCATCTGTTTTTCTTGTTAAAGATAAATAGCAGCCACACTGAAAACCCCTGTAGGCCATAGACAACAGTTGCTGCTGAATAAAATGTCACATATTTGTTTTATGTCTGCAGAATGTGATAATGTTCCATTTGTGGCAAAATGTTACTTATTTCCCAAGCTGACTTAAACCAAACAAAAGCCTGTAGTGACACCAGCTCCTGTGATAGTTCTTAAAAGTATGAACTATAATCATACAGTAAAAATAATAGTATATGAATTTATCCTGGTGTCACGTGGTATCAAACAGAAGAAACGTATGCAACTGAACAAGGCCTTAACAATACACCCCAGGAAAGTCACTGTTGGTGTTTAGTAAAAGTTTCCTTTATCTTGATGCCTAAAGGCTGATTTATGTTTCAGATGAAGAATATAAAAAACTGAAGAATGTAAACCTACGGTTTGCTGCCCAGCGCTCACTACTGTGCAGCAAACTGTAGGTTAAACTCTGACAACGTTGCTCCAAACAAGTGAAATCAAAAAATGTTGCTAATGCTAACTAATAAAGAAGCATCGGAGCAAATTTTATCAGCAAGATAAAGTTACAGGAAAGCCACACTGACTGTACTGTCTACATTTAGTTGTTTGTTTGGCTAGCTGTTTTAATTCTTGATAGTAAGCGTTAAGCTAATTACATTAATTAGTTCTCGTCAAGTTTTAAACCTTTAAACCTGAAATGAAGCTGCTAACATCTTTTTGTCCTGTCTCCCTCTGTTCTCTTCGTTTCCCCTCACTCTCAGCTTTTGTGGTGGATGGCTGTCCCTCTCAGAGCCTGGCTCTGTCAGAGGGTTCTTCCTGTTAAAAGGGAGTTTTTTTTACTTCCCACTGTTGGCAAGTGCTTGCTCATATGGGGTAGTCTTGTTGTTGGGGTTTTCTCTCTATTATTGAAGGGTCTTTACCTTACAATATAAAGTGCCTTGAGGTGACTGACTGTTGTGATTTGGTGCTATGTAAATAATATAAATTGGACTGAAGCAGTCTGATTAATTTATTCTGTCCACCCTTTGACTCTTGTGGTATATTATTGCCCATATAAAAATTACAATCTCTGTGCTATATAATGTTTTATAAGCTACCCTAATATGAACTTTGTTATTGAAACCTTACCATCACTCTGTCCATCATCAACTTGTTTAAATTCAGTTTATCTTGTATGTCAAGACAGCTGCACTGGACTGTGAATTAATACAGTTATGAAGGACCTAAAGGCTCTTTTCTTGAATATTTTAGCTGTGCCAGCTTCCAACTTTACATGCAGTACAAATAATTCTGACTCTACAGTAAAGCATAAAGTAAGTGATTTGCCTAACCGATCCTAACTTGTGCTAATTTCCAGTTAGTTTAAAATAATCCATATTCTTCTTCTTATACTGGGCCTTGATGCGGCCCCTCAGTTAAATTCAGTGTCTAAAACAAGCCCTTCTGTCTTTCTTTCTTCTGATTGGCTGCCCCTTGTAAACAAAAGGTTTGAACAGCAGGTAGGTGGGGGATGATTGCAGCCAGAGCTGTTTGCCTGAGATGACCTTTTGACCGAGATTAGGACTATCAGCTCTCATTGTTATCATACAGAGCCAAGAGTACCTGCCTGAAGCTGAGAATTTAAAGCGCACAACCATTCACACACACCTATGGGCAATTTAGAATCACCAATTAACCTAACCCCACTAAGTGCATGTCTTTGGACTGTGGGAGGAAACCCACACAGACACAGGGAGAACATTCAAACTCTACACAGGAAAGCCTCGGCCAAGGTGGATTCAAACTCAGGCCTTCTTGCTGTGAGGCAACAGCGCTTACCTAGCGTGCTGCCCCTGTTTTAGATCCTCAAACCAATTTTAACATTACACAAAGATAACCCAAGTAAATACAAACTGCAGTTTTAAAATGATAATTTCATTTATTAAGGGAAAAAGCTATCCAAACCTACCTGGCCCTGTGTGAAAAAGTAATTGTCCCCTAAACCTAATAACTGGTTGTACCACCCTTGGCAGAAAGAACTGCAATTAAGCATGTGTGATAACTGGCAATGAGTCTTTCACATCACTGTGGAGGAATTCTGGCCCACTCTTCTTTGCAGAATTGTTTTAATTCAGCCACATTGGAAGGTTTTTGAGCATGAACTGCCTGTTTAAGGTGATGCCAAAACATCTCAATCTGATTAAAGTCTTGATGGTGTGTTTCACATCATTGTCTTGCTACATAACCCAAGTGAACTTGAGCTTCAGGGCATGAACTGATGGCTGGACATTCTCCTTCATGAGTTTCTGGTAAAGAGCAGAATTCATTTATGGAAAGTCATCCTGAAGCAGCAAAACAGCCCCAGACCATCACACTACCACCACCACCACCACCACCACATTTGACTGTTGGTGTGATGTTCTTTTTATGAAATGCTGTGTTAGTTTTACCCCAGATGTAATGGGACTCAAACCTTCCAAAACAACCCCATTTTGTATTTACTCAGGTAATCGTTGTCTAATATTAAAATTTGCTTGATGATCTGAAATATTTAAGTGTGACAGATATGTAAAAACCTAAGAAATCAGGAAGATGGCAAATACTATTTCACAGCACTGTAAGTGATGTAAAGTAAATGGGTAAAATGAGGTCCATAGGAAGTTTCAGTGGCAAGTATTCCAACAAAGGCCAATGCGAATCATCCCTTTTCTTGAACCCAGAGGGAAATTTCTTAGTTGATAGTCTGTGGTCTTTTCATGTTTTCCAACCTCATAAAACATGCATTCTCCACTGCCATGCATGGAGCACACTGTGCTGAAAAAAATCACTCTTCAACTTGTTGGTATGCATGGAATTTGCAGGACTGTGACTGCAGATTCTGAAACCAATTATTCAAATAGCTGCCACTGTAACTGGCAGGGCAAGCGTGTCGAGAACAAGGGAGAGAAGCATCTCAGAGATTCATAATAAAATGTCCCCTCTCTATGCAGTGGATTTCCATTCTGAGATAAACTCCATGTCCTTGGGTTGGAGTTTTAAAATCCATCATATCAGGGATGACTTGAAACCAAGATGCTGATCTGGGCTTAATGAAGGTCTGCTTTTGCTTCTTCATATCATAGTAGAGCCTTTTCATGCAGCTGGTTTTATGTTCAAGGATGTGAAATGTGATACTAAGTTAAACTGTGCCTCTGTTACTTAAAAACATAAATTAACATAATGACCCTCCGTGTCGAAATAGTGAATTAGTGGCAGGATGGATGGATGCTCTAACCTTTCCACCTTTCCTCTCTTCAAACACTGCAAAAATATTCAGCAAGACAGTGGAGTGTGAGCATCTGTAGTTATAAGAAAAAAGTTACAGAGTCTCCAGTGAAGCAGCCTTAAGTTTAATAATCATCCATCAGACTGTTTGGGTATCTGCTTTCTCCATAAACAGCTAACTCAAGATGTATGTGAATTTTCCTTAAAGTACAACCATCCGAGCTACTTATCCCATTCTGAATGCCTGGCATTTAAAATTCAGAGCATCCAGTGGCATATTGTCAGAGTTTTGGTGAGAGATGTCCGCAGGCCACCCCATTAATCTCTATTAAACAGGGACAATGTCAGCCACCTCTATATCTGTGTACGTGGATTGGATTATGCATTTTTGAGACTTTGTACTTTAGCTGTTTGGCAGTATAATTGCATAAAAACTTAGACATCCATTATTTTGTTTCCTGTTTGTTTCTATATGCATTATTACCACAAGCCAAACAAATCTGATATTCAAACACATTTGCACTACCTGAAAGCTGTTGTCCAAGCTGCTACATATCATTGAATCTGCAGTCATAAAATTTCATCTTTGATTGCTCAAGTGCCAACATCTGCATAATTATTTCACTGCGCGCCCTTCATACCGCACGAGTATGTTCTCATTAGTGATGATATATTGGTTTGACATCTCGTTTAGTGAGGACGGGTAGATTGGAAGGCAGTGATTGAAAGCTTAATGAATGATTCATAATCAGAAATGAAATGTACATTTTCATTTGGGAATCTGCAATCATTAGCTGGACACCTCATTAGCCGGACAGCATTTCTACATTTGAAAAAAAGAAAACAAAAAAAGCCTAATGTCTATTTAGAGGTCTGGATTGATCGTACCTGAAAATGTCTGTAGGTGCTGTTAAAATATAATCCATATATTACATGCAAATTTCTAGCACATTTTATTTCCAGTTGAAGTACGGTTTCATCGCCTTGGATTTGAAGAGTTACATTGCTCTTGGATTCTATGTCACATCATTTCTACTCTACTTCATATTTCTTGTTTGAAGCCATCTTGGTATTGAAAGATTGTTTTGCGCGGGGGGGGGGGGGGTGTTTTCTTTTAAAAAACACACAGATGGGCCGATGACTTGACCTACTTCCTTGTCTGGACTTTTTTGAACAGAAAAACAAGCATAACTACTAAGCAGAGAGGGGAGATACAAGACTGTGAAGATGAATGCAAAGCACATACAATTGATTGTTTTTGATTTAATTTACCTGCTTTACTTTAATGTTTAGTTGACTATTTTCTACTTTCTTACCCTTTGATTGAAGCCAACTTTTCTTTTCCTGATGACCTCAGCCAGTTGTTGATTAGCTTTCAAATATGTCTGACCTCACAGTCAAAAGGTGGGTCAAGACATTAATCAGACTCAAACAACAAGAAATTTCCCATCTGGCATTCCTAAATTTAAGATGTCTTATTTGAGAAAATCTTTTACGCAAGTGGTGCTCTTGTCAGAAAGACTGAAAGACAGAAATGTAGATATTCCAGCAGTCTTCTTGGAGCAGTTTGATTGGAGCTGCTTGGCCTTGTAATAAGTGGCCTGTGTTTTAAGAAGCATGGTCAATATGGCAGAACCCTATTGACCATGATAGCTTGATGCTTTAAACCCACAATAATGAGGGAAATTGGTAGTATTAAGGTGTGACATTCAGGGTGTGATCAGGAGTATTTTCTATGTAAAGTTTATTTTATAGTGCCCACTTTTTGATGCCAAGCAGAGCCTACAGAGTGAATTTATTTGGAAAAATGTAAGGTTTGCAAGTGGTTTATTTTAATACTGCTGCATGTAGTGAAATTATCCCTGGAAGGCTGATTAAAAATACTGAATCGCCGGCACTGTTGAAGATAGGAAAGACCTGCATTATTTCAGTTGTGTTATACTCTGGACTCCGATTTGAACAATTCGTCATTAAACTAAAGCTATTGCTTCATCTCCATCGCTTGGAAAATGTAGAGCTCGGCTCGATTCTCTATCCATTATCTACAATGAGACAGTCTTTATGCCATGTGCCACAGTGGTAAAATACTTTGGATTCCTATTTGTGCTTTCATTCATATGCTTTTTTTTTTTTTTTTTAAAAACAAACCCCCATTGACACTGATTATAACTGTGTATGCGATACAGTTGTGTAGGTCAAACCGCCTCTGTTTTGAGATTAATTTGCAGCTGATGACTTGAAAAGCTACCTTATTTTTCCCACATGTGGCGAGTTACCCCGGCAGCATATTCTCTTCCCTTCCCACGCATGTTTAACAATACCAGGAAATGTGCTACAAACTATTGCAACGATTGCCTTTTTTTTCAGGGTCCACTTTGCTGCCGGAGAAATCTAATATTTGCACATATGGACATGAATAAGAATGCGTATCCTCTGCCCTGAGGCGATACAGGTAAAAGGCTAATGTACCCGTGTCAATGGAAGTAGAAGCAACTTCAGTTTTGCTACTGCCGAGTGCTGTTCAGTACCATGCGCTGTCCATGGTGCTGAAAAACTTCTTCAGTTACTCTAATTTGTGGCCTTGAATCCAGTGCTTTCTAAGTGTTATTCGTTTATTTTATTTACTTGTTCCTTCTTCTTTTTTTCTTCTTCTTATTAAGTTAATTTCTCTCACTTTTCATGGGACATCGTCACACACAAGCACTTAGGAGTGTTTCCATGATTGGACTGTTTGAGATATTCCAATAAATCCAACACAAAGAGTCCCTGTGTTTATGTTTAACATATCCACAACCATCCATCCATCCATCCATCCATCCATCCATCCATCCATCCATCCATCCATCCATCCATCCATCCATCCATCCATCACAGATTCTCTATGTGTTTATATGTGTTCACAGCTATATGCCTCATAGATTTTAACTAGCCTGCTCCATGTGTGTCTGAAATGTCGTCTGTCTCTTACACATAATAGCCCAGTAAGTCACCCTGGGCTGTCAAGCCTCTGACGAGTCTGCCTTGCATAAAAGCTATGCAGCCTTCCCACCATGCTGCTGTATCCATCTCACCCTCCTCCCCTTCCCTTTCTCGTTTCCTCTCCTCCTCCACATTCAGTGCTCCCTCTTGCGCGCACGGTGAGCAGCAGCAACGGCAGCAGCAAAGGCTTCAGCGCTTCTCTGACGCACCATCGGAGATGAGATTCACAGTCCCACAGGCTGTCAAGGCAGACGCTCTCGACATCTCCTCCCCGGACCTCTGCGGTCAAGCTTTCAGAATCAGCCCTGTTTGTTTTTAGTCTGTGTTCCGTCTTCCTCTCTTATATTGAAATTTGTCCGGCTGAGCGCCGCGTTTGGTGGGGATGCCCACAGTTGGCATCTCTTGGCTGGGAATTTACTTCGGAGGTGATTTTGTATCTGCAAGAACTGTCAACACGAGTGATTGATTTGTATCTGAATTTACGAGATTTTTGGGGGGGAGACTTCCTTCAGAACATTCTTGCCCTTTAGACAATTGATTCACGTTAACGGTGGGAAAAGGTGTAGAATAAGAGGGTTGTTTTGACAGGAGATCGTTTGGATGACGGACACCGAGAGGCAGTAGCTCTTCCTCTGCAACGCGAATCTCTGCGCCCTTGGAATATTCTTACAGAGGCACTGTTATAGACTAGAAATATTTTCTCAGTTTGCAGTCGTAATCCATAGGACGAGTTTGCCCACTGCAGGGGCTGCTGCGGCTTTCCCGTCTGTTCTGTTTTGAATTAATATTTCCTTGACGGGCGGGCGTGTGAGCATCCCGGACGAGCCCGAATTTGCGATGCCCAAGCAGTGAGGGTACGTTGGGATTTCATTTGGTCACCCTGCACAGTAGCATGGCTCCAGCCCGGAGGGACTGCAGCGGCTGGGAGATGTTCCTCCCGACGGGATGCCTGCTCCTCTCTGTTTTGCTATTCCACCCTGCTCTAGCCAAGGTGTGCAACGACCGCACTAAACACGGACAGGACAACAGCTGGTTCACCAGGGACGGGGAAAACTTGCCCATAATGGTTCTTATGCCCATGAACGAGTCGGCCCTGATGAGCAGCATCAGCCAAGGAATCGAGCCAGCGGTTCAGCTGGCCATCCAACACATAAGGGAGACCGGGAAGTACTCGTTCTCACTCATCACCAAAATATACGACACCGAGGTAAACATACAGACTAAATCTATTCACTAAGCTCCCCCCGGCTGGCTCGGGCGTATTTAAAACAGTTGTATATGGCTTGTGTGTGTGTGTGTGTGTGTGTGTGTGTGTGTGTGTGTGTGTGTGTG
>JAVDPK010000987.1:405894-425260 GCA_034780415.1 Cichlasoma orientale | reverse complement strand
GGGCGGCTCAAGACTTTTGCACAGTACTGTACATTAGAGGTTTCTTGAGCAATATCTGATGCATTGTGAAGAAAAAAAACTGCCAGCTTATGTTTGGCTCTAGATTTTGTGGCCATCAAACAGTGTAGTTCTCCTTGTTCTTCTTGCTTTAAGTAATTACATTTTGACTTATTACTGACTTATTACTGTATTGACACGCACTACTGAAAGCGTAGCCATCAGGATCTGTTTCTGCTAGTGGACTCCAGCCTGCATCCATGTGCCACACTGCACTTCTCTGCTTGGCAGTCTCTGATACACATCAGACCTTTGTCCATTTGCTGTCCGCACATGGTGGATACTATTTCCCCATTCGTGATTGCTGGTCCATGTTAGCGAAAAGCAGTTGGTGAGCCCATTGTGAGCCAAGAGCGATAACAACAGACAGTAGAATCACAGATGTAACCTACATACACACAGACGCACACACACACACACACACACACACCCTGCCACTCTGCCTAAGTGCCCATGCACAGTAGTGGTATACACATCTGTCATGCCCATCCAAAGCAGGCAATCATGGCGCATGCGATCACAAAAGACTGTGCAATGATGATAAGAGATTATTTCCAACCAGGCTATATCTGCTGTGACTCAGTCCTAATCTTTGTGCATGTATATGCTTCTGTGTGTGCATGTGTGTGTGTGTGTGTGCGTACACGTGTGGGTCTTCATGGATGGATAGCTTGATAAATGAATAGCAAAACAGATTACATTGTTCTTTCTTATGTTTTTATCAGTGGAATTGTGTTTTGTTAAAGCATTTTGCTTTAAGCATTTCCATTTGGCAAACAACCCCCCCTCCACGCACACACGCACACACACACGCACACACACACACACACACACTATACCATTACCACACCGTCGCACACTGCAGCTACACTGTAAAAGTTGCTCTTGGCTGCTCTACATGTTGCAATGAAAAAAAAAGTTAATACATTGCTAAACAAATCATGTTACAGGCAATAGAGCAGAGACTGAGGCTGTAAAGAGTAGTTAGTGTTACTGAGCTTGTGTAAGGCTGAGCTGATAGATGGGATCGGGCCCTGATTGGGCTGACCTGCAGTTGCCTGTTTGACTAATGAACTGCTACTGTAAGCCAGGAGCCTTTTATTGCCTTTTTTATGGAGAGAAGCGGTCAGCAGTGTGTGCTTTTGCCAGTCCATTGTTTACTTTTCACAAATGAACATACATGTGCAACAAATATGAGCCCAAAACTGTTAATCTCTCAGGCTTTATATGGAGCCTAAAATAAACCACAGACTGGAGTTGTTGGGAAAGTTGTTGTATTTCAAACTTAAGATTGCGGGAACATCTTCAAATAAAGTGTTTGCTCAGGTTTTGTGTGCTGACATCAATCACAACAGAAAGTGTGTGATTAGGTGTTAAGCAGCAATCTAATGCTTCATAATGCAGAAGAATGATGAAAAGTGATTTATAGTGGTGAAGCCGAACGCCACAGATGTCGGCTATTTAGTATTCAATGCCAAATGCTTAGATGTACTTTGGACCAAATCTACATGGTAATTAAACAGAATAGATGCAGACAAATATTTGACCACTAATCAAGGGATAGAAACACTACTATGTGTGCCATCTTAGAGATTCTGATGATGCTGCATTTCTTCATTTCCATGTGGGTCTCACGTTGATCAGCAGTCTGTCTGGAGTCATCGCCAGCGGGCCGTCGGCTCGAGCTCTTCCACATATTTTTTTTAGATATGCAGGATGCAAACTATCACTTTTTTGATGTCTCACAAATAAATTGCAGTCTCAAGACTCAAAAAGACCCCACAGTATGCTCTGGAGGATTCAGTCTGTACTTCGAGAAGTGCACTTGAAGAAGATGAGTGCAATCATGAAATCCAATTTCTGACCTAGATTATGTGTACCTCCTCCTTCACCTGATCGTTGAAAGAAAAATCATACTCTGAGCAGTATAAGTGTAAGCAGTTGAAAGCCCATTACAGATAAAAATAAATAAATAACTAATATATATATATATATATATATATATATATATATATATATGACAATTACCATTTAAACATCATTTTTGAATTTTTCAAACACTCATTTTCATCAACATCTAATTTTCTAAGTAAAATTAGGAAGTAGTGCATTGTAATTGACACGTTTAATAGAGACTGAGAGGATATATGTAGTATAATCTAATAAGCCTCATCTCAGACAGTCTTATCTAGTGATAACACTATTTTCCTGATTAGATGCTCTTACTTCCATGCTGATTTCATGCCTCCGTCCAAATGCAGAGCAGTCTTTGCCAGAAAGCAGCTCTTCTGTTGGTGTGTATTGATTTCATGGCTAAAAACAGGGTGATGGCAGAACGCCTGCTTTATTCTTCCTATTGGGAAACATCCAAGAACAACTGCTGCCACCCTTTTGCTACGACTTAAAAATGGGCAGCTTGTTGGCAGTATGCATTCACCTACACTTTTTCTTTCATTCAGTATATACCATCAGCTAAATCGCATCTTAAGTAGTCTTTTAAATTTGTCCTATTTTCATTTGATTTCTGACAGGACATTTTCTTATTCAATAGCATTTCATGGCCGCAGTGGAATGCCTCAGAGATGAACTCCTGGGGTTTTCACCACTGCTGCTAAAGAACTGGCCTTGTCAGCCATCTCTTATTAAATCCTTTCATTATGTTTGAAATTGTAAGAAAAACGATCATCTCGGATGAACATCACTAGCGATAATCACTCAGCCACTTCAGGTCTATAAAGCAATTAAATCCCCAAGGTATACAATAAATTTAGCTGGTGAAATGACATAAAAGTAAAAGTTTATTCTAGGAGGAAACTGCCGTTTTACAGCGCACTCCCGTACTCCCTGCCATGTATCATTCCTGCTTTTTGTGCTGTGATGGTTATTTGGCTTTCAAAACCATTTATTGCCTTAGTTGTCTGTGATTGATGTGGCCAATGAACAGGGATAGCTGGTTAGGCTGATGACACCCCAAGCTGTGAGAAGGAAGCATGTCTATCATGTTAATTCAATAGAAAGCAGTTGGATAGTGAGTGAGATTTCATTATCCCAAGTAAAGCATATAATTCAAAGGGCCATCTGGATGGATGGAGAACCTCTGAAACTAGTTTTAGATTCGTACAGACAGAGCTGTCACAACCCACAATAAGTTGTCTGTTGGTCAGTCTGATATTAGGCTAATTTTTTATTTTTTTTGGTCTTGATCTGACAACAGTAAAGGTTGACCAACTGTGACATTCTTGGAGTCGCAATCATTTTTACAGTGTAAAATTTGTAAGCAAAACAATCCAAATGCTAATTTTAAAGGGCCTCTCCCTGCCAGGGGCTTCAGTTCCATTTTGCAGACACTTTAAAAGGCAAAACCAACTCATGTCCACAATGAGCTGCAGTTCATGATGCACTAATTACTACCCTTATTAGTATTCTAGTGGAACATCAGCAATTAAAATAACCATTAAAACCAGAAGGCTCTCCTGCAGGGAGGCGCAGAAAAGGAAAACAGGAACATGCAACATGTATGTTTTTAACAGTTTTTTTTTTTTACGCGGCTGTAGGAAAGAAGCAGCTTCCGCCGTTCAGCTTTGTCAGACAAAATGGTGCGAAAGGTGGTTTGGAAATGCAATGTCGAAAGGGGGCATCATATAGAGCAAGTGCTGTGCACACGCCATGCATTTATTCATGAGGTTGTGTAAACCTGCTAATTGTACATACCAGAGACAACCTTCGTAGATGTTCACGTGAACACACCTAATGCACATTGTGCGCTTTACATACGGTTGGAGCCACGATCACAGAACCTCACACTTAGTCCACAAACAAAGACCCAAGTGTGTGTTTTTGTGTGCTCAAAGACAATCTCTGAACTTTACAAAGAACAAGACACACTATCCCGAGGTTCTGCGCATGAATATTTAAAGGTGGCACACTAAACAATTTTCCGGTGCTGACCTGTTGCCGCATGTATTCTTATTGAATAAATAAACATGCCTCATATTTACTACATCACTGCTTTTATGATGTATGAATCAGAATTATACATGGTCCCTGGTGGTTGTTGGCAGCCTCCCTCTACATAAATATTATCTGTGTGCCCCGACTCTGTGCTGCTCTGTTGACTTGCTCTTACACACAAGGGAGCTTCTATTGATTTCTAGAAGGCCTTCATGCTGGCTTCTTAAGCTAACTGGAATCACATTTTCAGAAATGGGCCTTCCACCACTTATTGTGTTCCACGTGCCTTCTACGCCTGAGTGTTTCTTAAAGTATGCAGAGATTTGGTTTTATTTAGATTTAGCCAGTGGATATTCCTGCTATCCTGTCGAGTTTTGTGGGAGAGGCTTGCTCAGTTTGTAGTCAAGCTGGTTTTATGTATCACAATTTAACTTTCCTGTCGCAGAGTGAACAACAAGTACACACTGAGACAGGAGGCACAATGATAACAGTATTACTATCGTTTAATAGTTGTACTTTAAGGTTAAAAAAACAAGTCTTAAAAGCATTAGGATTAAAGGGTTTTATAATGTCATTATATTAAATTATGGAGTATGCCTGCGTAGTCTTTTCACGCTCGCAAGCTGTCAACGATGTTGCATTGAAGAGGGAATCAGCGTTAGCCCGGCTGTTCCTCAAGGCAGAATGTGTGACAATGACGGCGAAGGCACTGCGGGTTCGCGACCATTTTTATTTTTTTTGATAGAGGGCAATGGTAAATGCCAACGATGTCTGAAAAAGAAAGGTCTTCTAATCTCTGATGGTACATGGAATAAGCTGTGACAGATGGAAAAAGCATTGCCAGCCACAATTTATGGAGGCGAAGCTGAGAGGAACAGAGTTAATACTTGAAGAAAAAGAAGGTGAAAGAACGGGGAGAGGCAGTGAAAGACATGATTGGAAGCAGAACTACTATGTTGCATGTACTGTATACTGTGTAGCACTGTGCCGATGAGCTAGTGGCACTGTGATTATCAGGTGGGCAGTACATGTCACATTCTTCCGGTAATGATTCAAAATTATGCGTGCTTGATGCTTCATTTTCTGGTGATTAAATGCAAAAGAAAAAAGAATACATGGGAAGGGAAAAAAGCAAACAAGCAGGCAGCAAGAAAAACCACAAAACAATGACAAAAAAATTGCAAATCTGGAAAAGATTTTATCACCCAGAGCTTCCAAATCACTGTGGATTTACAGCTCAGCAGTCTGAACATATTAGAAGAGAAGGTTTTGGGAGAAGTCGTGTTGCATGTCACAGTTTTCTCCCACCACAACAAAGGCAGTCCAAGAATAATGTTAGCCCCCATTTAATTCATTTATTCATGAGGGTAATTGAAATATTAACACAGCTGGCTCGACACTTGAGACCGAATGTCTTCGGTGCTCAGATCCTGCTCGGCTCACAGAGGAAATAATGTTTTATTTACACACAGGCTTTATCCCCTGGCGCTTGGCCCTAGACATTTTCTTTTTACTCCTATGAATTTGGGAAGAATTTGTTGATTATACATATGCATGCATATTAAGATATCAGTAGTTGAAAAAGATCTGACGTGCTCTTACGCCGAAATAATTTAGAGGCTGAGTAATGGTGAAAACACAAGCTGAAGTGAGGAAGAAGAGGAAGAGGATACGGTGGAGTAATAAGCACGAAATGCACAGGTGAGGAGAGAAGAGATGTGATGTGAAGAAGGTTTAGAGAAAAGAGGATTTTAGGAAGAGGAGGATGGTAGCTTAGCCAGAAAGGAGCGACAGCTGGATGTGACTGGTATGAACACAACCTGGCATGTTTACCCCTTTCTAATGACATGAGAGCAGAGCTGGAATAAGGCGTATGCAGTGAAAATCACACGGAGGCACAACATTTTTGCATCTCAGAACAGCTTGATGTGAACGCACCTAGCCTATTCTTTCCAGGCACATGGCTTTAGGTTCCCGCACATTTCGGCATCTGTGTGTCATTTCGTGAGTTAATTGCACTGATATGCATCTGTGTGTGCGGTGTGTGGGACTGTGTTTGCCTTTAAGGTAGTCATTTGGGGTTGCTGGCTGGGGAATGAAAAGAAACACAAGTGCGCAGAGCTTGTTGAGGGGTGTTCTCAGACAGTTGGGGGGGGGGGGGGGCAGGCCTGCAGAGGATTGGGGTGGAGGGTGGGGGAACTTGGAGGCCATGTGCTGCTACTGTCACATGTCGAGCTTGGCACTGTAACGGGCGAGCGGTAGGCGGGCGAGGAAAACCCCACCTACTGGGGACTGTGGGCGTGGGGGCTGGATGAGCAGGATGGCTGTGGAGCTGGCACTTATTCCTCAGGCTTTATCAGAGGGAAAAAAAAATGAAACGTGGAGAGATGGAGCTGCCACTAACAATTATAGTAGTAGCACTCTCTGCTTGTGTGTGCCAGAATGAGAGAGGGAAAGGGATGCATTCCTTACATATGTTATGTATGGTATGTAAGCTATGTATTTACTTACAGTGACATACATATTTTTCTTTTTTCAAAAATTTTCCCCCCAAATACTGGTTTTAAATAATACATTTAATTAATTTAATCGCTTATTTTGCAAATGCACTTGCAGTGCTTTCTGGTTATATACATGGATGAGGCTCCATTACCAAGTAATTTTTGGTGTTCAGTTTGACCCTGGACACGTACCAATTTTTGTCAAATTGAATAAGAGGCACTTTATAAGCCAAACTATTGCATTGAATATGTGTATTAATCTGTAGCTGAAAAATAATCCCTAACAAAGCATACAGTATACACCATATAGACAAAAATACTGGGCCACACCTCTTAATCTTTGAATTTAAGTGTTTTCACCCCCCATTATCACAGGTGTGTAAAATCAAGTGCTCTAAAGTGCTCATTGAATTTGAGTGTGGTACTGTAATAGGATGCCACTGTTGCAACAAGTCAAACGGTGAAATTTCTTCCCTCCTAGATACTCCACAATCAACTGTAAGTGGTATTATTGCAGAGTGGAAACCTTTAGGAACCACACCAGCTCAGTCATAAAGTGGTAGACCACGTACATTTACAGTACAGAGCTGGGTCATAAAAGTCACCAACGCTCTGCTGACTCTGCAGAGTTCCGAATCTCCTCTGGCATGAACATCAGCACAAAGACTGTGTGTTGGGAGCTTCATGAAACGGGTTTCCATCGTAGAGGAGCTCTTAGGTGTAATGTGTAGGTGGCCCAGTATTTTTGTCCATGTAGTGTGGCTGTCTAAGCTAAATATATGTTGGATTTGGCTACAAAAATGAATGTCTCTATCACACCTAGTTGTTTGAACATCATTTCAGCAGCTGCACATTTAAATAAAAATGCTGACATACCTGCATTTGTGTTAACTCATTAACCTACTGAGCTAGTTAACTGTTATAAACTGTCAATGGCCCGTAATTAGGCAGAAATATACTTTAGGTTGGTGCGGTCGCCTGATTGGTTTAAAAGACTAATTCTGTTATTTCGCAAAAGGAAAAATATTTTCAAAAATTTCCTAGTTTTGGATTTTTAAATACACAAACAGTAGTTTCTGTATTATTTTTCTTATTTGCCACTGTAAGAAAAAAAAAAACCCTGTTCTCTGCTTTGAAATGTACTATTAATAGCAGGACCGACAGGTGTGGGGCCTTTTTAAACGATGCCCAGTCTCATTTAGATCAAGAGGCATCTCAAGTAAGATCAAAGGAACACAGACACATGTAGGCTCAGTGTGCCACAGAAAAGGGGGAATATATTCTGTATGTAAATGAATTACTTCTGCATTTCAGATTCACTCGAGAAATATCTAAAAATGGATTATATATACAGAGCAAGGGAGAGCGGCGGAAAAACACAGCAGGATTAGGAAAAGTAAAATTAAGAAAGAGGAAAACATGGAGCTTTTTAATCTCCAGAGGAAGCCTGGCTGTGTGTGCGTTCACGCTCTCCTGAATGTAAAGTACATGTCAGTACGCTCAGTGCGAGCAGCAATACACAGAAGCACAGACAAGGTTCCCATAGAAACACCTACCTATTTTTTTTAACCCATAAATACGCAGACTTGCTACGCAACCCACATTTCTTTGAAGACCACAGTTTCCCCATTACCCTTCCTGCTTGCTGTTTGATCCTCTAGGCAACTAACAGTCTACACCCCCACACTTGCATTACAACATCCCTTGTTCCCTCTTTAATTTCTTCACCCCATCCATCCCTTTGGCTCCCCTTGCCTCTGCCACCTCTACCTTCTTTTTTGGTAGTGATGAATGTCTGCTGAGTGTGTTGTACAGCAGCTCGGAGGAAATATTCTGCCACGCATCATGATTATTAGCCCGAGGATGCCTGTGTTTAAGCCAAGAACCCTCATGCTGTCATGTTTCCTGATTATTGTGTAAGGGATTGATTAACCCTTGAGTTGATACGACCCTTTTGCTGCCACCACTCTCTCCGGTGTCATTTTGTAAAGGTTTGCCTTTCTCTCACTCCATTACGCATTTAAACCTGTTGCATTATTGATTAACACACCCACAAAATCAATGCCTTTAAGGTAATACTCCTTTTGTCCACATTGGTCATAGCTAGAGGGAGGGTGACATTAAGAGGTCTTGACTGATTATTTATTGAGCAATAAATGCAGTCTGCATGGAAAATATTGTTTATTTGAGCACACAACACTGTGCAAAAGTATCAGTTCTTTATATTTTGCTTCCAATGAGCCAGACTTGAGCAACAGTTCTCCAGGACGTCTTTCTGAAGGTCTTTCAAAGTTTTTCTTTGAGCTTTGGCTGCTTTTTCACTCATTTTCGCACCAATCCTTGTACCTGACCATTTTCAGAGGCTATTTTTTTGTTTGTTTCTTAAGCCACTTACCACTGACCTATGAATCATTCAAGCAAAAATAGGCACCTAACTCAAGGAACGAACCAGCGTTCTGTCGACACATAACAGGCGAGTTAGCAAAGAATCACTTTTAAATTGTATCTTTAGGCACGTTGTTACTAGCAGCCTGTCACGAAAACACATGATTTTTTCTAATTTCTTCAGGTGAATCTATGAAAAATGCAAAGATTAAACAGTTTCACAGGCATGAAATAGTATTTTTGCACCAACAAGGTTGGCAAACAGAGCTATTAACCAAAACCATGGCAGATCTCACCGTGATGTGTAGTGTGTCCTTAAAAACTGGACAAGGACAAAGGAAGAAACTACAGCGGATGAACAATATCTGAAAGTCATGTCCTTAAAAAAGACCTGACACAGGAGCTGAGAGATGCATCTGCCATCTCTGCATCATCTCTGCATCTACTGTTTGCTGAAGCCTCAGCGGAAATGGGCTCAGTGGAAGGGTGGCTGTCAACAATCCGTTCTTAAGGGAGGGAAACATGGAGAAAAAGCTGAGGTATGCCAAATTACACAAGAACTGGACTGAAACTCAGAGGCAACAGGTCTGCTGGAGTGATGAATCCCTATTTAAAATTTCTGATTGAAATTATAATCAATCTGTGCAGAGGAGGGCAGGAGAGAGGTACAACAGTGAGTGTACAGCCATCTGTAAAACACAGTGGCGGCTCTGCTATGGTTTGGGGCTGATTTTCAGTTAGTGGTGTTGGAGATCTTGTCAAAACTGATGAAATTATAAATGTACAAAAGTAGTGGAGCACCGGGGCAGTGTGAGATACTGTAATCTTGACAGAAAATGGAACAAAAGACAGCCAACATGCAAAGAAGAGGTTTGAATGTGTGTCTTTCAAACATGTTAAAATTGCACAAAATCTGTTTTTGCCTTACATACTGTATTTCCATGACCATATTTAATGCTCTTTTTTCCTTTTACCCAAGTGGGTAAGAGAAATCAAGTATTTTATTGGTCTATTATTTAGCACAAACTAAGAGGTACCTCTGTCTGTGCGATCCACCCACACAGTCTATAAATGCACCTTATTTACCAAGCCTGCTAGAGTTACTTGCATGCATGCTTTCTCTTTGCTGAAAAGATGGAAATATGAAAAAAAAATGCTAAATGAGGCTTCAAAACAGTCAACTCACAAACCTGTAGGTGAACACATGGTGGCCAAATCAATTGTTTACACAGTCAATGATTTGGTTGCCCAATGACAAAAACGACAACATCTTTTTAGGCAATTTAATTTACATAATACTCTTCCCCCTGAACATGGCTGAACATTTAGCATTGAATGATCACTCTAGGTGCAACATCTTTTAGAATGGGTCATTTTGCTCAGCCAGTAGGCACCAAGGAACATTTCTTGTTTCTTGTTGCATGTCTGCACTTCCGTGCCAGGATTGAAATGGAAGTGGAGGAAGAGATTTTTTGGATTTAATCTGCTTCTAACTTTCTCTGAACAGAGCATTAAACTGCTTTGCAAAGTCTGAGAGAGAATCACTCTCTTTCTAATCTGCTGATTTGGCCCTTGGTGAGATTAGGGGTGATGGTTTAGAATGGGAGAGAGAGAGAGAGAGGGAGAGGGAGAAGGGTGGAGAGACAAGAAGGCGTAGAGGGATGAGGGAGCAAAGTGAAGGGAAGAGAGAACTGTGGGAGGAGGAAAGAAAAAAAATTGCTACGAATACATAATGTCTTGATTGTCAGGTAAAATTCATGAGATTGTGCAAATTAATTTAGAATCATCTGTGATGGGCCTTTTGGTTAATGGGTTAGGGGAGGTCACAGTGTCCTGCTCTCTTTTAATAAAGTTGTTGACAACACGCTTCCTCGCAGCCTCCATTCACACAGCTGACTAATTCTGCAGGCTGAAACTATCACTCTTATCATCGTGCCTATAAAACTCGCTGCGTTGCGTAATTACGGTCGACAAACTGTCAGGTGTTCTCGAATGTTGCATCTTCAAACCACTGAAAACACAGCTTGTTTGTTTTTTATTTGGTGAAATCAGATGAGCGTCTGATAGAAATAATTTCACTGTACTTACTTTGTTCTTCTGTTTTCACCCCGAAAGGCAAAAAACAGATTTAACCTTGGAACAGTTGTTATTGTCACCCAATAGCAGTGATGGATTCCAGTTTCGATGCCCGCACTGAGTCGAAGGTTGTTTATTACAACAATAATTCTTCCTACTTCATCACTTATCCCACATAGCCCAAAAACCTCGTGGCGGTTTTAGTTCGAGCACCTCTTTCATGCTTTCAAAGATACGCAGAGTGATGAAGGACTCTATTTTTCATGGGTGGGGGTGGTGGAGGGGGATATGAGGGACAGGCTTGACATGAAAGGAGATTCCTGGGGTTTTCCTCCCTTAGGGGATCTCTGGCTAAGCCGCCCCCTCCTCTTTTTGACAGCCCTATTTGTCTTGCCTGGTCAAGCCCATTCATTTGGCTCAAAACTGCCATAAGTATAGTAGTGGTTTATATATAGCTCTGATTCCAAGCTCAGTCTCATGCCTGGGTTGCAGTACTCGTGTGCATTACAGCGCAAACACAGCATCTCTGCTTTTTTTGCCTGCATGTCTTTACATAATTTTCCTAATCAAAAATATAGAACTGTACCCAGTAGCAGCACTGGTGTCTAATTGGTCTTTACTTTGTATCTTCTGCCAAATAATACCTTATATATGCATGTCAGTAGCTCCTTGTATGATCAGTTGACTCCCTCTTTCATCTATACTCATACTGTATGTGTCTGTGTTTAAATAACATGCAATGTATATTCTCTCGCCACACAATACCCTAAGTGTGCAAATTGCCCTTTGCATAAAAACATGAATAATGAAAATCTGTAAATTTTCTCCCCCCCCCTTCCTTCAGCATGGCTGTTTGAAGCATGGCTAATATGAAGTGTTCTTAACCTGCGGGGCTGAGAGATAGGAAAGCTCTAATGAGCCGGGATTGCTACTAAAGTGTGTGTTTTTGTCTGTGTGTGCCTGCAATCATAAATTTCCTTGGTGTGTTGTTTTTGTGTGCATGTTTTGTTTTGTTCTTTATGTGTGCGGAAGGCAAACGAACTCTCCTGCAGTGCTTGAGCATGACAGTTAGGAGGGAGGCGAGTGTGCTTCTACCAAGCTTTGGTCCCAAGTTTCATTAACTCAGTCAGTATCCCAGAGCAATGTATCACAAGAGGGAAAGAAAACAGAGAGAAAGACAAGAAAGTAGTGGGGGAAAAAAATAGTGTAAAAAGTAGGAGTGAAGACAGAGGGGTGAGTTCAAAAAATAATACACGCACCTGGACCCAGCCGGAGGGGCCCTTTGCTGGCAGCTGAGGTTGTAGTTACACCACACGCACACACACGGCCGGAATCAAGCACGCACACCCCCTCAAAACCCTTCCCACTTACACAAACACACACTCTGCTCAAACCCCCAACAAGCCGGGCCCCGTTCCACACCAGTGGCTAAAAAGACGGGGAGCGCAGCTGACACTTGTGCCGAGGAGAGGAAGAGCAAACACAGCCAGCTCCCCCTCCTCTCTCCTCCCCTTCCAAGTGCTGCTGCTGCTGCTTTTATAGTCCTCGCTCCTTCTGCAAGTCGTTTAACATTTCATAGCAGTAATGCATGGCCCTCTCCTGGGCTGAGAGTCACAGCACTGGTTTATTCATCAGACCTGAACAATTTAGCTAGAAGTGGATAGTCAGATTTGAGGCTGGAGAGAGGAAGAGAGAGAGATGTTGGTGTGTGTTTGTGATTTATGGCCGCTGCAAACAGGAAAAGTCACTGCTTTGCTCGAGCAAGAAGGGAGGCGAAGTCAGATCATCTTGGTTGTGGAAATGCTGCATCTCAAATCATCCTTAAAAAAAAAATATCTGGCTTTAATGAGAATTACAATGAATCCATCGTCTTCTTATACCACAATTCACAATTCCCTTTTCATGCCCTCTAATTAACGCCCCATTGTTTGTCCTTTCTTTCTTCATTGTTTTTTTCCCCCTGCCTTCTCTGTCAGGAGTATGAGGAACTAGTGTTTTCTCATTAAGTTAGCACAACACTCTAATATCTGCCCAGATGCCCATTAGTCCAGCAGCTTGGCTCAACTGATGAGAACACAGATCAGAGGGCAGACAGTACAAGTCCCCACTGGCTCTTGTCTGATAAAACATCCTGTTTCTCTAGTGATGTCGGAATGGAGCAGTCAGTTGGTTGTGACGAAGCCACAAAGAGGCAGCTCCAAAGGGCTTACAGAGGGGTGGGAAAATGTTTTCCATGCAGATTGTCGGGCTTACAGACTAGTTGACACAGAGTACCCATCCTAAACAGCATGGCGCTCATTTCTGTTGTTATTCCAGCAGTAAAAAACAATTTTTGTGTATCCGCGTGACTGCAAAATGCTTATTCCCATTTCTTTTTACTCTGAAACATTTTTACTGTCCTATTCCTGTACGTCCTCACCTTTGTGAATAATTTTAAGCCTCATGTCTGGAACACAAATAAATCTCAGTAGTGGACTGAGATTAGACAGTGGGGGGAAAAACAGTCAATCAGTATCATAGAATTTATTTGGTCCACGTTTTATTGACCCCCTCCAACCACCTTCCTTTGCCTTTTTTCATTTTTTTCATTCTTTCTCTGCCTATAGACTGATCTAAATATTAATCTTTATTTTTTCAATCTTAAATTTATCTATCTATCTATCTATTTTTCTTTCTTATTCTCAACTGACAAACAACCCTTCCTTATTTTTATTTTTATTTTTTTTACTATCTTCTTGCTTGAATTGATTTAATAACTAATTCAACTAATTTGTTACTGCTGTCAACACAACTTGAAACTCTTCTGCTGTTATTATCGTCATTTGTAATTATACTTATGATATTCTCTGACAGTAATGACACGCCTGCAAGTCTTCATGGTTTGGTTTTTTTTGGTGCTTCTTCTTTGTGTTTTGCCAGTTTCAGGTTATTCGGTTATTGTGCTGTGTTTCTCCTGACTGTATTGTTATGTCTTTGCTGCCTTGTTTTGTGGTATTTCACAGTTTGTCTACGCTAGGTTTCAAGAAAACCACTTTGGCAGACATGTTTTTTTTTCTTCTAATTCCTCATAATTGAAAGTATTTTCTTGAGACAACAGCGGCACTGGGGGCAGGAAGCGAGGGACTGAGCGAAAGTGGGAGTTGGCATGGCAAAAGGAAGTCTGGAGCTGGGACCCCCCAGAGCCTAGTGATTCACCACCAAATGAATAAACTGCATACACAAACCCGCATGCAGCCACATGCGCACACAGATTCATACAAACTAACGTGCACATTTTAGTGCACTGACAGACGCGCGTTCTGTTTGTAGGATGTCAGGACACATCACTGTCACGCCTCGTCTCCGTCCTTCTCTGAAAGAGAGGACAAGTCTAAATTGGAGATGGAGCGCGCAATCTGTTTTTCAGTGTCATTCTCTGTTATTGGTTCATTGGTTTGCTCCAGTGTACCTCAACATCTTTGGAAGTGCTGCGAACCTGTGATGTTTTGTATTGCATGTGCATTTTATATTGCTAATATAAAGAAAGACAAGTCTATTTTTTAGCCATTCTTTATCTAACTTTTCACTGTAGAAGTTCTAACATCTGGATTACATCCTATAAATTATTTGTCTTTGTATATCAATGTATCTTTACAGCATTTTTGTTGTATCACTAGATATTCTGGCACATTTTCTGTAGACTTATTTCCTTCCTAATAAAACACAATCTCTTGAAACATTTTGCTTGAGATGATTTGTGATAGAGGATATTATTATTGATCCCTCTCTATGCCACTGTGTATGTGTGTGTGTTTGTATGAGTCATGCATCTGATTGTACATCCCCTGAGAAAAGCTTTTGAGATGTTTCTGTTTATTTTTAACAAGTGCCGTTTACAGCACTCGTGTTTAACACACACAAAAAAAAAAAACAGCCAGAGAAGTCTGGCTGCTTTAAAAACCATCTCATATAGTGTTTAAACAGCATGCGGTGAGATTACGTCATTGGTTGCCACCGTGATATGCAGCCTGGAAATAATGGTTCGTGTTTCCCAACGCACATCATCGGTCCCTTTCCAAGCTTGTTATCGCTATATGCTAAAAACTGTATCAGACAGTCACTTGCAGCATCCCCACTCCGCATGCATAGTTGGATCAGATATATTGTACAGTAAGCGCCTTAGGCTGACTTCGCTCTTCACTGAGACCAGGCCTGGTGACACCATAGAGCACAGAATGAGACTTGGAAACATTAATACCAAAAATGGTGCCTGTTTGCTATGTTAGCTGTCCGTGCGTATAATGAACAGGATTGCATTAATATAATATTTATATACGTGTGAAGGAAGCAAGAGCATCAGCACTTCAAACCTGCATTATCATTTGGCCATGAAGAATGTTTTAACCCTGGGGACCAGTAAACTTCTGTGTGTGTGTGTGACTAATATTACTTCCTTGCAACAAACAACAGAATAAGCATTTTCCGTCACTTCGTCCAGCATCAAAAAGGAGCAGCCTTAGGCATCTTGAGTCCCATAATGTCTTGTAAATTACAGCTTTCTTTTATTATAGGTGTGATTTATGTTTGAAGGACAAAATGAGACTGTTAAACCTACAGGTGAACACGTCAAGGGGGAGGTTTAAAGTAGCAAATGAACATTCAGCTTTTTTTTTTTTTTTTTTAAATTGATGTAGTGGGAGAGCGAAAAAAAAGTGCAGATGACGGAGCATCTCCAAAACAGCAGGTCCTGTGTGGTGTGTGAGAAAATAGTACAGGCAATGCAATGCTTGGTGCAGTGCTCTGCTGGCACACCTTGAGTCATTTGGATGCTACTTTGGCACGTACCATCTACCTAAACATTGTTGCGCCCCTTCATAGCAGTGGTATTGTCTTATGGCAGCAGCTGCTTTGAGCAAAAATAAAAAAAAATTGTGCATGAATAGTTTATGGAACATGACAGAGTTCAAGGTGTTGACATGGCCCTCCAGATTTCCCAGGTCTCATATCCAATCATGTGTCTGTGGGAGGTGCTGGAGAACAAGGCCTCATGAGCAACTTACACGACCGTTCTGGTGCACCTGCACAATATTAGGCAGTTGCTTGTAATGCTGTAGCTCGCTGGCATGTGGCGTATCACTGATCAACTGACGCTTAAAGAAGAAGAAGAAAAAAAAGAAGAGGAAACTCCTGGCTTTCCACTGTTTCTGCCTCTTTTTGTGCAACCCCCCATCCCCTCCTACTGCCCCCCCCCTTAAAAGACACAAAAGGTTCTTGCTGCCCCAATCCAGCAGAAGTGCTTAATTGTACCAGTATCAAGAAAACAAACAAACAAAAAAACCCGGCTAATACAAGTCAAGGTGAATTTTATTGTAATAAAAAGGTTCTTTTTACAAGATAGCACTTTCTTAATGTCGCACATGAATCATATTCATGGACCTTTTTCTCTGGTCATGCTCTGAAAATGCCTAGGTATAATAATGCTTTATTATTCATCTATATTACCATACAGATGAATTTACCCCTTTTTTTGTGTCTTTAGGGGGAAATTTGCTTCTAATCTCTCCCTCCTGTCTGGCTGACGCAGGGCATTTACAGAACTTACTGGCCAGCATATTGTAGTACAGTTATTGGGCTTAGAAATGAGTGAGGCTTTACTGTTTGAGCATTAGGACGAGTTTACTGTTTGGATAAGGCAGACAAACAGCTTTGACTGACGGAGGAAATTGTCTAAAATTAACGTGCTTAGACATAATGGCCATGTATCCCCTTCTCAAGTTATGCCCCTGTCCAAACAATTTTTGGAAATGCATAGAGGCCTTCGGCTGACTCACTACACATGATTATGTTTTCTAAAGGAACGCCATCACAGATTAAAGTCTACAGATACAGATTGTTGCAGTGAGTGGGCAGTTTCATGTGCACAAAGGCAGATTATCGATCTCTGTGCGTGCAAGTGTAAGAGTGGGCCGCAGCGATAACGGTCATGGATCTAATTGCAGTGCCTCTGAGCATTTAAAACATTTCTGGTTATCGGCAACAAGCTCGAGCGGCGCCTGTGTGACAAACACCCGTGTACAGTTTTGTGATGAGTTGGTTCATTTAAAATATTTTGAACTTCTGCAACCATGGAGACGACAGCATCCAGTGATTTTTTTTTGCGCTCGTTCATTGTTACTCAGATTCTTTCTATAATTGCTGTCAGCCTCTGCTTTCTCACACGCAGGAGAACGAGCAGACGAGAAAAGCATCAAAAACACGTCAGTGCACGCTACGTCGCACACACACACACACACACACACACACACGCACACACTTGACACATGCAGAAACACACGGGTTCTGCAAATGCTGTCACATGAAAACCTTTCTCCTAAACACCAGCAATGCAGTTAACCCCTTCAACAAGTTCTCTGTTGCCATGGCAACGTACTGCAGGCTGACCGAGCGGGATGCGAGTGGAAAAAAAAAAGAAGCCCTTTTTCCTCGGCGACCGGTGGAAACATGCAGAAACATCAAATGGACTGGGTGCACGTGTGGTTGTGTGCAGGAAGCCAGTGAGCTCATGTGTGTCTATGTGTCAACGTGTTAAAGTATCTCATCAGTTCCACCAATGATGAAACGGGCTGTAAGTGAGGGGTGGGATTCTTCCTCTGTGATTGACGTGACTCTTTTTTGTTCTTTGAAAAACAACTTACTCACAAACGCGCTCAGACTATCAGAGGCACCGTTTCCCCGTTTCCCCCGATCACTGCGTCCATCGTTATCTTACCAGTGGTTAGTGACTGTGTGCAGGAATGTGGAGACGTTAAAAGAAGAGAACAGTCTCGTGCTTCTTCTGCATCTCCGTGGATGAGCGGATGAGAGTCAGAGAAAGAGAGAGTCATGAGCCAGTTCCCTCTGCATTCTTCTCTCCCATGTTTCTGCCCACGCGCTGCCTTCCACCCACATTATCGCAACAGCGATGGAACTTTTCTACCTCCTCCCCTGCTCGTTTTCTCATTCTCTCTTCATGGTTTCTTCCTGTCACGCTTCCTTCCACTATTTGCACCTTTTGTTTCTCGCGCACTCTTTGTTTGTCATTGCTGAACTCTGCCTTCTTCATTCTGACTTTTTTTTTGTTTAATTCCATCCTCCATCCCACCCTCGCACTGTCTTTTCTGACGTAGAGCACATTTTGAAAAAGGTTCTCCAACTGTGTGTGTGTGTGTGTGTTTGTGTGTATATCAGCCTGAAACTCTGGAGACTGTATATGAGAATTTGGAGTTTCCACAGTACTTCTATTAGATCTTTGTCTAGTAAAGTAAACCTCAAGATAGAAAAAGCGTTATTATGCTGTGTAAAAGAGAGGTATACAGTTACACAAAGATGCAATCACAGAATTAAACAAAAAGCTATTTGTCGGAGCATATAGCTCTGAATTGCTACCATATACATTTTCCTATAACACAGTAGCTCAATCTTCAGTACAATAGCACAGAAGCCCTACAATATTCAGCAAATCCATTACACTATCAGAGCTATAGCATCACAGGCAGGTGTAAATGAGAGGCGAGCAGTTTTATCCGATCACAGCCAGTAGAGGTATCTCATCAAAGGCCGTCTGGCCTGGTCTGCTCCCCTGGGGGTATTGCCATCCTCCTGGAGACACATCAAACACATGAAAGAAGAACCTCCAGAGTCGCACTCCCTTTCCTCCATCACAGCAGTCCACATTTATCATCATACCTGAACGTCAGGTGTTTCCAGTGATGCTTTGTGCAAAAAAAAAAAAAAAAAAAAAAAAATTTATGGAATGACCACAGGTTCTTGCAGCTTTGTGTTATTTTGTTTGACTTTTTATGCAGCTTTAAGGCACGACTGCATATTTAAATGTAGCTTACAGTTCTAAATTTGATCGGCTCAGTAAGCAGAACACGGATATTTTCTTCAGCAAGTTAGAGGAGCCGTTTCCACAGAAAGAAAACAATTCTACAGTTTTAAGCACTGAAGCTGTTTCTCTTTTTTTCTTTTCTTTTCTTTTCATTTCTTTCTTCTTCTTTTTTTTTTTTTGAGCAGCACAGATTTTCTTTTTTCCATGCTATGGTCCATTAGGAACAATATAACAGTGCCTCTCCATTTCATCCGTGCAGCACATTCGTAGGAACGTCTTCTGTGCGCCATATCCTATTCTACCATAATCTCACCTGCAGTGTGCTTTCGTACTTCCATCTGTAGCAAACAGTATTCACAAGGAGGGGTGCAGAGATGCAGCCATCTTGGACCCAGTGGTGCATGCCAGTGTCTGGCTGATGAGTTCACAGAGGAAGTAGTTCATCTTCCTCCACATTACTGCTTGTCGAAGAGGGGAACACACACACACACACACACACACACACACACACACACACACACACACACACACACACACACACACACAC
>JAVDPK010000987.1:379084-405794 GCA_034780415.1 Cichlasoma orientale | reverse complement strand
CTTTCTTTCTTTCTTTCTTTCTTTCTTTCTTTCTTTCTTTCTTTCTTTCTTTCTTTCTTTCTTTCTTTCTTTCACAGTTTTCATGCTCCAAATGTTTGATTGATTAACTGAATAAACAGCATCCAGATAAAAAATATTGGGTAGCTGTCTCCCTAAATGACTTTTGTATTACTTCCATATCCTGTTAGGCAAAGTCCCCAAAACTGCAGTTCCTCAAAAGGTCACTGGAGGCCCGCTCCAAGAGATAGTTAATCCTCATAGATTCCCATGTCAAACAATTAATTTGAAGCAGAAATAAAAATGTCTACAGCTTGGCACAAAAGCAGTTGTGGCTTTACAGCTAATATCCCCCTTTGTGACACCTTTACAGGGAGGGGAGTTTTTCATTTCTCACCTGTTTAAACTGTATAAAGTTGTGACCTTTTCAGGGCACAGCTGTTTTACTGTAAGTGTAACCGATCGCTCTCCTGCAGGGTATCACCTCACTGACCTGGACCTTGTATTGCTGGTGCTTTCTTGCTTGGTTTTATTACAGTCGTCTAACAAATACTAATAATCAACTAATTCCGGGGTCAGTTTTTCATTCGTACTAGAAATACTTCTTTTTTAATGCTTTGTCCGCATTTCCTCTCATTTACTAGTTAGTAGATTCATAAGCTGGGGCACAACTGTGGTTACCAGGAGCTTTTCAAACAGAGAAGGAAGGCCATGAGAAAAAATTACAAAAAGGGTGGTAGATTCATTTATATACTAAAAATGGATCATTTTACATCACTGGGTGGTTGCTTGGCAGCGTGATGGCGTCACAGTATATCCTGCATAATTCAATATAAACTTGGTGTTACTGTCATGAAATTAAAATGATGCTTTTATAAGGTGTTATACTGTAGGTGTATACATGCTAAACCAGCTATGTGCCATAGCACCTTATAATCTGTCATCTTAGTCCATTGCTTGGTGGTTGCTAGGCAACATGACTGCATCATGCTATTTGAGGCAGATAGGAACCTTCAGGGGCCTAAAATGTACCTGTGTGCCAGGTTTGGTTGCTCAGCTCCTGCAGACCTAGGGGGAGTTTGCAGACAAACAAACAAATAAACACACAATTTGTGTGATGTAGTAAGATGTTACTGACCATCAGTTATCAGTATCTGTGTCTGTGTGATGCACCCATGCAAGCCATGGATGCACCTTGCTAAGCTAACCTGTTAGCTTTAGCTGATGGCCCACCCAAATATCCTCACTTCTGTTTTGATGCTAAAACTGAGGAGTCAGTATGTGAGGGGTGACAACAGGGTGGCTGCGCCCATCTTTTATACACAATCTCTGGATTAGACAGTTCAGTCTGAAAGACCCTGAGCTCGGCTAAATGCTGATGTTCGTGTGTGCACACATACTTGTACACATGCAGGCTGTCTGCTGTTGCTGCAGAAAGACTGAGGAACATTATTATTTGCCACCTACAGTACATTGTCACTCTTCATAATAAATCAGCTTAAAGCTACTGTATCTCCAAGCCCTATTGTGCTCACGACAACAAGTTTAGTTGCCCACATTTCTTTTTTTTTGTTGCTTGGTAACCAATTAAGAGTCACAATCCTTCAATCCCAGCCCACCTTGTTATGGCCAGATGCAGGGAAATGAATACTGTATTTTCTTTAATAGCCTGCTGTTTCATTCAGCTGCATTGCCAGGATAAGGAATACCCGTGCTGTCTAATCACATCGTCTCCCTCTCATTTCACTCAAGGCATACTGTAGTCGCAATCTAGTCTATTTTTTGCCACCATTATAGCAGGCATTTTTCTCTACTGGGATGCACAGGGGAAAACACATCTTTACCAGTAAACTGTCATCTACTTCAAAAAAACAAAAGGTTTTTACACACACACACAAAAAAAAGAGTCACAGTCGGCTCCAGTAGTTCACAGTGTGACTTGCAAGGAAGTTGTTTGTGTCCTCCACTGCAGTTTGACGGGTCAAATAATTCGAGGTGTCCCAGATTATCATCGTCCTATCAACAAAAGGGAAAAATAAAAAAGAAATGAGGGAGACAAGAGAAGAAAACTTTACGTAAACCGAAAGTATGGCACCTGCCGTACACTTAATAAAGTTGCTCTCAGCTCAAAACACATGTCGGTTAGGAATCTCCTTCCTTCACATTCGATTTTCAGTTTTTCAATCTGCGTTGTGGCGCGCAGGCTGTGTGTGTTTGCTCAGTGGAAAATCTCATTCAGTCGCTGGTTGATGGCTAACAAGGTCAAATGACTCTCCGGATGAGATGGACTGTGTCAGAGGAAACTAATACAGACATATACACACACCACCTGCCAGTCAGTCACTCCATCTCTGAATTGAGTAGCAATAATAGAAGATTGAGGTTGGGAGTGTTTACTGCTGATAGGAATATCATTACAAACTGTGGAAATCAAAGAATCGCAGCAAAACCAGTTAGCCAGCTCATATAACAATCAATTGAAACCTACACTGTTTTTTTCCCTCTCTCTGCTCATTTCTCTCTCTCTCTCTCTTTCACACAATCTTTTTCTCTTGTTGCTATAGTGATGTAAAATGGCTGCATTCTGCAGCATTGAACTGGAGCGGGGAATGCTCCTGCAGCCTGTGAGCTACATTGTTTTACGCTTGACACATCACTTCCTTTTGCCCTTCACCATTACTGTTTTTACAACAATAACTAAATAAAATGTCCCTTTTCTCCATGTCTTCATCTTCTTTCCCCTCTACCTCACCGTTGCTTACACTGCCTCTCTCTGTGTCTGCAGTGTGACAATGCCAAGGGGCTGAGGGCCTTCTTTGATGCCATTTGTTACGGACCCAAACACCTGATGATCTTCGGCGGTGTCTGCCCCTCTGTAACTTCCATCATTGCAGAGTCCTTGGAAGGCTGGAATCTGGTCCAGGTAGGAGTTGTTCTGTATGTTATCATGCAGGTGTGTGTATGATTGTGTCCAGTACGTACCCTTTATGTCATGTTATTACATGTGAGTGTGTGCACAAACTTTTCAAAAGTTTTTTTTCTTTTCCGGTAACTGTAGGAAACCTGACTTTGCTGCTTAAATGTTGCTTAGGTTCTAGAAATTCTTGTTCCTGAGGTTTTTTGGTGGGCAGATAGGTCCTGGGATTTCAAAGGGGTTCCAACTCATGGCTAAATCCTTTAGCAACCTTGCCAGGGTGAATGTCTAATTGGCACTGCTGTAATCCTTAAAATCCCCCCCCCCCCCTCCATTTTACAATCAGAGGCAGAGTCAAAATGGTTTGAACCAACAGTACTAAGACCAAAAATCAGCTGTGATAAATGCGAGCGTGATTTCTCTAAACAGAGACTTGAGTAGAGGGAAGACTATCGTATCATAAGACAGACTGATCTCTTAAAATTTACCATTCCATACCGCTTTCTCTTGATTCCTAAATAACATTTGTTGCCATTAACTCAGTGCAGTGTTGTGATTGATCTGCGCGGACATTAAAGACCACTAATTGTTGTACGGGGCAAACTTTTAACCCCCAGAGTTATTGCTTACACTTTTGCTCTACCAAAGAGGGGGAAACGCATCCTTTCAAATGATACAATTCATTTTCTGCAGACGCCGCAAAGGTTATCAAGCACAGATAAGAGAGAAGTGACGCTTGTGCTTGGAAGAGATAGTGTAATTCAAGAGGCTGTGTTTTGAACTGAATGTCACATTACGTGGCATGTTTCATCTGCTTGCGGTTGCTGCGAATCTGCTGTTTTACACTGTCCCTTTTTGCTCACTGTCTTGTTCGGGTCACCCGAGGGTGAAAAGATCTGCAGGATTCGGGAATAAAAGGATGACTAATTCTTCTTTTTTTTGTCTCTGTGTTTGCTTACTGTTGGTGCTAATGATCCCAGTCTAGAGTGATGGTTCGAGTCATAGTTGAATTTTAAGTGCTCCGAAGTATTTGTCTGTAGGTTTGCATGTCTGTGTAATTGTTTATCTATTTACTGGTTTTTTTTTTTGGGCGGTGATACCTGTGAGATGCAATCTTATCCTCTGCAGAACATTATGTTTGGTACAGTTTGTTCCCCAGGGCACTTTACCAAGTAGGCCATTTTTCGCTGTCATTACACAGACCAACACCAACAAATTCATGTCAGCCTGATCCCAAATGCACGTGGTGACTGTGTCTGAATACCACATATAGCACCAAGTGACTGGGGAAAATCTTTAGGTGAATAGCTAAAGCCAAAGCATGCATGTAGGAGCAAGAAACAGGTGTCTTTTGAAGAGCTAAGCATGGGTCTTAATTATGTGCTGTTGCTTATTAAAGAGCTAATGTGTGTGCATTTCTATATAGGCAAATAAGTGTTTATATAGGGAGTTGTACATACTCGTTTGTAGGTGTGGTACAGTATCAGAAACTGGGGTTACTGTTTTCTGAGATGCGAGCTATCTTTGCAGGCCTAAGCTGCATCCTCATTAGAGTATGAGTCATCAACCAGCTAAAGTGTGAGCTGGAAATCTGCTCAATATTTGTCAGTGGATTTAAACAACATTTAGGTCTTAAAGACCCTAAATGCAGAGTAAGGTGGCAGCGTTCTATTTCATTAGCTGGTCCTTGCACTGAGGTTACTTAGACACAAGCCTGTGTGCTCCTAATCAGTGTGTTTGTTTGCAGATGGCGCTCATGTGTATGTATGTGAAATTTTTGTATTCAGTGAATGCTTAAGTTATTATGAGAGACGTGGAGCTCGCGAGGTGGTATCGCTTCAAGCTAAAACACTGCTCTTGTTTGAAGAAGGGGAATGAAAAAGAGGGACTGAAATGAAGGGTCTAAGAAAAGGAACCCAAAAGAGGAATGGGAGACGGGACGAGAAATGATGAAGTGAGAAGAGGTTTGAATCCTGCAACCCACAACTTTTAATGTGCCACACCAATGGGAGTCTGTTTTTAAAACTGTGAATTCTATCACCCTGCATACTTATTACCAAGCCCTGGCGCTCCGTCTACAAAACTTGAGTTGGAAATAGAGAATTTTCCATCATGATTTTATGGGCCAAGCTTAACAAGCTCATCATTTCCACATCAAAACAGGGAGCTGGCAGATACTATCTACAGTGGCGATAGCTGAGAGAACAACTACTCCTGGAAGAAGCTTAATCATACACCCATAAAAATAGCGTTCAATCAGTGTTGATGCCTAATGAAGTCAGCTTGAAAAGGCTCAACAAAAATAAACTCTGACTGCACACCCTTTCATTGCAGTCTACGCACAGACTTGAATGTACATACTCACACTTAATGCAGGGCAGATTTAGAAGGGTGGTATCAGTGCTTAGAATTTTTAGCCAGAGAGTCAGTAGCCAGTATTATCTTACCGGGAACAAGTAAAACAGTGTCTCCAAAAGTGAGAGACTTCCTGTGGGAGAGTCAGGGATGAGGGATGGTGCAGTAACAGAATTATGAAATGATGGAGGAAAGAGAAAAAATATATTCAAGAAACAAACAAACCTGTACAGCAAGCTATCCTCTCTCCACCATATGATAGTTAATCCATTGAAAAGATACAAAACCTGAAGCCATGGATCCCTTCAAAAATGGTTTTCTGCATTCTGTGCTACAGTTTAATTATCACCGACTTTTCCCTCAAACCCCGAAAGCTCTGTCAGCAGAAAAGTTCCACTAACTCTTCCCCGTATATCAGTCTGCAGAAATACCGCATGATGAAAAGAGTGCAGACCAGTGCCTAAAGAAGATGAATGTCACTTTCTGTAGTCATTGTTCAAAATATTTGACTAAAAACATTATCAAACCTGCAGCCAGTGCAGACAGAGCCATGCCATAAAGCCCACCCTGCTTCATGGTCTATTTTACGCTAAGTTAAAAAAAAAAAAGCACGTTGTTATAATAAGAAGTGAAACTAGCAACTGAGATAAACTCATTAAGATAATGTTTACTGAGGTCATAAAGCAAGAATGTGAATGTGAGGCTACGTCCACTTTCATACAAAGTCTAGTTATTAGTGCTCTGGTGGAAAGTTCCCTTTCAGTTTTCTAGAATAGAAAAGTATTAAATTAGAGAAATTCTAAAATAAATGATCCAACATGTATCCCATCAGCATTTGGCTAACAGCATATTGTTATGCTTTTTTCATTGTACAGTACCAAAGAACTGATGTGGTCAACGCGCACTGGGATTCTGACTCACGTCTTGTGACGGAGAGGCCTGTTTGTTGACCTCCTTCCCCGAGCGGCTTTGCTCGGCTCTTTATTTACAGTCGCACATTGTAATGCGGTACTGTACATGTGCTAAAATGACTGCCCAAGCAAATTAAAATGGTGGATAAGAACGCTACCAGGGCCAGTGGACAGATGGCGTGGAGTAGATTGAGGGAATGATGGAGGAATAGACAAGCAGGGGCAGACGTAGACTTTAATAGCCTAAAATTGAAATTCAAAGAAGCGGGGCAAGACGCAGCTGTGTTTGTGAGCCGCTATCAGCCACAAATGCCTGTGATTGCTGTGTTTTTATTTCTGTGAGACAATGAATGTTGAAGCCGTCTTCTTGGCAGCCATCTTGGTGAGTGATTAACCTTGTGTTCGCCTCACCATGAAATTATAGAATGCCAGAAAGCATTAGTTGCTGGCACAGGTATCTGTAGCCAGTCAACATGCTGCACGCTCTTCATACCCCCCCCCCCCCACCCCTCCCCATCTTTTTAAGTTCAGAGGTCATTCTCTTCTCCACAGCAGCGGTGCCTATTTCCTGTAAGTGGCTCATCGAGTGCCAGGAAATAGCCATAGCCTCATCCTGCCTCCTGTTGCTCGCCCCTTCTCGCTCACCAATTAGGCCTATCAGTGGCCCCCCCTGTTCATTTTCAGCCACGTCGAGTGTGTAATGAAAAATTATGCTTTCCAATCATTTTGCCTCTTGTAATTTGGTCGAGAAGGAGAAGACAAAAGAGCCCTGCCTTATTCCTTCATAGCTGATAAATTGGAGATACGTTGAAGTGCTCAGCTTTTGGTGACACGCAAGGAAAAAGAGGTAAAACAGTAACATTTGACTGAAAGATGAAAAATAAAAATAATTACAGTGGAAAGCTTTTGAAATGCAGATTAAGAAATCAAACCTCTCTGTTACTGGTGTTTTTAGTTTTATATATATTTAGATATAGATATTTCCTAGTGTCCGGTGCCTTGATGTAAAGCTAGCAGAACTTTAGCACCAAACCTCTGATTCATTTATCTTTCAGGGACACTGAATAATGAAGTCAATATTTTGGAGGAGGAAAAAGTGGATGCGCTTTCTCAAGGTATTTTGGTCAAGACCTGGACAAAGAGCTAATATTTACCCTTATATGAAGCTCATTTTTCTTCGGAATCTGCTGTATTGATTGGCAACGCTTCATTAAACCAGGCAATTTAGGGACAGAGAAGAAGCATACTTTCTATATCAGTGCAGCGTTGTTGTCTTTCGAGCCTCCACCGTCTCTTCGGTGTCTTCTTCTTTCCAGTTTTCCTTCGCTCACTCTCCTTGAGTGCTACACTGGGTGCTTCAATAAAACATGCGATGCCTAGCACTGCAGTATTCTGCCTTACTTACGTCAAATCCTCCCGTGTATTGTATCAATATTTCATCACTTCCAGAGTTTAGGCTAAAATCACAGAGTGCGAGGGCAGGACTGGTGTGAGCATCACAACAGATCATCACATTATTTGTGCGAAGTCCAGTTGAATATTTTGCCTGTGTTTTGAGTATGTTATTTTATTCAGGGGATGATAACTCACATCATTCTTGATCTCGGGCCCTCACTCTGTAAATACGACTCTGAAAAAGGCTACGGGGGAGAAAAATACAGAATGCTTAACAGAACAAACACTCAGGGGAAAGTAGGAAGTGTTGTCCCTCTCTCTCTAAACCAAGATTAGATTTAAGTTATTACCCGAACTGGCTGGAGAAGCACTTGATGTCACTGTTACCTCTGAATGGACAGAGACTTGATTCTGTTATGTAATGCACAGGCCTATATGTGGAGGTAACATTTGGAAAATGAGTGGGAGGATGAGTCAACAGCCTTTGTCATGAGTTGCAAACTACAGTCCAGATTTATGGGACAGACTGCTGATGGAGTTAAACAAGGGAAATGTTGACATTTAAAGTAACACCAATTCTAAAAGAAAACAGCCATATACTCAACAGCCACTTTATTAGGTACACCCTGCTAGTATTGGGTTGGACCCCCTTTTGCTTTCAGAGCTGCCTTAATTCTTCTTGGAATAAATTCAACAAGTTGCTGGAAACGTTCTTCTGAGATTTTGCTCCATATCGCACCACATCCCAAAGGCACTCTATTGGATTGAGACTGTGGAGGCCATTTGAGTACAGCGAACTCATTTTTATGTTCATGAGGCCAGTCTGAGATGATCTGAGCTCTGTGACATGGTGCGTTATCCTGCTGGAAGCAGCCATCAGAAGATGGATACACTGCGGTCATAAACGTATGGTGAGCAACAATCTTCAGGAAGTCTGTGGTGTTGAAACGACGCTCACTTAGTACAAAGTGGCCTAAAGTGTGCCAATAAAAATTCCCCCCACATCATTACACCACCAGCAGCAGCAGCAGCCTGAACCGTTGATGCAAGGCAGGATGGATCCACTGCTTTCATGTTGTTCACACCAAATTCTGGCCCACTGTGGTCTTCTGCTGCTGTAGCCCATCTCCTTCAAGGTTCAGCAAGTTGTGTGACATGCTCTTCTGCATACCTTGTTTGTAATGAGTAGTTATTTGTGCCACTGTTGCCGTCTCATCAGCTTCAAGCCGTCCCAGAGAACTGCCGCTCACTGGATGTTTTCTCTTTTTCAGACCATTCTCTGTAAATCCTAGAGATGGTTGTGTGGGACAGTCCCAGTGGATCAGCAGTCTGTGAAACACTCAGACCAGCCCATCTGGCACCAACAACCACGCTATGTTCAAAGTCACTGCAGCCATGTGATTGGTTGATTAGATATTTGTGTTCAAAAGCAGTTGAGCTGTTGTAATGAAGTGGCTGGTGAGTGTATGTAAAAATAGGGAGACTCCTTAAGTGTTTTTTTTTTTCATTGAGTGTGCCACAGTTTCTCTCTTTTATCACCCGAGGCAAAAAAAAATAAATAAATAAACATGCAGAAAGAGACAGCAGCAAACATTAATTATATGCTTTACCGTACATTAATCAGACACGTTTGGTCATGAATGCCGTGTGCTGTTGAAGAAAGTGCCAGCATGTAGTGCAAAGCAGAGCTCACATACACACTGTTGCACCTATTCACAGTGTCGAATGCACACGATTTGACAGGAAACACAGTCATTAGCTAATTAGCAACATTTGTTGAATACAGCGTTAACGTGTTGCAACCGTTGGTGTCACATATTGAATAAACATGCTTGTTCAGAGGCACTCAAAAAGAACAAGAGCTTTGACAGAAACTCTTGCTGTTTCTTTTCTTCCCGAGGAAGTGGAAACAACAAATGGAAACAGTTCTTCTTGCTTTTTTACCACCGATGCATCTCTGCAACACCAAGGTCTATGAGACGCATTCAAAAGGAATACACAATGAGTACATGCTGAATTCCACCCTGGCGTTCGAGTACTATCATTCTCCCAGTAGTTTTCTGACGGAGGGCGAGTAAAAAGAAAATCAGTGTGTCACATTCGTAGTGCTAATGATGGTGTGGGACCTGCCAGGCACCAGCACCAATAAACAAACTAGACACATTAATAGTTTGTGCTTGTTTTTGATGTTTCGCACAGGGACTTTAACATACACACCCACCCACTTTTTTTTTGTGTTCCCCCCCCAATCCTGGTTCTTCTTTTCCCATTTCTCACTTTTCTCTTTTGGGGTTTCCAGGCTTTGATATTTCGTATTTAGGTCATAGACTCCATAGCACTTTGAAGAGCTAGCTACGACTTTCACTTCCAGATGAAAATAAAGCTTTGAACAAGAAAATCCTATGATAAATTTAATTTGTTATTAATCTTTATCTAAAATTAATTGACTGTAATGAGTTGAGTGCAGACGGGTGTAGAAGTTGACTTGGGTTTGATTTTGTGGGACAAAATACATCTTTTTTTTTTAATCAAGCTACTTTGCTGTTTGACTCAGGCTACAATATAGTTACTTTTTGACATCACAAGAAGGAGCGTGAAAGAGAAACTATTTTGAGGCACAGTGTAGAAAAAAGAGAACTAAGGAGAGAAACATACGCTAGGTGACACACAAAGATTTTAGAGCACAGAACATGGATGACGTGAGGGTAAAATGAGTTTCCTTGGACACATCAGCAAAACAACGGCAGGAATATAAATTATTTTAAAGTAAGAGTAAATAAAGAAGGGTCACTGATGCCAAACAAGTCTGGAAACTGTGGGAGAAGAAGCTTTTCTTCATTGCAAAATAGAGAAAATCAAGTAGAACCACTGTCATGAATCTATAACCTGTATGTATGGTTTATATCATTGTTTTGGCAAATGACTTAATGTCTGTCTTTGGCATCAATGAGAGATGCTGAAGAAGGACAAAAAGTACCAGTGTAAACTTTATTTTATTGTCAAACTGCATTTGCTTTATTAAGAATTACTGATGTCTGAAAAGAACTGAGCAGAATTTTATTTGTTGTTCACCTTTGTGTGCACTGTGGTTAACTTTTTTTTTTGGTATTTATAGTTGTGGTCATGGGCATGAATGTCATGGTAATTTGGGGCTTTTAATGATTTATTTGAATGATTCTTTTCCCAGAGTGGAATGACTGTACAGCATACATCTTTAATGACTTTAAAAAACAAGAACTGGGGGAACAAGTTTGAATCTATTTTTGAGTTTCTCTAATCAAAACAGGGTCAGACGTATGCATACACGCTCAAATATATACAAACACCCCCACAAATATTTTTTCAAATGTCCCTTAGCAAGTTAAAGCTCAATCAGTTGCTTTTGGTAGCCATCAGCAAGCTTCTAGCATAATTCTGCCTGTATACCACTTTTCTTGGCACAATTGGTAGAGTTCATTTAAATTGATTAATTTTTCTGGCACAGACCCAGATTAAAGTGTAGTCCTCAGATTTTCAATAGGGCTAAGGTCGGGGCTTTGGGAAGGCCATTTCAGCAGCTTAATGTCAGGCTGCTTCATCCATTTCCAAAACCATTTCTGATGCATGTTTGGGATTATTGTCCTGTTGGAAAACAGTTTCAACCATCTAGCTGTTTGAAGTTGAAGAATTTGGAGGTAGTCCAAATGTGCAATCTACCAGTACCATTGGCAGCGACGCAGCTACGGACCATGATGCTACCACCATACTTGACAGCTGGTACAGTGTTTTAAGTTTTTGAAAGCCTCACCTTTGCTCCTCCAGACATACCTTTTGTCACTGTGGCCAAATAGTTCAATCTTTCTCCAGAAGACATTTGGCTGAAAATTTCAGTCGAGATTGAAGTTGTTGATTTTGGAGCAGGGGTTGCTTTCTTGGTCTGCACCCTCTCAGTCCATGGTGATGTCAAACTGGCTCCATTGCGAGCAGTGATGCTGGTGTTCCAGCAGTTGCTGGAATTATTATATGTACATGTGAACTGATGTTCCTGGAATCTTCGGTCGTTTCGAAATGGCTCCATTAAGCTTCTGGGATGACTTTCCCAAAAAGCTGGGTCCATCCCAGGAAACCAATCAATTTATATGATCTCTGCCAATTCTGCCAAGAAGAGTGGTCAAATATCCAGCCAGAATGACGTCAGACGCTTCTTGATGGCTATCAAGAGTGGCTGATGGAGCCGTAACTTGCAGAGAGACATTTGACCAAATATTTGTATGGGGGGTGGGGGGTATGTATATATTTGAGTTGGTATGTATACTTCAGATCCTGTGTGGATTAGAGAAAATCCAAAATAAATTCAAACTTGTACACCCAATTCTTGTTTTTTAAAGTCATTAAAGATGTATGCTGTACAATCATTCATGACCATATTTTTACATTACATTACATGCAGCCGGAAAGCCTTTATAAGCCCCTGAAAGACTGCTGTTACCCTACTCACCTTCATCGCCTTTCGATTTTTTCCCCTAATATAAGGACAGTTTAGAATCATGGAACCCAAAAATTTGTCTCGGAAATGGGCTTCTCTGAGGCTGGCATTAGGAAGATCTTTTGAAACTATATCAAAAACAAGGGCGGACTAGCCGAGCAATTGAACATCAAAGAGAACCCAGCTCCATTACAAGCCATTAAAACCATAACGGCTGCTTGGAAAGAGTGAAGCTTAGAGGATCGATAAAGGGCAGTTTAAATGTCTGACACAGCTCACTAATATCTGAAGCATCAACTCCCATTCAGAGAGAGACAGAAGGAGAGAGAGAAACAAAAAGAAGGAGAGAGAGAAAAATAAAGCGAAGTTAGTGGATAAGGGAGCGGAAATGGAAAGAGGGAAAGACTCTTATTACAGAGTGCTTTCCATCCTCTATTGCTCCCCTTTGTCTTCCTTCTCTCACCCATCCCTGATGTACAGTATTCTTATACAGTGATGATATAACCTTATTTTACAGTAGAGTGGCCATAAGGATAATTCCAACCCTAGACACACAGCACACATTAGCACAGACACGCTATCTAACTAGATAATGAGCATCACACTCTGAAATTATGACCAAAAAAAAAAAAAAAAACTGGTTTCACTTGCAACATCTATATTTTCATTCACACATTTAATTTTGTACAGAAAACTAGTGCACAATAAACAGCTGTGCGTGTGGTGGTTGCATTAACCTCTATAATACTAACTACACTAAAACCACTATATTGCTCAGCACATCAAATTGCATCCATCTGAAAACTGATCAAAGTGTTTTGTGTGACAAACACCAGATCCAGGCAGAGAGGCTTAAAGATTCTCTCCACCTCCTTACTTGATTAAATTCCTTTTCCCTTTTTGTCACTTCATTCTGTCGTTCTTTCCTCCCACACGATCCTCTTTCTTTTTATCGGGGCATCAGAATGCGGAAGCGTTAAGCCTCCTTGAGACTGATACTGAGCTCAATGCTATTTTTATTCCCTACTGGTGCAGTCATTGAATACCTCTCTTTTTCACCTGCAGCTACAAATGGAATCCAGTATGATAAGTCACGATAAATGATAACGCCTTTCTAGCTTTGGGCCACTTTAACTTAGTTTCGAAAGACAAATACCAAACAAAATTATGTAAACACTATTTTCTGACTATATTTACATATAAAACTTAGACAGGTCTTTCATATCTTATTCATATTCATGCTGAATTGTGGTCAGTGAGGAACTTTGGTTTTGGTGATGGTGAAGACGCATTTCTCTTTAGGCTAACGATTTCTCTCGAATCCCACTGCCAGTTGGTGTCCTCTTTGAACAGCTGTGGCACTCAGGCTTAGATTCAGGTAGACAAACAATTGTTCAGATGAATAAATAAACTAGCCCGTACTTGCACAGAAGCAGGAGCAGATATGTGCATGTGCATGTGCAGTTTGCATGTAGGCCGGCTTGCACATGTTGCCCTAATGCCACGCCATATCCCTCCCTCCCTCTATCTCTATTTTCTTTCTAACACTCCCCCATCTTGATCTTTCCTGTAACAAAAGGGGTTTTCCTTTTCAAAGGGCCTCAGAAACCCTTGGGCACAAAAAGCAGGAATTGCTATAATTGGCAAAGACGTGGCAAAGCGTTTGGCACGAGGAACTCTCATATTCCAATTATGCTGGCAGAAATATGGGCTTGCACCATTTCAGGATGCAGACAAACATGGCAAGGAAACTACTCACTGCTCATGAATAGTCATAACATGCTCTCTGCTGCATTATGGTGTGTTTAAGTGTCACATTTGTCAAAAGATTTATCTTTGTTTTGTAGCCACAGCATCACATTCACATGCAAATTGGTAGCATGATGTGCGTGCTGAAAATGACAGGGCAGTGTCTTTGTGTAATATGAAGACAGGCGTTTTTAAATGGCAACCTTTAGGGTTTTCTTTATGGTTTCTACCAGATGCCATTATATTGTTTTACAGCAGGCAATTTCTTTATGATTCTGTCCTCCACAGCATGCATACAGGACTGAAAATGCAACACATCTACCAGGATTTTCTTTTTACCCTACACACAGAATGTTTTAGGTTATTTGAAGCACAGCAGCTGCTCAAAACACATAATCATCTCATCTGATAATAAATAGAACATGTGAAGGGCTGTTATAAACATGCTGATTGGCACTATGTATGCTTAACAGTGAATTTGCTGCACTACAGTTGGTTATAGTCTTTTTTCTTTTCTTTTTTTGTTTAAACAAAGTGCAAACATCGCAGTATTGGACATCTGATTCTGGAATTGGTTAACCTGTTAGAAGATGAGCTGTCTAAACAGCTGCAAGAACACAGCAAGGGTTTTCTACAAGCTCTATATCTCCCTTTGCTTTGGGGTATGTGAAGTGTGTTTTATATATAAATATCCCGAGATGCTGGCAGCACTGCACAGTACACTGTTTAAAATTTTAATTCAAACCTTTTAGTGGTTTGCAAGCAGGAGGGCCTGGGAGACAAAGCAGGGAGAGCAGCACAGCCAGCTCATTAAGTACAGAGTGGAGTTTGTCTGTCTTTGAACCTGTCTCTTTCACACTCGCATGTGTGCAACCTACGATAAACTTACATATGGATATATGCACACCAAAAAAAAAAAAAAAAAAACCATCATGCAGGTGCATACTATATATATGTATGTTGCACTTCTCATACATTTACTTCCACATAATTATGCAAGCACAAAACCAGCACACAAATACACACACACGCCCTGTTGTACATTCGCGTGTCTGACGACTGCTGAACTCCACAGATTGGCGGAAGAAAAATGGGAAAGTGGGGCAGAATGTTCTTAAACACTGAGCTCAAAATGTCCATATGGTTGGGTCTCCTTGAACAACAACGCATATACACACACACACACACACTCACAGACACACTGTCTAGGTAGATGCATTCTCAGCTTGTACCACCCTTTAAATTTATAAATACCCCTGTGGTATTAAAAGCGAGTTTGTGTTTGATGGGGCGCTCTGAGCATTCCTACATCCAAATGCATCAGAACTGTTTCTTGTCATACTGTCTTCTCTTGGCTGCTGTTTTTTTTTAGCTACTGCTGTCTTTTTTTTTTATATAAAGTGACTTAGAACTGGAGAAATGGAGATTGGCAGCTGCTGTTCGGCCCAGTGACGCTGAAGGTCAATGCTATATTCATGTATGAATAACTATCTGCATCTGTTTATTCGTTTTTCAGATTTAGCCAAAAACATAAATACAAATCTTGAGGCTGCAGACAATATAAGACTCATAACCAACTGTGAACGATTATTTTCATATGCTATTTAATTAGTTTTATTTTGCTTTGTTTTTTTGTTTTTTGTTCCCACAGGATGCTTCACTTTTAGTCAGCCTGGTCCAACATTAAATGCTGTCTCCTGCAGTTACCGAGGTCATACTTTATTTTCAGTTCAAAGGTGTCCTGTGGTGCTTCCCGCAACATCAGTGCTAATAGTTTTGCGCTGATGATAGCGCTTGCAGCCTTCAGTTATATGGAATCATGCATGAAATACAGTTGAACTAGAATGTGATCACAGTAAAAAAAAAAGTCCTAAATGATGATACAGTGTCAAACTCCCCTCAGCACTTGGACATATATATAGCATGCCAAGGGTCAGATCTTGCACGCATATAGAAAGGAAATCAATACAATGCACCAGTTTTTCAATAGTACAAAATGGATTTCATTCATTAAATAACACACTTGTATTTATTCCCAAGGAACACTATAAAAGGTTGCGAGGGAAGATGTGAGATGCGGAATGCCATCGGCTGTGTTACCTGATATTTACCACTCAATAGGTTAACGCCAAGGGGGGCCACCGCTCCCTGTGGCGTAGCACTGTGCATTTTTAAAGAGACAGCACACACTAACCAGCAGGATGCCAGCTTCCTCTCCTAGCGTTAGGAAATGCTCATAACACACCATCACTGACCTTTACCTCCAATAAACACCATTAAATATGAAAAAGGACATAATTGAAAGTAACCACACTGTCGCTTTCTTCTTTTTTCCGTACACACACACACACACACACACGCACACTTTAGAAAAGCCAGAGCCTTCCACACATTATCTGGCTTGCTACTTGGCCGATAATAATAATAATAATAATCTTGACATTTCCTATCGTCTCATTAGGACACACTGCAAACATCACACACAGAGACGAGCTTTTGATGGGGCCTAAAAATATGAGAGTACCTAATGCAAACTTTACATGGTAAACTGACCGCCCAAACGGAGCGGGTTTTATGACCCATCTCACCTCCTCTCATCCAGTTCAGTCCAGAGGGAGTTTTACAGGATGAAGACGTGTGTGAGGCCAATCATAGACAATTTGAGCAAGAGAATTCATAGAGGCAATCAAAAGAAACAATGGCTCACTGGTGAGTGTGAAATATTTATTTTGTCCATTGATTTGTTTTCTGAACAGCTCCCTGTTTCCCCCATCATCCGCATGAACCAGATCCTGCTTAAATTCTCCAGCTTGCTTTCACTGAGCTGACAGGAAGTGAGTGTGACAGAGTGAGTCTGCGTGGGGCTGGAATAGAAATTTAATTTGGGCTGGGTGTTTATCCTGCAGAGGTAAACTTTGATTTCAGGCTCTGTTGTGGCATTACTTCCTTTTCCCCCACTGGCAGAAAACAGTGAGAGTAATCAGCTTAATTGGTATAATTATGGGGTAAGCAGTGAACCCTTGAACACACGCCTCTGCTTTCCTAGACGGATATTGCAGATTATGGGGGTAAAGTTCTCTTCATCAGCGTTTAGCTGGGTCTCCTTTGTCTATGAATGGGGATTATGTGGAACACATTTATAATAGAGAACACAGATGATCCAACACAGTGACCAGTATTTTTGTGAAAATTACTAAGGCCTTGTTTTCCACAGTCACAGTGCCATCAGAATTACATAAATACAGTTTATTCCCCCAGAAATGCTTTGTGTTGAGCTGTATTAGAACTTAGTTTGCATAAATAATGATTTACCATCTCGCCATGTGTAAACATCAATGATTTAAAAGAGAGAAGAACCTCCACACGGTGTGCAGAAAAGCACGTATAAAATATGCAGTATTTAAAACTCACCTCAACTCTTCCAATATCGCACCACTCATTTAACAATACCTCATTAGACACACTTGTAATGCTGCCCTATTCTGTCTTTGGTGTCATCATATTCAAGGGTATTTCATGTTACTGAATGTTCCACTGCAAGCCCACCTCACACCTTGGCCATCTCTCTCTCTCTCGCAACCCAGGAGATGGAATTTTAAAACTTGACAGTCCTCTTTGAGCCAGCCTTTTGGCCCCTGCAGGTCTCTGTAAATTGAAAAGTCAGAGAGAGTAAAGAAGCGAGCAAAGGTAAGATAGAGAGAGGAATGCCATGAAAGAGAGCGAGAGAGTTTTCTATATAGCTGGACGGCCTTTGTATTCTCCCTATAGCAAGATCTTGGCCACTTCGCTCTCTCTTCTCTCTCTCTCTCTCTCTGCTCAATGAAGTGACCCTGTGCTGCAGAAGCCAGATGCTATCAGATGCCCTCAATGAAGAATTCTACCTGTGTTGGAGGCAGGTCTTTGAAAATGAAATGAATCCCCAGACCGGTTCCTGTTTTTTTCAGACCTCTCAAAAGCATATTTCACAGCTAAAGCTGCTTCATGGCCACCGTTCGAAGAGTAATTGAAAATCCATGGCTGATTGACTCAGACGCTTGGTAATTAATTTTCCTTTAGTTGCAGGGCTCCAAGACCAACTCTCACATCTGTTCTATGTAGTGGTTCTTTTGCTGCGCTGGTACTATTAAACATGCAGTAGTTTAGGTCAGCTTTGATAAATGGATGGCTAATATGTAGCAATTAACTGTTCCAGATATTACACAGTTTACATATTGAAGAGCAGAGTTTTAGCTACATTAGTGGAATTGTTCTAGAAATAGCCTTTTGGTTGTCAGGTGTTGTCAGGCCAGTTTGTTTGTTGGTCCAGACAGACATCTGTGGAGTCCCGAAATGTATCCTTATGATTTCTGAGATCCCCTGACTTTTTTTTTATTATTATCAGTTATACTACAAAGTGGTACTTCTTAAGTGTTTAATAGCAAATTGTTAGCATGTTAACACAAGTGCAAGTGCAACATCTTGTTCCTGCAAAATGATGGCATTAGCTATGACACAAATCACATAAAGCCTCACAGGGTCTTAGTTTAAGTAAGAGCCTGTGTATTTGTGAATTTTACATGTTGAAGTTTTCTTTCTTCCCCTCTTTCCTTTCCTCGTCCGCTTGATGCGTGAGAATGAATAATTTGAAATTCTGTAGGCAGAAACGCACAATGTAAAGGTCTTAACCCTGGCTCATTTCCAGTCCTTTAGTTTAGTCCTCTTAACTTGACTCTTTTCAAGTGCCTAATACCTCAATGACTTATAGCTTTGTGCTCAAGGTGCCTTCTGCTCTACAGCCTCTCCTTATGGCAACCGAACTGTTCTTCAAACCATTTTGGAGGGCTGGCAAACATCCACCTGTTTAGAGGCAAGGCAACAAGCACGACTGAAGGACATCTAGGTGAATACATTATTGGAGCGTTTAAATGTGAAAGCCATAGTCTATATCTTCTCTGATGACTCCTAGATAGAAAGAAATTGCACTTTAGGTATAAGATGAGATACCCCTCAGTAGCAGAATATTGTTATTTTTAAATGGAAGATTGCACCCGGACGTTTTGGTGTAATATGACTGATACAGGCAGCATGTAGGCCACCAAATCCACCTTTATGTTCCCCACAAAAACAAGATCAAAGGAAACGACATGTACACAGAAAACCAAAAAGGAGTTACAGCAATGATATTGGAGAGTTCAGCAAAACGGGGGGAGAGAGAAACCTAACGGCATGTCTCACATTGATCGACCTTGGAGCCTGTGTCTTGGAGATGAGTCGCTGATATACGCAGCATGCTGAGTATGGGAATGGTCAGCATCCAAGTCACGTTTACAACTGAGTGTTGTATGGCACTATAATCATGGTCAGACTATAGAAGAAAGAGACAAAGGAGGAGAGAGCAGAGATACGCGGCGGGCATCTGTACTGAAGGTCTTCTTCAGAACAATTCTGTTAGAATAAGGAAGACATTTTTCTGACCAGCTCCATGTAGTGGCTGACATTTGATTTTCTCGATAAAGACGGCATGTAGATATAACTATCGTGTAATGGTGTGGGTGTATTTTCACTCTTTATCCTTCATTTTACAACAGGAGTTTAGCCGCTCATTACAGTACATGTTTACATGGAAGATGTACAGGCAGAGTGTTGGACTTTTTTCGCACAGACTCAGTACACAACTGGTGGTAGTAATGCTTGCACAAGTACAACATGGGAAATTTGATTTGAAGGTTTAAATATGACTGGAAGTTCATTTAGGGGCATATATCACACATAGGATGGATGGATAGATGGATGGATGGATGGAAAGTAAAGGCACTACATATTTTCTCGTAAATGGTTTGCAGATTCCAGTTTATTGTCCTTGCCAATAAGTGCAGGACTTCATTTATATTTACAGCTCAGGGTACAGAAATACTGCAGTCCACCTTTACCAGAAAGCGCCGAGATCATCATAAGAATCAGACTTAGGTCACTCACTAAATCATGTTTGTAAAATCTACTTTTTCATCATGCTTTTGAAAATTAGCTTCATCACCTTCTCTATGCTAAATATATCTGTGCTACTCCTGTGAGTTACAACTTTTTTTTATGCATCCATCTTTTTAAGGATGGTTTGTTTGGGGTTGTTTTGGACAAATGTTTTCAGGGTATCAAGGCTACATCACCGAATGAATGAACTTGGCTTTTTTAGCTGCTTAGAAAAGCCACTTATCAAAAAGATGAGAAGCCTTTGATGGTAATTTGCATCATTAACTCTTTTCTGAGGTATTTAGACTCTTTTTCCTTTTCTTAGTATAATATATATATGGCATCAAACCAGTCTTGCTCTGTTATGTCATTGCACACACAGAGCAAGACTCTTCTCCAAAAAGGAGGAACAAAGTTGTTGCAAGTGGATCAGGAACAAGTCTGTTAATTAAGCACTCTCATCCACCTCTTCCTTCTTCTCTCTTTAGTAATAACAGTTTCTTCTCTGCCGAGCCAGAGTTTTTCAACTAGATCTTGAGGGCTAAAAAAAAATCAAACATTTAAAAATAAAGGTAAATGTTTAAAACCTTTTATTTAATGCTACCAGATGAATTTCTATTACCTGCTGTTCCATAGCCGGTAGACTGAGAATAGAAAACACCTCTCAACAGTGACTCTCAGTTTTAGCTACTGTATCTTTGTGGCCCAGGCAACCCCGGTATTGCGTGATCTTATTGATTTCAGACTCACTTCTGTCAATCCACATGGAATTGTAGATTGACAGAGGTGAGTATCCATTTGCTTTTAGTATGTGTGTTGCAAGGGGAAGGTGCCCTCCAGCCTCTAGACATGCTCCAGGGAGGTGAATGGTGCTTCCACTCCTTCAAAGATCAGTCAAACAGAATGGAAGTAAGATGGAGAGATGAACTTAGGCTTATTGTGCACATTTCTAACAGAGAAATGCAAGCTGAGAGAAAGAATTCATCTGTAAATGCTTAAAATTTATGCCACATGCATGTCTTTGTGGATGCATGTGTGTGTTTGATGATGCAATTCAAGGAGGAGTTTAGAGAAAGTCACAGTGTGTACGTGTAGGACTGTAACTGTAAAAATGGCCTAAGATTTTCCCTAAGGACCATTATTCTTTTACAGAAAAACAACAAAACTGACACTGATAGTATACCTAATATCAGACATATGTACAGAAATCAATAACCTTGTAAACTATGATAAAACAGCATAGTTGACACCCTACTACTACTCCTCGTTTTATTCCCAAGCTGCACCCGTTCATTCACTTCTTTCAGCTATACAGAGCCTGACCCACATCCACAACAAAAAGCTCCCAAATGGAAAACACAACCTTTTGACCTGTAATCATAATTCAAGCAGTAAACAGCCAAAAGGTGAATTTACCCTTTTTTTTTTCTCATTCCAAACTATCTTTCTCTAAAACAGGATACTTGGGGAGAGCAAAAAAACCCCCAAACCAAATAAATAATAAAATAAAAATGACAATAAGAAATTAATAAAAAAAAAAAAAGTGAAAAATGCAGTTTGCATGGCAAACACGTGTTCTGATAAGCAGAGTTGTTGCCCAAAGGAATGGACAGCTTTGGAGCTGAAGAGATAATCTGAAATTCCTTCTTCTCTCTGGAGAAACCAGCAAGTGGAGCTTCCCCTGAGGGCGAGTGAGGTTGCATAGCAGAGTAATGCATTTTGTGAATATCAAATAAAGGTACTAAAATAGTCAGACAGCAGAAAGAAATGAGGAAAGGAGATGCTACACTGCAATATCATATTAAAATGCATGCATGTGTGCTGTGTTGGTTGGTAATTTCATGTGTCAGTGAGGTGTTCTCAGTTAGAACAATGCTGAAAGGCACTTTTATTAGCCCGTTCCTTTGTGAAGCTGCTGTTGCACACACACACACACACACACACACAAAATCCAAGGAGTGAAGATGGATCCATGAACCTGGCTATCTTTTCTTTTTTTTTCTTTTTTTTTTTAAAAAGGTACGTTATGTGAAGTGTGTAGGTGGCACTCATCAGATGATTATCAAATGCCAATGAGTGATCTAGGATAGTGCAGATGTGACCGATGGAAGAGCAGGAGGCGGATGCTCTTAAGTTTGCAAACCAACGCATGTTCTTTCTTGTGCTCTCTAGAGGTTCATGCCTGACGATCAAAACAGAGGCAGTGTAGGAACATACTAAACGTGGAGAGGGGAGATTATGCGATTTTAACGAATTTTAGCCAGATGCTTTAAGCTAAAAGCCATCGTGATAACTGGGCAATCAGCGCATGATCAATAGTTCAGCAGTGTCATGAGTTTTGGAGAGCTGTTCATTCACTTGCGGCTCTAAGATGTTTTTAGGCTACGGTGTGAAAAAAACAGCAAGGTTTTTGAGAGCCACGGTGTGCACTGGACATGGGCTGAGGAGGATGTGGAGGAAGAGATGGAAAAAGCAAAGCAGAGGAGGTGGAGAGGAATGCAGAAGATACTTTCTCTGAGTTCCTTGATGGGCCAAGATTTGACACAAAGCACTCCAACAAAGTGAAATCACAATCAGTCAGCTAAAGCAGATAGCTGCATTTGATGGCATATCAGGCTCAGTCTCAGTGGCTTAGTGTGGACAGAATGGGTAGTCACAGCTTTTCTCCTTTGTATGCAACCACCAGCTATGCCTGTATATTGCAGGGATGCATTCTTTATAATCCTGACCTTTTACTATATGTAATAATAATGAATCCCGATGATGAGACAATTGACCAACAAGTCGTAACATTTCTTCATATATTTCTAAACTACAGGACAAGGAGAACATGTACTGTAAATGTTGATAAGTGTGATATACTTTAGGTAGGCAGACAGCTATGATGCAAGGATGAAATGTTGTATGTCAGCATAGGTGTGGTAAACTCATCAGGAAAAACAAGATCTCCTGATTAAAAAAATGCATTTGTATGTTTGTGTCTTGGCAAAACAAGAAAGGAAACAAGTAGTGTAGTGAAATTTAGATCCTTTAGTACACAGTGAATAGTGATGAATGAAACTTTCAATGATGGCAGTCACAGTCAACTCCCAGTGAGCGTTCAATGAAGCTCCATGTCTGACCCAAAGATTAAAGGGGAAGGACTTTGTCATTTAGAACGACATATCCATCAGTCCATTTTCTGCTGCTTATCCAATTCAGGGTTGCGGGTGAACTGGAGCCTATCTCTACGGTGACTGGGCAAGATTCGAGGTACACCTGGATAGGTTGTCAGTGCTTCTCTCTAATATTGTGTATGTATCTCTGACCTGTTCCTCTGTTGTCTGGCAAAGAGCACTGGCAGCGCTCAGCGGATGCTTGACTGGATTGGGATCTGGGGAGTCTGGACACCGAGTCAACACCTTGGGCTCTTCGTCTTGTTGGGAGAGTCCATTGTGTTGGTACAGAGGGGTCCACTTGGTCTGCAGTAATGTTGAGGGTGGCACCATCCACATGAATGCCAGGACGCAAGATTTCCTAGCACTGTAATGAGATGACCAGTGTTTTTCACTTCACCTGTCGATGATTTTAATGGTATGGCTAAACAGTGTATATTTCACACTCCTAGTGCCGTGCTTGAATTTGCTACACTGAAACCCAGAAAACCAGGACACTACTCAGCCTCAGGAGAGTGTTGTCCCTGACTGAGCGAAGCCGTAGGGCACAGATCCCCTCCAGCTCTAGAGGAATAATCTGTTAACAATAACCCAGCATGCCCGTGTTGGACCACATTTCATTATTCTGTTCCCCCGGTTTTATTCAACAACTGTGTTTTTCTGGGCCAGTGTGACCACACTCATACACTGCGCTGCTGATAGAGTCAGGCTGGAATGTAAGGGGATCAGAGATATCGACTCTGTTAGCAGTTTCATTTTTGTAGAGGCTTTTTTTCACCAGTCAAAGATGCGTGTTTGTGTCTGTGCTTCTTTTCCATGTGAATAATGTGCTGTGGATGAATACTTTTCACATATTTCAGCACTGAGTCACTGCAGAATCTGTGCTCACAAGAATAGCTTTCAGGTCTTTAGAGTGGATAGTGTGCTGTCAAAGGAACCCTGTTATTGCATGTGATGCCTTTTCTACATTTTCCTCCCAACTCTTCAAATCTCTGCTATCCACGGCTGTTTGCATCTGTTTATTTATTTATTTGTTTACTCTTGTTAATCATTTAAGTCATATCATACATACCGCTGATGAAAACACAACCTTTCCTGGTGTTGTTGCTGTTTTTCCACTGGCAAACATGTGGGCTGTTTTTATTGCTTATTTATTGTGAGGAAATACCATATGGTGTGTTCATCACAGAGCTCGTGGAGATGCATTAGTGCTAGCTCAGGTAAAATACTTTACCCGGCGTATCTGTGTTAAACTAACCCTCTCACAGCAGCTCTTCAGCCTTCTTCTCTCCTCATATTATGATAAATGGGATGTGATGGAGGCAGTATGTGGTAAAACTCCATTCCTCACTCGAGATAAAGTCATACTGTTGAGAATCAACTCCCACATACTGTATTTTACATTTTCACACATTTTCTCCCATCATGGTAAAAATCTCTCAAAGGTGTTTTACATGTCAGTGTCATGAATCTAGAAAATGAATATTTGTTATTGCTGTTTATCTAGGTTAAAAAGTCTCTTTTTCAGTAGAGACCTGGCCAAGAGGGCAGCAGAAATGACAACAAATATATTACAAGTAAAGAAACAAATGCAACTGATATTCAGTACAGACAAGGGACCACAAATCATCCAAATCATCATGCAATAACATATGTAAAACAAGAGCAATTTTAAAAGCATTGGCTACATTGACCAAGAGAACTAGTCTCTCAATCCTTTAAAATGGACTTAAACTCCCCCATTGTAACCAATTCTGCCAGTTTCAGGTCCTTCTGCAAATTATTCCAGGAAACAGGCCCAGTGTATTTAAAAGCCCACAGATTAGAAGGAACCAGTCCGAGCAGAGATGTATATATAAAAACCAAATAATGGGAAAATCTGCAGACCTACAGAGATGACCACTTAGCAGCGGCATGCAGAGAACAGTGATGTACACAATTTCCGCAGTCAGTAATAAAACATAAAGACAAATTATAGAGATTATCGAACCTCTTTAGGTACTGGCCATTTGCATTCATAAAGAGCAGATCACTGTAATCCCATAAAGGTAAAAAAGCTGCAGAAATCAAGTGTTTCCTCATCTGGAGAGAAAAACAAACTTTATTCCTAAAAAAGAAACCTAATTTACATTTCAGCTAATAAAATATGTGACACATAAGAGATCATAAACATATCCCTAAAAATGGCAACATACTGAAACTGTATTTGGGCATGTGACTATCAAACCATGAACATTCATCCATGGATGGATGGATGGATGGATGGATGGATGGATGGATGGATGGATGGATGGATGGGTTAGTGAACAGCAAAACTGCAAAATTGGTAGAGATGGGTGAAGCCTCTTCAGTGGAAATGTGTACTATAAATGGTAAACTATAAGTATACTGTTTAAAAAACCTGTTAAAATAACATGTGATTGATACCAGGGGGTGCACAGGCAGACTCAAAGACCAGCAGCAGATTGGAGTAAATTGAAGACTGTGAGTAAACTCAAATTAAACAAACATGAAACAGCATTAATAATTATCAATTACCAGTCAAAAGACGACTCGTGACGGAAGTGAATCTTTCAGCAGAATAATTACGCAAAGCCTACCAGCTGCCAGCTGAAAAAACACACTATATTGCCAAAAGTATTCACTCACCCATCCAAATCATTGAATTCAGGTGTTCCAGTCACTTCCATGACCACAGGTGTATAAACCAAACACCTGTGCATGCAGACTGCTTCTACACACATTTGTGAAAAAATGGGTCGCTCTCAGGAGCTCAGTGAATTCCAGCGTGGTACTGTGATAGGATGCTACCTGTGCAACAAGTCCAGTCATGAAATGTCCTCACTACTAAATATAACAGTCAACTGTCAGTGGTATTATAACAAAATGGAAGCGACTGGGAAGGACACTAACTCAGCCATGAAGTGGTAGGCCATGTAAAATCACAGAGTGGGGTCAGGTGCAATGTAGTGTATTTATCCCAGTAGAAATCCCAGTAGAAAACAAGTTGAATTCTGAAAAATTCTGCATCATCCAAACAGTTATAGCAACATAAGTCTTTCTCTCCTGCACAGCTTAAAACACGTTCACAGAAAAGTGTCTCTCACGTTTGTCTCAGTTTTTACCTGTTCATATGCACAGCACTCACTTTAATAAGAGTAAACTACCCATCATCTAAGCAATACAGCCCTGACCTTATGACCTGCATAGAGACTTTCAAGAATTAATAACCACATGAAGCTATAATCACGTGTCAGTAGTACCAGGTCCTTGTCACAGGATGTCACTCATATGTAAAGTCATGTTTTGCTTTTTCATCTCTTCCCTGGCTTTAAGCAGAGGAAGGCTAGCCCTGCAAATTAAATTAGCTGTCTAATGCAGGGAGATGAAGAGAAGGAAGGCTGAGGGAAGGAGCAGGAGGGGGTAAGAGTTGTGATACATCTGTAGGATTATGCTGTTGTCCCTTTTTTGTGAATGGAGGTAGAGAGAGTGAAAGGGGAAAATGGGTTGGTGGTCTGAGTAATTTTAACTTTTGGCAGATTTTTTTTTTTCATGGATATATAAACAAATTACACTGATCCTCTCAGCACAAGGCTCAGGACAATCAATGGAACTCCAGCAGAGCGGCAGCACTGTAATAGACTTCATATTGCCTTACCTCTCTAATGGAATCCTTTGCATGAGCAACCACATCTGAAGTCTGGTACTGACACCCACACATACACAGAAATACAGTACAGGCAAATGAACAAACACACACACACACACACACACACACACACACACACACACACACACACACACACACACACACACACACACA
>JAVDPK010000987.1:361880-378537 GCA_034780415.1 Cichlasoma orientale | reverse complement strand
ACACACACACACACACACACACACACACACACACACACACACACACACACACACACACACACACACACACAGTGGAACCAGACCAATAATGGATTTATCAGGCTGATGCTGATCTTGATATCTGAAAGTCAAAACAATATCCAGAAAATGTGGTTGAAACCTTGATCTCATCTCCCGAGTCAAAACTGGAGCCGCACATGCACAGATGTTGATGCTGTTTCTCCTCAATAGAATAGAAGTCAAGCTTATGAACAGACAGCTTCTCCATGTACATAGACTAGTATTACTGTAGTTTTTTTTTTTTTTAAAGAAACACCACTTTAAAGCTTAAGATATGCAAGTCTAAATTGTGTCTCATTTGTTGCATGACGCATGTGTTGAGCTACTGCCTTGCTGTCCCTGATGTCTGCACTGTAAATCCAGGGAGGATAAGTGTGTGGTCACGAGCTGGAGTTGCCACTGAAGTGTGTATGTTTTCCATCAAGAATGTTTCATTTTATTCTAATCCAAAAAAAAAAAAAGATCGCAGTTCTCATACGCAAACTTTCTCTTGCTAGAAAGTCCATCCCACAAGCACATGCGATATTCATGAAGCACTAAACTGATGTTGGGGTAAAGTCCACAACTTCCGTGGGCCTGTTTGCTTCATGAATTCCTTGGCTGTGTTTTCTTTTCTATTCTCTCCTACATGTTTTGTCTGTTGTGTCCGTTTCATTTATTTGTAGCCATCATCAACAACTGAACCAAAAAGCAAGGGTAAGAGTCACATCTGAATATTATTCAGCTAAATGGCCACGTTAGATTCCTGTAAGTATGGGCTGTAAAAGCTTTCTTTAGAGAGAGGGAGAGAGAGAGAGAGAGAGAGAGAGAGAGAGACTCAATGTCTGGCAACTTAAAATATAGTAATTTGCAAATGCTGGCTGTCTTCAGTGAAATGTTTGCCCACTCACAACATAACATAAATTGCCTCTGTGTGGGCTTCCCATGCACTGCCCATACATAACCTGCTATAGAATGAAAATTACATGGTGCAATTTATTGGTTCGTCTAACAAATATTTTTAATAGTTTACTGAGCATCAGTAAAGATGTACGTTTCCCCTCAGGGGAAAAGGGCGTTTCTTTTTTCCCCAGTGAGCAATTTTCATGCCATCTCACCCATTTTACTTCTTTATGCAGGAAAACACATCATGTAAAAGTACAGTATATATTTGGACGGAGAAATAATGAGCATGCCCATGCTACCAATACTACATAATACTAATAATATATAGTTTTGTATCATACTTTGCTAGGAAAGAATGGTACACTGAGATATTACATGGCACTACAAACAAAGGCAAGAACCTGATGAAATGCTTTAATTGGCACCCAATTTAGGAGTGGTGAAAACTGAAAGAACGACCAACAACACCACCTGGAGAATTGCAGCGCGGGAAATATTCATCTAATAAACTGCAATTATATTACCAGCTGGTAGCAAAAGCACACATACTTGTTACTGGCAAGGCAAAGGCGTGACAGGTTATTTTTAATAGTTTGACACATCAATAAATCAAAAATAAGACTGGAGCTGCGACAAAAAGAGACCCAAGAAAACCCACAGAATTAGTTAAAATATTACTTTATTAGAATATTTCTTTAAAAAGAGATCTATAATTACAGCGCAAATTAGTTAAAACAGCAGTGCTACCAAACTAACAAATTAATACAACTAGCAGGGGGGCCACTTGGGGAGGAGTTACCAGGGATGTTACCCACTACTCATCGAATGTGTATCACTGCGGACCGCTGGTCTGTTCTGCACTGATTCACTGGTGTCCTTTGTATTTGTGTCCCAGTGCATTTACTCACATTTGTACGTGTGGGGAGGGGACCTCACCAAAGGTTACTGTAGGTATGTGTCAAGCCACCATTACTGCCTAGTAATGCTTTGGCACGAGCCTCGTTTTTGGATTTCACTAAGTGGGACGGTACTCACTAAACATCCACATCTTGGCATCATTGGAAAGGTCTTTTTAAGAGCTTTCTAATGATATTTTAGGTGCCTAGCCTCCCAACATGATGGCTTTCTGCCTTACTGAAAGGAAAAACTAAAGAAAAAAAAGATAAACAACTAAAAAAAAAAAACCCAAATAAAACAAGACAGGACAACTCAGTTAAAATACAAAACCCTTGTTGAAATATACAATCAAGCTAAAATTGAGTAAAAAGGCCTAAACTGTAGATCAGCAGGGGAGACCTGCTGCTCTACAGGGTTTGCTATTATTTAAACTATTACAGAGCTTTGTAACATATAGTGCTATCAAGATTGGCCAAAAATCACAGATTTTTTTTTTTGTTTGAAAAAAAAAAAACCTTAAAGAATTAAACCGTTCAAATATGCATTTTGTGCTCCTTTGTTCAACTGTATTTTTAAGGCATTTTTTGACAGAAATTACGGCCATAAAACTATCTGATGAAAATAATTTGCTTTAATCTAATTTACTTACCATTACCCATTATTTAAACATGTAAAAACTACCCAAAAAAGTATATGCAGCTATGGAACTTTAAAAATAAGGCCAGTGGGAGCCACTATACAGTAGCTTGCCTGGTTAAGCAGGCGATCCGTGTAATTGCTGCAGGGGCCTGGGTTTGAATCAGCCTTAGACCACTTCCTGTGTGTCATTCCCCCTCACTCTCCTTCCTGTCTAATCGTACTGTCCTGTCAAATAAAGGCTAACAGCTACAGCTGTTCTTACTTTGACAAACACAGTTTCCAGTATTGTGGGGAGATAGTGCTCCATTAATCCTCTAAGGGCACCAGGTTTTTTGGTATTAATCTTTGCACTATGTGCCGCACTGGAGAAAGAGCACTGCTGTTATTATTTTTCCACACAGAAAGGTCCGTGCCAAGGTGGATTCAAACCCAGGACCTTCATGGTGTGAGGCAACAGTGCTAATCAGTTAACAGCCTTAATGCCATGCATTTACTTTAACCCAAACCAAACCAAGCCAACCGTAATCAACTACAAAAGTAAAGAGCAAGTAAAGTTAAAACTTACAAGAGGCTCCAGATGAGACTTGAACCCTGTTTCTCTGTCAGCAGTCAGGTTGATGGAGGACTTGATGTTGACTTTATAGTTCCCCTTACAGATGTGAGAATGGGATCTATTAAATTCCCACATTTTCTTGAAAAACAAATCTGCTTTATAAGGTCAGTATGAATGTGGTTTGATCAGTTTCAGATTGTGAGTCTGATGTTGCTGAATCCTGACTGGTGCACCAACCTTCATCAAAGCAATGAAGTGAGAGTGGAGTGGGGTGGGGTGGGGTATCAGAAATGCAAAACAACAAAAACTGTTTGAAGTTTGGCAGAAAAAAGTCTGTTCTTTACAATCCCATCGTTCCTAATTGAAAAGCTGATTAAATAGGTTTGACTGATTTTCAATCTGACGAAAGCTGAAATTCTAAACTGCAAATTTAAAACTAGGTTGATACTCTGTGGCAGGAATATCACTTTATTTTTAAACTTTGATCATGTCACTGATCTTTTTTTTTATATATATACACTATGTGTTCACTACAACTTGGCCACGCTCATGCAATGTAATCCCCTGCCTCACAGAAGGAACTGAGCAATGGATAGAAAGAGGAGGGAGGACAGGAAAGAACAATAATGGTCTCTGCAGTTCAGCATCAGCTCATTAATCATTCATTGGCAGCCAAGTGGCAGCAGCAGGGAACACAGTGAGATTTCAGGTTACGGTATCAAATCTCGGTTTATAAATAGAAAAGTTATGGAGCAAGTTGGCAGAATATCATCACTCAAAGCCCCCTCCTCCCACATGTCCCCGAGTATTCACAGATTTTTCTGTGTCTAGGGTTTGGCTAGCATGTAGTAATACTGTCTAATGATGCAGTGTATCAGATATGATGAGTACAAAAACTTCTCTCTCCTAGAGCTTCATGAAGTGTCAAATAGCCATTTTAACTTATACACCAACCCTGCTAGCTAACTTTTCCAGCAACGTCTGCCGTATACGCAGCACCTCGACTGATAAGAAAATGCTGTCCCCAATCTTGTTTGTGATAGCGATGCTTCTATGCCACTCATCGTTCAAGGACAGCCTGTCGGCTGATGAAGAATGGCAGAGTCCTAGAGTATAAGCTCATCTCATGGCAGAGGTGATGAGAGGGGGATGTTCGATCTTTCCTGCCTCTCACTCCCAGAGACACGGTGGTGACAAGTGACACCTTCTATTGATTAATGCTCCATGGAATTGCCATATCTAATATACGACGCAGATACTACACGTACAACAAAAAGGCCCTTATGAATTATTTGTTGAACTGACGCGAGACTGCTTCCCGCTCGTCTGTCACGTTTCACTTGCAGCTTGACTTAATGACTTAATATCTCTACTTGGCAAATTTGATCATGTTCAGGAAGCCAAGCACTGAGGTTAGATTAAGTCACCAGGTTTACTCCGCTATGCAGCTTGTGACAGTGATGTAGCTTTAAGTGGGCAGCTTTAGGGATGAGCATTAACACCTTAACCTGAACTCAGACTCCTTTACAACACTCCGGTAAGTGTGATGAGCAACCATCAGCCTGTTGATGATTAACTGGGGCATTTGAGCCTTGCATTTTCAATTATCTTGTTGAAAATTGACTTTGGGTAGTACAAGGTACTTGGTCCTCTTGCTCTTTTCCCTTTTCTCTTCTCAGCCCTTTCAATTTCTCTTTGAACATGTTGTTCTTTCCACTGTAACACTTGTCTTTGATGTCTGGTTTTGGTAAAAGGGAAGTCAGAAAAGAGGTATTTCATGCATAGGTGAGACACCTGTACATGGCAGTCTGAAATACCTCCAACAAGTGAAGGAATGCTTTTCTCAGATGTATTTCATTGGCAGTGCATGTGCGATTGAATGCGTGCACAAGGCAATTCAAATAGAAGGTTGAATGCTTGCACAAGACAGGTTTATGGCCAATGCACATGTGTGCAAGCTCAGTCCCAATCTTAAACATTAAAGTAAGAAATATTTTTAATCACACCACAGCTCTGGCACCTTTGTTCGCAAAGTTGCTTTGCATTGGACAGTCCAATGTCTTGGGTACTCTCAGCCAGTTACAGATATGCGAAGGGAGAGCATGACAGCTGTAAATGACAGTCAGAGCGTAGACAAGAAAAGAATGAAAGCCACTGACCTCAGATAAGAGCATTTTGGCTGGGTCTTGCAGAGGGCCAGCCAGCATAAGCAGGACATCAGTCAATCAGTGTGTGTGGGTGGATGTACATGTTGGCATTAGCTACAACATGATTGACATGTTAGAGCAGGGCATGCAGCAGGCCATAAGCTGTTAGAAAAGAGGCGACCACCACATCACTCAGCTGTCAAGCAGGTGGTTATTGGGTAAAGTATGTGATGTACAGTATCTTGCTGCACACTATGGTAGGGTCCGTGTCACAGCCTCGTCTAGGCTGACAGCGTGATTTTATTTTTTTTTTTCTTTAAAATCCAGGAACAGGAATATAACCAGTCCTCCGCACGTGACGTTGGCATTCTACACTGAACACAACAGTTTTTGAAACATGGTCAGCGCATGGTCAAAGTCCAAGATCCCTGTGATCACCCAGAAACACATTTTAGGCTGCAACTTAAGAATTCATGATTCTAATTATGTAATAATTATGCAGTTTTAACTTGAAAGGTACAGAGACATACAACCAAAACATGTTGTGTACATGTTGTGTACCTGTGGAACTATAACTGTGTAGGGAGCTAATGTTTGTGTGGATTTGCACTTTGCTTATTGTTATCTTTCCTGGTATCCAAGCAGCAGTATGTTTTCCATTGCGCTCACATTGCAGAGCTAATTTGCAGTGAAGTCGAGCCGATTGACTCCTCGCCATTAAACATCTAACTTACCCAACCAAAATGAGATGACTTCACTGAGCTGCCGCCCGTCCCTCTCCATAACTGGAGGAAGTGGTTTGCTGTTTTTCTCTAGCACACGCTTGACTGAGCTATATGATGATCTGGGATGATGTGAACATATGCATATGTGCATATAATGCACGGTGAACATGAAGTACTTGGCGTTTGGCACAATAGTCTTTTCTTTTTCCCTTGTTCACATTCAATGTTTGTCTTTAATTCCTTACACTTTCTCTCCACCTTCATACCTGTTTCTTTAATTATTGCCGGGCTTCTTGCTAAATGTCTTCACTATCTACCTACAGTATTCTTCTCTTTCTCCCTCCTTCATCATATCTATAATGAATTTGGGTCTGTGGTCTGTGTGGGGTCCAAAGCCTCCTCTTACTGCTGCCTCCCCAACTGGGTGCTCCCACGGTGCACCAAATACCTCTCTTGAATATTGAATAAACCCCACGACCACCTCCGTGCTTCCTAATCAACATCGCCACTATTTCCTAGCTATTACTCTACACAGGGGCCTGGGGCTCTGGGAGGATGGATGAGCTTTGAATCTGTTGTGTTCTGAGTGAAGACACAGAAAAAAGGCACAGGCAGGTTGAGCATTTGAGGTTGTTTGATACTTTTCCATTTTGATTACAAAACCTTCCCCCTCAGGTTTAAGCTTTCTAATGTTGTGTCAAAGAACCTCTCAGAAAAGTGTTATTTTGGGATGTACCTAATCACTGTCTTATACTCAGGTAACCTGATTGCATATGTATAAAGTTCATTGTGACCCCAGAAATATGAGTTTTATTATGTGGGAAATGTATATATTTTTTTCTTTTTGCAAAATCAGTATTGTTGCAAAACATGCCTATATTCAAGTCATAAACTATCTTGTCCAGTGTTGCTTCCTTCAGCACATTGTTGAATTGGCTTAAAGCTGCTTAATGGACTGAATATAAGTAATGTGAGTGTAGCTCATTCATCACCTTAAGTATGACTTTTGCAGTACTTTCTAATTATATCTTATTGATGTAAAGTACTGACATGTACGGGAAAGACAATATAGTCAGACGTTTTTAAATTCAATGCAATGGGATTTATTTTTTTTAATGTGTGCTCTATGTTGAAGGATTGATCATTGATTTTCCCCCAACACTTGCACTTATTGATATTTTAACTTAGTTATTGCATCAAAGAGTAACTGCTTGTTTTACTGGATAAGCGTTAAAAACTGATCAGATAACATACATTTTCTGGACGTATTTGGATGAAATATTAAAATGTGAGGCATATACTCAGGTTTTCTTGCAAGTCTGCATGTTTTTGTGTATCGTATTCATCGTTGATGCTGTCACATTAAAAAATCCACTGTTTCTGATTAGTTACTGACGTAACGCTTTAGGTAGGAAAAAAAAAAAAAGCAGGAAAGGTATGACCACTGTGAAGCGAGCTGATATTTAACCATCATTCATGTTTTATCTAACTTCTCTGCGAAAGCCACTTCATTATTCAAAGGCCAGCCTCACAATTAGCACCAGCAGATCCTCTTGCAACGCAGTCCCACTAGGGACAATCAATGCTACGGGACCTGCCAATATGATCAGTTACACTCATGCATTTTCCTTATGTTTTATGATTGTACTGCTATAACTGGACTTTAATTTATACATCATTGATAACCAATCGCATGCCAAATCAGCCAAATGCACTGCAGATGATGCAAAGAGTTTAACATCTAGCCTGGCTCATTTGCCCTTTAACCAGCATTTTTGAGACACGCTGATTTTAGACAGTAAAAGACATAAAATAAGTTACAATTGATTAACTTTCCAGCACTGTATTTTATAAACTATTTATAAACTTACCTTCCGGTTTTCATATTGCAACATATACACCGATGGTGCTACAGCTGTAATAGGCCAGCATTGGCCTATGACATTGCCTGACTGATCTATTGACCTGGCTCTATATTAGTATGTGCTCATTAGCTGTAAAAGTCAGTGGCTGTGTTATTATATGGCCACAGACATAATATAAGCACCTACCATAAGAATCCATCCACTCCGCTGAGCTGACTGGTTCCAGAAAATCAGGGGGAGTAGCAATGATTAAATAGTCAGCACCAGGAGCTGGACTTTTCATTGCAGTCACTGTTGTTAAGCTGTGTGCAGGAGCACTGGTCTCTGGTGATTGGTGATTGCTGATTTCTCCCACCAGGGAAATCAGTTAGGGTGCAGGCAACGTATGATTGAAGATGGAAACAGAGTGTAACATGTTGACACTTTGGTCTGATATCAGGCCACAGAGAAACAACTAGTGACGGGCTAAGAAGTTGAAATGCATCCCTTTCACTGAGTTAAGTGGAATTAGATGCAGAAACCCTTATTCACTGAACTATACCTAATGAATAAGCAGTAAAAATCCTATCTTGCTACCTTTTATTTTCTATTCTGGGCCCCTCTCTCATTTTTTTCATTCACACATGAACATAAAACTAGCCTGATTTTGCCTTGAATAAGTTCAAACTGAGAAGCAGCAAAGCTTTTGTATTCACTTCAAATAGATTGAGATAAGCAGCTGTGTGTTCAGAATGTCTAAATAGAGATCCACTGCGATGGTATCCATGATTCACCTCAAGTCTTCAGACTAACGTTATTTCTCAGTAGGGCCAGACGGGTGCCCAGCCGTATTACTGAGAGCATGTGACCTTGTAGGGAGATGAGAGGAATAAGCTGCTGGGAGCCTGTTGCCACAGTTTTAATTATTACTGTTATAGGAGGGTTGCTGTAGGTTTTGTTAGCTCTGAAATAAAGACGTCATTAGTGTGTGCGCGTGCTCGTGTGCGCGTGCGCGCGAATGCATGCGCCTTAACCTGTGCATGATCCGTGTGTACATGCGCACCGCAGTGTAAATCTGACATGAGAGCGCTCCAGCAAAAACTCTTCTATTTGGGACAGTCCTCTTTTAAACCTCTTACATAACCCACTACTCTCAGATGTGTGATATCATAGAACTATTTATGGTTTTTCCTCTGAAAAAAAAAAAAAGCTATTCAGAGTTAGACAAAAACTTGTCTGTTCTTTAAATAATATGCTGGATATCCCTCTCATCTTTACACTTTTAATTCACTGTCCTAAATTGTCCTAGCTCTAGCTGGCTGCAGCACTGTCCTTAAACAATGCTGGTACTATAAATAAGTAAATTCAGCTTGTTGCCATGACACGGCTCTTGTTTGGATGTGGACTTTTTTTTTCTGTTTCTGTTTCTGGACATGTGATTGGCAAAAATTTCTTGTCTTGGGCTAGATTTACAAAAAGCTGTAATGAAAAATAAAAAACTTATATTGCAGTGATGTTTTAACTGCATTTTTTTTCTGTGTGTAAACATTAGCTGAAACAGCACTCTCTGAGAAGAGTGCAAGTAGTGAAAAAAAAAAGACTATTTTACCCCAAATCTTGTTCCCCAACACATTTGTGACACCAAGAATGTGCTGACAGAATGATGTTGCATTGCTGATTTTTATTTTTATTTTTTTATGATTGATTTCATGTTTTGCAAAGCCTTTTCTCAGCCCTCAACTGACCTCATAAACTGGTAATACTAGAGGGGTCAGTGGTTACAATTGCTCGCGACCCTCTGAAATTTACCACTTACGTTATTTTCTCTCCAAACAAAAATCTGTTGGTTGACCGGCAACACCTACATGGGTTTATTGGTCTTTCTGCCAGTCTCCTGAGATTTTCCGTTAAATGTTATAACACATAAAACGAAAAATAAAACTGTACAAAAAGCGGGAAGAACTCCTGCAAAAGAGAATAACCCAGGTGAACCTAAAACACCGAAGGGGGAAAATGATGCGGTTGTGCTCTTTTGGCCAAAGAAGCAGTCATAAAAGGACTCGTTTAAAAATACCATTAGCTCTTATTGTAGATCCATGGAAGCATCTCCCAGTGTGGGTGTACCAAATAGCCTTAGCTAAATGGAGATTAAGGCAATGCTGGAAAGACCCCTTGAAGCCCTTTAAGACTGGTGTGTAATTTTGGATTTAGCAGTGGTTGCAAGATAAAGGCCTTTCTTTCTGCCTAATTGATGGCTGTAATCCATGTGTTGTTTTAAAAACCTGTCTCACTGATGTGCGAACACAAACCCCTGTGGCTCTGTGCAGAAAGTGGGGATTTAGTGGGCCAAACTGAAGGTCTCCCACTGGCTGGAGGAAGCCTTTTATGTTTGGGGATCTGCTGAAATGGCAGCCCTGCAATTTGGGTACGTTTACTTTTAATATAGAAACAGTAATGTTGATGAGCAAATTGAAAGATGTTTTAGATTTTATCTGCTTTTAAGAAGCACAAACCTTATTTTGCCACTGTATTACTGTTTAACCGTACCGTTAGGATACCCAGTCCTCTTTTAACATTGCATTACTTTTGAATTATATTTGAATTATGAATGCCCCTTCATCTCTTAGGAAGGGTCTCACATTTATGCCACTCTTAATCAGCTACTTGCCTTTTAACAATGCTAAAGTACATTTCCAGTAATAACAAGTTATCAGGACGTGTACTATTATAACAGCAGCACAGCTATTAATGAAGAGTGAAGATGTCTAGAAGTGTATGGAGGCTTAATGAGAAGATCACATTCATCACTAAAGTTAGGAGGTGCTTGAACTCCTCGAGGCTTTAGTACACTTTTCGGAAATCTACTGATGCACCTTTTGGTCTCAGTCAGAATAATATCCTTGTGTTGATCACTATCATGAATCACAAGTTCTGCTTAATCTCTACAAAGTATGTAATTAACCCTGCACTGATTCATATCGCTCATTAAATTAACACAAATAGGACATTGAAAATAGAGCACAGGGTCTTATTATCTCGGCTCAGCTGCTGGTGCCTAAATATTGAAGTACCTTTCAAACCTCTACTCGGAGAGTATGTATGATTTCAAAGACACACTCGTGTCCGTCATTTAAATGCATGAAATGCGGTGGCTACAGTGCCATAATTCTATGAATGTAATGGTATAACGCTTCTTGTAAGGTAGCACCATACGTTCAGACGAAATGTGAAAAGCTAAATCAAACGACAAAGTGATAGATCTTTGTCTGTGTGGCTGCACGCTGGCTCTTATCTTAAGCTCTAATCTTAATGCAAAAATTAATTACGGCTATCTTTGCCTTTGGAACAAATTTATGACCTGTTGTTGAAAATGTGCTCCAGCGTGGGAGAGAGAGAATAAAACTTGATTAGCACAGAAATGGCAAATGAAAGGTGGGGTGGGTGGAGAGTTGTGACTTTTGTTGGTAAATAGCTTGTTTTAGACAGAGAGGAGGCTTTATTGCGATACACTTGTATTTTAGAGTGGCAGCTGTGCAGGGGAAATGCATCAAAGCATGAACGTGGTTCCACAAAATAAATCACTAAATAACTTTTTTTAAAATTAGATCACATCACCTTTACTTATACACCCAGCTATACTGCCATATGGGTTTATGCTTGCGTGCTGCATCACATTTTCATTTCATTAGCTGAGGAAAAATACTTCGCTGTTGGCTTTTCAAAGTCGGGTCCACTTCCTCTTTGTGAACAATTGATTTACTAGAGATGTGCCTCAAAACTGCTTAGACGGCATTTGTTGAACTGCATAAAACTTGTCTGTAAAAAAGCAATTAGTGTGTGATGTTCAGCACATTTGATTCTTATTTAGGTGTGTGTGTGTGTGTAAGTGCTTACATTTGAAGAACAGAAATGCTTTTAACTTCAACCAACACAGAGATGAATTAAATTGCTAAGCTGCTTTTCTCTTGTCATCAAAACATACATAAACACACAGGAACAAGCGCCCGCAAACCTAAACCTACCAGATTCACATGCTCACGCTTCGGTGGTCCAGAATGCTTGAGAATGACGTGCAGCTTCTTCAACAATCTGTCACCATCTACCGCCCAAAGTCTCAGGAGATTCTGGGTGTTTTCTGGCAAACCACTTCTCCTGCAGACACCTGATAACCCATCGCAGAAAAAAAAAGGGCATAGACACCATTCTGATGCGTAGATGATGGTGATGGCTTGGTCGTGTCATCAGAAGTGAGAATAACTCCATCACAAGGCATCTCTACATTCAACACCAGAAGGGAAACACAGGAAAAGGGTGACCTAAAAACACAGGATGGTGGTCTTTGAAGGCGGAGCTGAAAAGCTATAACTAGAACACCAAGATCCTTTGTACAGTACTGTGCAAAAGTCTTGAGCTCCCCCACTTATTTCTTTATATTTTGCTGGGAAGATGGGAAATTGGTGTTGCAGTTCATATACAGTTTATAAGGCAAAACAGAGATTGAGAATTCTCGAAAGCCAAGTTTTCTTATAATTTCTTTACCTAGTCTTCAGGAATAGTTCTCCAGGCTTTTTGAAAGCTCTTCTTTGGATCTTTCTTCCATTCTCTGTCAAAATGATCCCTCGCTGTTTCAATAATGTTGAGGTCTGGACTCTAGGGAGCCCACTCTATGAGTGATAGCACTCTGCTGTTTTTTATTATCCAGGTATGTTTTTATTGCATTGCTTTCCAGATGGTATTGCATAGTGAATCAAAATCTGACCATACTTTTACATCAGTTTTGACAAGATCCCCAACACCACTGGCAGCCCCAAACCATTACAGAGCTCCATTACTCACTCACTGCTGTGCCCCTCTCCTGATGTCCTCTTTACATATTGATAACCATTTAAACCAAAAATTTCTAATTTAGATTCATCACGCCATAAGGCCAGTTGCCACTAATTTTCAGTCCAGTTCTTGTGTAATGCCTCAGCATTTTCTCCATGTTTCCCTTCCTTAAGAAAAACTTCTTGACAGCCATTCTTCCACTGAGACCAATTCTCACGAGGCTTCGGTGAACAGTAGCTGAATTACCAGATATATTTCTCAGGTCCTGTGTCAGGACTTTCAGATGTTGTTCATCTGCTGTAGATCATTTATTTATTTTTGTTTATTTGTAAATTATTATTATTCATTTAAGCTTGGCTCTTCTTTTTTGTCCTCCACTTGTTCAGTTTCTTCAAAACCTTTAAGGACACACTCCACACAGTGCCAAGAAATGCCAAGTTTTCACCTAATAGCTCTTTGGAAATCACCTTGTTGATGCAAAAATACTATTTTATGCACATCAAACTGTGCTACCTTTGGTATTTTTCATACTTTTAACTAAAGAAATGGGAACAAATTATTCATTTTTGCAGCAGGCCGCTAGTAGTATGCCTAAATATAAAGAAATGATGGGTGGATCAAGAGGTTTGCACAGTACTGAACCTGTCCTACATGCCAACCGAGCAGAATACTGAACACTAGAAGACACACACAGTATGAAATGTCACGCATACATGGTTCATCAGTTCATTATGAATGAGTTGTCACATTCCCATGATTTAATCCCTGAGCTGACAGAGGCCACTGACCATAGGAATGGAGATTTGAGTTCTGCCATCCAGTGCATTAGAGTCATTGACACATTCCTAAACAGTGCCGCTAACAACAATAGCTCAAGTGAAACCAACACAATCTGACAGTTTGCTGTTGGGATTATTTATGGTTCCTGTGGACAGCCCTAACTGATGGACTCCACGCTCACTGCATTTCTCCTTTTTCTTTTTTTTTATTACAGCTATCCTTTGCAGCGACAACGCCTGTTCTAGCAGACAAGAAAAAGTACCCCAACTTCTTCCGCACTGTCCCATCAGACAATGCCGTGAACCCAGCAGTAGTGAAGTTTCTCAACTACTACAACTGGAGCCGCGTGGGAACCCTCACACAGGATGTTCAGAGGTTCTCAGAGGTTAGTTGCTGTTCTGTTTCATAAATTGATTTTTCTATTTTATTTCAATACTGTTAATGCGCTCTGGTCAATGTCGTTTGACCAACAGTTCAAGCAATTCAGGAAGCAAATGTATATCATGTATATCACTGACAGTAGAATAAACTGCAAAACTGAGTGAATTAGAAGTGTTTTTTTTTCATTATATTTCTCCTTATCGTGGTTGAAACATGCATAGACCATCTCCCGCTGGTCAGAGGATATGTAAATAATTAATAACATAGCTTTGTGTTATTGCCCTCACCACCCTCAGTCCCAACAGTGATCCATGTTTAGCAGGCATGTTTTTTTTTTTTAAGTTTGTGCAATAACAGTGCCGTTTACCAGTGTGTGCCATCCCCATATCTCCTCTCTATGGGAGAAATGTTTTCAGTTTCTGAAGGTAAAGGTTAAATCACAAAACAGCGACTGTATTGGAGATTTTCATCTTTGCATATGCAGATGCTAGTAGAAACAACACCACTACCACTAAAATCACCATTCAGATGTGGATGGACTGGCTGGAAAAATGATTTAGGTTTTGTGCATTTTCACAGTTTCACAGTCGCTACTGAGTAAATATTCTCCAATCACGTGAAAGCATGCACGCTGGATTATTAGGCAATGAAAAGGTCAACAAAACGATGAAAAAAATTTTCCATTCACTTCTGTATCGAGGAACACATGAGAGCAGAACAACTGTAGTGTATGGAAGTGATGCTCTTTCCAACTCTTTTTTTTCTTTATATATATCTGCAGTACTTTCTGTGTGTATTACAGAGACCAACATTATTAATGTCTCCTTGTTTGAAAATGTCCACCCCATCCTTATTTTTACACCCATGCTCCTTAGCCATCAGTTGTTGCCGTTCAAAACAAATATTAATGCACTTTATTGCTTTATTGCATACAGAGTTTGTTCTCACTGAATATAAACCAGCCCTTAACATCAAAGACAGTGATGCATTGGGAAACAACATCTAAAATATGTCCTGCACAGCCTCCAAAGCAGAATTCCTCTTCCAGCTGGAAGCAAATTCTGAGTACTGCATGACATTTAGTTCCTTTTATATTTACTACGTTCCATCTGCTCTTTTTGATGTTCCTCTCCCATTAAATAAGCAGAATGCTGAATTCAGCCTACATTACTAGAGCTGGCAGAAGTAATACGTGGCTAGATGAAGAACATTATCTGTGTTGACTCAGCACTTGTAACTAACTCTCTTATGACAATGTTGGAACCGAAACATATCTCAAAGCTAGAGTACATATTTTGGAAGCTGTGCTAAGTTGGATTTCAACTCAGGAACAGGAGGCACACAAACGTCTGCACACCATGCAAAAATCCCCTCTATTATTAAAAAGCAGCTAGCAGCTTTTTAATACAAGAGAAATAGGAGGAACGGCATTCAAATTGATCTACACCATTAGCGAAAGATATTAAAAGCTTAAAATCATATTATACCAAAATGGATGGTAACTAGCGAGACAAACATATTCCTGCTTGTAGGAGGGTTGAACATTAGGAAACACACCGATTTATCACGCGTTTGGATAACCACACAAACTCGTGGCACAAGCGTATCACATCGGCAGCACAGGAACATTCTGCTAAAAGAGCCTTGTCAGAGGTATTGAAAGCATGAATTTGAGAAACATATTGTGAGCCCTTGCCTCCAGGCACTGGTTGAAAACAAAGTGCTCAGCAGCTAAAGGGTGGGTGGTGGAAGTGGGGGTGTGTATAAGAAGTCTCACTGCAAATCTCAGAGAGACCAAATCCCTTTATCGCTCCCCTCCTGAAAGCACCAAGGGGCTTAGGACGGGAGGAAGGCAGACGGCACGATTCAATCAACCTGCCACGAGATTGGCCTCTAATCCCGATTTACAAATATGCACGCATTGCTTCCGTACTTTGTGATTCACGCAATCCTCTGTCGAGTTCAGAGCGTGCCGCTCTTCGGTTCATCAAGAAATGACGCCAGCTTGTGGCAAGACAAGTGAGATATAGAAGTAAATGTTATTTTAATAATGCAAGAACATAGAAATAAATAGTAAAGAACTTCATTCTCACATACTAATAACGCTATTCAAGTCTTACATTAGATTTGTATAACGGTAATTGTGTTGATATGTTATACTCTTAATTTTCATGATGGTTTTAGTGTCACTTGTCAGTTATCCATTTATACAGTGTTCTCCTAGTTTCTAAAAATACAGTATTTCTGTAGAAAGCCAATGTCCTCCCACTTCTTGAATGTGAAAATACACAAACAGACAGAATCAGCACAACAGTGGGCAGAGGTAGTCAGAAATATTTCTTGTGCAAATACAATTTTTTCAAAGAGGTTTTAATTAATTAATTCTGCACATGCATAATAAAAAAAATCCTACAAACTACCTTAAAGAAAGAACACGTTTTTTATGTTAGCCTTTGCAATGTTAAATAAATATGGGAAAAATAACTTTTTATTAGTGCTGTATTAAATTAATTTGACTCTACTGAACATACCATGAGGTATGCATGTGCGTACACAGGCATTTTCATCTATGTAATGACTATACTATTGACTGGATTGTAATTTCCATCACCTCTACACCTGCCTCATTCACCCCGTGACATACTCTCTCTCCCTCTACTGATCTACAGCGCACTTTCCCTGAAAGACTGCTCACAAGGTTAATGTTATGTAACACTTGTTAAAGATGCAGTCAGTGGCTTACACATCACAGGCACAAACATACAGTACAGTGTCCCCTGAGACTGTAACCTGTAAGCGAAAGCCAGCTCGTCACTTCTATTTTTAGGCACCACTGAAACGCGTGCGCGCGTGCACACACACACACACACACACACACACACACACACACACACACACACACACACACACACACACACA